>CM070875.1:5805000-6405000 GCA_036365515.1 Torymus aiolomorphi | reverse complement strand
CTGATTTTCATTGCTTAGGTATGCGGGAAAAATATAAAAAGAACGTATGATACTTTTGCATTTGAGTACATGCCCACTTTTGGGAATAACTCATAAAAGGGGGAAAAAAATTATAGTTTTGCCTTTTAATGCTACTGTAGAAATAAGGTTCCTTTGATTTTCAATCTATCTTAATTAAACTGTGCCGTATAAAAGTATGCCTAATAACATAAAGTAACAGTATAATAATAAAAATAATCAACTTTGACTCATATTCCATCTTACTTTTATTTTATTTTATTTTCGACACGTCTGCAAGTAAAGATTTATTTGTGAATTATTAATCAAAATTGACTAGAAAAAAAATCAGCATTCACACCCTATGCTGCAATAATAACCTTGACGATTCTGTCAAACTGATTCCCTTCCCTTTACATACACTCACATCCCTTTTACATCTCTCCTCCTCCTCTCTTACACACCCGATAACCCAGCGAAAACCTCAACCGCTTCAAAATCGAATCCTCCGATATTGGCCCGCCGGCTTTGCGCGCGGTTCCACAAAGGTAATTATAGCGGCACGTGTGTACAGCGACACGGTAATGACCGAGAGATTACCGCGAATCACTGAATACGACTAATTGAATTACGCCTGCCGCAGCTGCGGCTTTGGGGGTCTTATATTATACGTCCGACTGAATAATGCAATTGAACAGCAATACATAAGATGGGATTATCTATTATATACCTATATGTTATTTCATTGGTATGTGGCTGAGGATGCGAGAGTGCGAGATGCCGATAACCTATTAATCACGAGATAGCAATGCTCGAAGAAAAAATATCTATATATACAAACCGCAGCGTGTGTATTTATACAGGTGTGTACGCCTGTTGAATCGATTAAGCAAACCGCAGAGCTAGCGATTTATCGCGTATAGGTACGCCGATTAACAATATACACGTGTTTCTCTCCCTGGCACTTACTTACGGTTTACTCGTTAAACGCGAACAAGCCTTTGTATATTACGATCAAAAAAAGATCTGGATCGCGAGAAAAAAAAATCATTTAAATTAATCGAGGGGATCCGCGGCATAAATTAGCTCAATGTCGGTGTACATATGCACACATAGCTTTGTTCGTGTCGTATACGACTAATCGCAAGTGCAATTGGTATATATCGATCTCTCATAGAGATGAACGAATTGTTAACGTATGCAGGACGCGGTTGCGCGAATGATTCCGAGAACAGTATATATATATATATATAACGCAAACAACGCGTGCACGCGGGTGGTTCCGAGATTATATTATATAATATTATATTATATTTTTTATTATTATATTTTTTATTTTTTATTATTATATTTTTTATTTTTTATTATTATATTATATTTATTTTTTTATGTATGATTGTGCTTAATCCGTGGGAGAGAAAAAAATGACACGGTTATATTAAGAGGAGTAGGACTCGCGGTTTTGTGTCAAAAGGTCGAAAGCGGATAATGCAAAATCATCGCGAGTGCCGTTGGGCTTTTTGAACATTGACACGATGAACTATTTACTTTTTTGCTGAAGACTCATGATTGTATTGAACTTGTACGATATTTACAAATGTTTTCAGTTGCCGACAAACAAGCGGAATCGCAGTTAATATTTTAACAATTTCATTAAACAATTAACTTGAGTAAGATAATTATAATAACACCCTGTAATTAAAATGTTATTGCAGCGATGACGAAATGTTTGCGAGTGCTATGTGCGCAAACAATTATAATAAGTAAACCATTAAAATTCAATATACTTCAATTTTTTATAGACATTCTCATTTCTATTTTACTATTTTTTGCTCAACTTCAATTTACCATATAAAGCAACCTGCTTCCCTCCTCTAAACTACTCCAACTAACGTATAATTTCCTCGTTTAAAATTACTTATATACAGAAACTCCTACGCGCGCATATATGTATGCGATAATTAAAAGCCACCTACTTTTCCCAACGGAAAATTCATTCTCAATTTTGCAATAGAAAAAAACACTTTTCTCGCTCGCACGCACCGACTAAACTCTTATAGACAGTCGAACCACGACGTACGCGCGCATTGCAAGCAATTGTGCGCGTTTCTATCGGTCTCTCTTCCATTATATTATACTATTAAAATAATAGCACGAGAGCATTGCAATGGCGTCTCGAAAATTACGACCACATACAAACAGACGCAGAGCTGCTTTGGGTAAAAAAAGAGAACGGCCGATAAGCAATAAAACTTTATCGTATCCTGCTTTGCGCAAGAACCGCGGGCACACACACATACACACCTCTCACCCAATCTCAGCCCCGCGCGCATTCCGCCGCGCCGAAAAACCTGCTGCCCATAGTTATTATAGTATAGCCTACAGACAATAAGAAAGGTGAAAGATTGGCTTAGCGTAAGGAAAAGCCTTTCGTATATGTATATATATGCACTGCGCGCGGCTATTATACCAATAATGCACCTGCGCACGCGCGGTGCTTTGGAAATCGGCGCGCGTGATGTAATCGGCGTGCTGGCGCGATCGGTACGCTGGGTGTTTAAGCGAGAGACAGCGAGAGAGAGAGAGACCTTCTCGCGTTTTCCATACCTCGCTGCGTCTGAATTACTGTCTCGGTCGAGCGTTGCACTCTCCAGCGCGATTTTCCGTTCTTTTTTTGGATTTTGGTGAACTCGGGTATACGCGCTGTTTCGTTATTGTGCGTCAAGCAGGATCTCCCGAATGAAATATGCAAATGAAATATACACTGTCAGAAAACTTCCATGTATAATAGGTATACATTGTGTACATTTGAAAACGTAAAATGTAAACACAATATATCTATATATATGGAAGTTTTCTAGCAGTGTAGGTGCAGGCAACAGCGTTGAGATTATTCCGCATTTTTCGGTTGTTAGTTTGGTTTCGGAAAAAGTGGAGTGTCGATAAGTGTCCCTTTTGTGTTGTTATCACTTTTTGTGGTATCTACACGGAGAGAAATTTTAGAGTAAAAATTACCAAGGTGCCTTGGTAGCGCATGGACAGACTGTCAAAAGCCGTGTTATTCCCAGGTTTCTAATACAATTTATAAGTTTCCCAAGAAAAACTACCATAACCACTTAAAAAAAATACCAAATTATCTGAATAAAAATTACCAGAAACACTGGTAAAAATTGAGATCTAGTCATTTTTACAAGGTAACCTAAGAATTTTTACTAAGAAAACTGATAAATTTTACCAAATAACCTGGTATTTGTGTACTCGCGCATGCGCACTGCGCATTATTGTGTTTCAGAAGATTGATACTAGAGGCGTGCGCGACGTTAAAATGAAAACAATACACATATTTTCAGTAAGTAATAACGGCGATTCAAATGACTGTTGGTAACAGCTTCCATGGCGCAGTCGGTAGAACGTCGGACTCTCAACCCAAAGATCGTCGGATCGAATCCCGCTTCCGTAAAAATTTTTTTTCAGTTTAATGTTTTTTCATCCTTGTTTCTGTTTCTATTTCTATATTAAAATACTATATATCCACCAATATGGATAAAAAAAGTTAATTTTTTTAATTTAAATTAACTAAAAAAATTTTACCAAGGCACTTTGGTAAAAAGTTTGAAATTGTCAGTCTGTCCATCCATTACCATAGAAACTGGTAATTTTGTCTCGAATATTTGTAATTTTCACTACAAAATTTCTCTCCGTGTAAAGAAACACAATATGATATTGATATGTATAAGAGAATTTTTTCGATTATTATTATAATTTAGTGATACACACAGATCATAATTAAAAAGAGAATTATAATTTTACCTTATAAAAAACGTAAAAGGTATTATTAAAATTAGTTTATTTCTATAGCTTTGAGCAAAGCATAATTTTCACAGTTGATTATTATAATAATAAATTGCCCGTAAATCAGAAAACCAATGACAGAAGAAAATTTTTCAGTTATTAATAAATAGGTAATGGCGTACTGTATTATTACTTTAGTTAATCCTATAGACTTATGCAGTCTTTTTAAAGAAAGATATTGATCGGATTCGACCAATCAGTTTATAATAACACTATTTCACGGATCCATTATTTTTCAAGTATAATTTATTCCGTTGGAAAAAAAGACATAAAAATGTTTGATGAAATGTGGTTTTAATATAAACCTTTCAGATAACACGTATACACCTGACCTAGCAATTATTCAAGTCTTCTTTCAACCACTTATCATTTCATAATTGTATAAAATAGCAATTGTTTAGCTAATTATTTCTCTGGCGATAGCGTTCTTTCACTTGATAATTAAACAATTTATCAGACTCTAGATAAATTATGCATATTATTTTTTAATGAGACATATATTTCAAAAACAAGTTTTTCCATCTTATGATTATTCGAATAATGCCATACTTTATCTTGAAATTAAAATTACGACTGCTTGTCATTTACGATTTGCATTATATCACGGAGACAATATGCAGTTCCGTGTATTTTATTATTTCAAATATGTATCTTGAGAAAAGTGCTGATAAAAGCAGAAATAAATTATAAAGTCTACATACGTTCACTATATTCTTAGGTGATTGCATGAATGTGTGTACTGACATTAAGTGGTCTCGCAAATACAATTCATAGTCTTTTGACTATAGCCATTCACCGCATTCATTACGTTCATTGCTACAACCAATCAAATTAAAACTTATAAGTTACACTTTCGTTATTGTTTTTTATCTAAACTAATTTAATGCTTTCGATTGCTCTGTACGTAATGCAAAGGCATAACATAGACCTTGGGATTTGTAAGAATTTACAATTTCTTAAACACATACACACGCATGCAATCAGACCTCATGTAAATAACACTTTATGTGTACGTAATTAAGATAAAAAATGGGAAATAAATAAATCTAATTACTTAAAGGGCATTGTTGTTTACCATTACAAGGTAATAATTTGCGTAAAAATAATTTTCTTCTCGAATGTGTTTTCAGACTGAATTTTCAAAAGTGCATCTCACATCACTAAATACATACAAAATACTTTATCTTGAAAATAAAATTATCACTTTGTTTAGCGAGAAAATATACCCCACAGCCTTCAGGTTTTCAATTTTAATGTCACTTGTCGAATTGTTTTTTCGAAACAATAAAACTTATTTTTTTTCTTCGTTTATTGTGTATTCCAGCAGCTTCGGGTTTTTCCGTCAGTTCCTGATTTGTAAAAACTGAAACATCGCTAACTGATATTTCGTATACGTCCTATACTAAACTAGGTTTATAATAGGGACGAGGGCCTACATGCAATTAAAATCGAAGGTTGTCGGTTCACCATTTATTACTGGAAAGCATTTTCAAGCGTTTCATCAAATGTCTCTGTAACCGAAGGCCACTCTTATGTAGCAGCTTCTATATACATAAATATCATGAAAATTCATTATAGAACACGACGCAAGAAACCGCAGTATATGCACGATAAATTAATTCACAAATATTGCTGCAGCTGTTCGATTGCCACCCACGATGCCTCCCACCATCGGCGCTAATTAGATGCGTTCGTTGCTCTAAAATCCTGTAATTAGTACTATCCATTGCGATAAACGAACGCTCGCGAAACGCTTCGTTAATTATTTATATATACCAGGCTGATTCCATTCAAATTCAGGCAGGCTGTCACAGATAGAATTTTTTTTTCGCTAAAAACTATAAGACTGTATTCTAAATCATATTTAAGAAGACACGTGTCCTGGTATTTTGCTTAAAAAAATTTTTTTTTTACTCCACAGCCAAATCAATATTATCTACAAAAATAGAGATTACATAATTTAAAAAGTACCTCCATTTTCAAACTGCTCTAACTTTGTCAATTTTCAACCTTTTGAGACGTTTTTTCTCTTCAAAATGTGAGGAATTTCATCTAGTTTTAAGAAAAATTTTCACTTTGATGATTAAGATTCATCTTACAGAGTATTGATGAAAAACTGAAAAATGACGATATCGTTAAAGTACGTTCGTGATATTTAAGTTTATTTGGAAAAGGCGGACATCAAACGAACCAATGAATAAGCGAATATTATTTTTTATTAGCCGACGTTTCGGGAGCGTTAGATATACTCCCCTCTTCAGGGCATAAACAATTATTCAGTCATTATTAAAACATTCGGTCCTGCCGCACATACATCCATGAGAACTACACCACATGTATGTGCGGCAGGACCGAATGTTTTAATAATGACTGAATAATTGTTTATGCCCTGAAGAGGGGAGTATATCTAACGCTCCCGAAACGTCGGCTAATAAAAAATAATATTCGCTTATTCATTGGTTCGTTTGATGTCCGCCTTTTCCAAATAAACTGAAAAATGACGATTTTAAAAAAATGTAAATATCTGAAAAACTATAATTTTTTTCTCTGAAAATTTAATATGTTTTTATATATTAAAAAACTAACTTTTACAGTGCTATTTTTTGATTTTTTTTTTTTAATGAATTTCCAAAGTTTTAATCAATTCTTTCGATTTCTAAGCTCTCAACTCTTGCCGTTTTTTAAAAATTATGCCATTTCTCTATCTATTTATTATCTCATTTACTAATATATTGATAAAATAAAGAAGAAACTTTAAAATAAATCGCCAGGCAGGTTTCTTGATCAATTATACGTGAATTTATAGCGATTTTTTCAACGTTTATTTGCACCAAATTTAAGTAGTCAAGAATCTTCAATTTCTACGCCAATTCTCAGTAGTGAAGAAATTTTTAATAATAGTGAGCTTTTTGTAAATGAACTTAATAAGATCTTACGATATTTAAAATTAAAAACTTCACCTGTCAAAATGCCGCAAACTGTGAACAGTAAGATGCGACAATCATATGCCATTGGGAAAAGAAAAGAAATTAATGATGCATTCCATTATACCATTATAGTATTATAGTAACAACTAGATGCTCTTCTATGAATAATGTGTATATTTTCTTCATGCTGCGAGTGAAAAAATGCTTCACTTTTTTAGTTTTCATGCCATCCTCTTTTAACGGACATTGTGTCACTTTTATTTGCACTCTGAGGAGAGTAATTAAAATCATCGTGTAAATAATAATCTTTGACTTTGGACACAATTTCACTATCTAAAGAATAACCCATGTAAGTTCCAGGCCCGCGCTTCATCCATCATATATTTAGTTGCTTTGGGTATAACTGACAATAAATAGTTTTTAGAAATATTAGTTGGAATAAGAGTTGTTACTTATGTATTTCCGAATGGAATGTATTTTTTTCTTTTCCAAATGACATATAATTGTCTCATCTTACTGTTCACAGTTTGAGGCACCTTGACACGTAAAGTTTTTAATTTTAAATAACTTAAAGTCTTATTAAGTTCAGTTACCAAAAATCTCACTATTATTAAAAATTTCATCATTACTGAAAATTGGTGTAGAAACTGAAGATTCTTGACTACTTAAATTTGTGTAAATAAACATTGAAAAATCGCTGTAAATTCACGTATAATTGATCAAGAAACCTGCCTGGCGACTTTTAAATCGATTAAAACTTTGGAAATACATAAAAAAAAATCAAAAAATAGCATGTTCTCACCTACAGTAAAAGTTAGTTTTCTTTTTTAATGTATAAAAACATATTAAATTTTCAGAGAAAAAAAAATATAGTTTTTGAAATATTTACATTTTTTTTAAATCGTCATTTTTCATTTTTTCATCAATAACTCTGTAAGATGAATCTTAACCATTAAAGTGAAAATTTTTCTTAAAACTAGATGAAAATCCTCACACTTTGAAAAAAAAAGTCTCAAAAGGTTGAAAATTAGCAAAGTTACAGCAGTTTGAAAAATTGAGGTACTTTTAAAATTTTGTAATCTCTATTTTTGCATCTAATATTGATTTGGCTGTGAAGTAAAAAAAAATTTTTTAAGAAAAATCCCGAGACACATGAAAAAAAAAATTCGATCTGTGATAGCCTGTCTGAATGTGAATGGAATCAACCGCCATATAATTCTACGCCCCATCATAAAACTCCATCGCCGTGACGATTACGCGCGGACGTAGCGAAATTTTTGATTGCCTGCGCTTGATTTTCTTTTTTTCTTGATGACGCGAGCACTCGAATTCCGAATTGTCATTCAAACGCCGGGCCTAATGCCGTTTCTGCGTTTCATCTAATTCATAGCGCGCGCGGGCGCGCGCACCGAACGCGCAATCGGCGTACGTATAATATATATACGCGGTTCGGTTTTATTCGACGTTGTTTGCTTGAGTGCGAGCTCTATTGCGCTTGGTGCACCGACGAAATTCGCCCGTTCGTGCACAGCAGGTTAATTCATTTTCGCTCTAATGCGCAATGCTATGAGATGTCTGAAACTCGAACATAGTCAGAATTAATTTTATAACGCGACTATTTATGAATAGTGTTCTCCTATAGGAGAACGTTATTATAATATGATATTTAATGCCGGGAAATGTGTATTTCGTTTATATTTTAATCACAAGAATTGAAAAATTAAAAAAAAAAAACAAAAAGAAGTTATGAAATGAATATATCTTGCAATTATTAAAACGTTATTATCAGCAATATCTTAGATCAAAGCCACTTGTTCTAATTTATTTTTATGTTGATTTCTCTTTGTATATATGTATAATGAACCACGAAGCTTTAATATATTCATAATTCTGTTTTAATTGAATAATATTCGATTGTTACAAGGTAATCGTAGGCGCGTTGTTTATTCATGAGAAATTTAAAGGTTGAGGTCAGCGAAATTTCAAAATACTGTTAATGAAACTACCTCTGGAAATATGAAAATCGCCGATTATTGCGTATTACACAATATTGTTGATTTATAATCCATCAAAATAAGATAAAGAGGAAGGCCTATGCTAGATACGTTTTTAAATAAACATGTATATCGAATTACACGTCCTTAAAGATAAAAGATAATATCAAAATGTAATAACCATCATAATATAAAACCTTGTATATTTTCTTTACAAGGAATGATTACAAAATTTGCATCTTCACACATGTGCACAAAATTTAGACTTCATAAAATGCTACTCCGCAATATCATATACATTAAAAAATTTCTAAACCATATCAATTTTTCGAAACAAGGATATTTTCAACAAAATACATCGCTGAATTACCATAGTAAACTCATTATCATACCCTTCTCTCATAAACTCTCTAAAATATGGTTTTCGCATACCACACTTTCAAGGCGCGCGCTTAACTTCCTTACATAGCACGACAACGGCACGAACGCATTCCTCTCTATCCACTCACTCGCTAATAAAAAAAGAAAACGCGTGTCACGTGTCACAGCAATCCTCCCCAATCAACGCCGACAATTAAACGGACCAAATTAGCGCAAATTAATTATCATCCAACACTCAATCCCGAGCGCGTTTGCGGCACAACCAATCAAAGAAACACTCCTCGCGCGCGCACCTCCCCGCAGTATATCTATATGCACACGGCAAACAGTCGTTAAACGCCGCTCGCTCGCCGCGAGGAGAAGGACACGTCTAATTATCCGCGAGTAAGGAGAGTATAGACCCGGTCGGAAGCCTTGAAACGCTGTATACAGCGCGCGCGCTGTGTACTGTGCAGTATTTATTATATATAATCCGAGCGGCGTTTTTTTTTTGGCGCCGGATCCGGGCAGCGTTTCTTTTTTGACACCGCAAAGTCGTTCCTGAAACGTTTGCGTGGGTACGCGGAGCAAAGGTAGCGATGAACCTTGAACTTCGGAGCCGGATTTCTGGCGTCGCGGTCGAGACACGTTTTTCGGAAATTTTTGCGTGCATGAGCGTCGTTAAGTGTATAAGGGAATTGGATAATAAAAAGTGAGAATTACGTAAAGAGGCGTATGTGAGGTAAGGAAATTATTATTGTTGAATGCACCGTAATACCGGTAATAATAATAAACCGGTTCGCATCGATTTCGGCGTCCCATATCGCATGATAAAATCGGGATCGGTGACAAGCCGACCGATCGACGAGACAGAGTATAAGTATAACGCACGTTGTAACCGCGAGATTTGCATCCATTTTCATTGAGAAATCAATCTCTATAGGAGTGCGAACGGTTTTTTTGTTTGCGTGGCGAGATTAGCCTTTGCATATCGTATGCGCGTTTATTTACTTTACGCGCGATTGTCGATCGGATAATTTTTTTCTCTGTCGTTCTGGAATTCCAGAGTAATTGTATATCGATCGCTGGCCACTTTGTTAAATGAAAGAAAAAAAAAATTGGAAGGATTGTAAAATGCAAATCGATTGGATAAACAAGTTATTGGAGCGGTGTAGTAGTAGTAGTAAGGGTGCATTATGGAATTTACTTTTAAAACTATATGTTTAGAAGTGGATCATTATTATACCGCTAATGAAATCATTTGAATATTTAATTTATCTAGATGTGGAGTACTCGCGTTTGATCAGTTTTTTTTTCCATTGCATTCTTGTGAAAAAAGGCGGCACGTTCTCTTTATTAGATTTATTTTTTTCTTACATTTTGAATTGCTAATTGTAGCTTTGATAATTTATATAATTCTTCCTGCTGCTTACTTATTTTTATGGAATTTCAATTAGTATGTTGTGTAAACGGTTAGATGAAAATCAAATCGTTATTATGAAAAGCAAAAATATAAGAACTATGTTGACTTGAATCTAACACAATGTTTACATACATTACATAAACTTATTCGAACTTTTATGCAATCAATGAAAAAAATAATATCAGTTACTTTTGTTGGTATGCAAAGTAAAATACTGTAAATAAATTCATGTCAGATTAAAACCGATTATCGATTTTCAATAAGGAATATTTGTCAAATAGAATATAATTAGAAATTAAGAAGAGAAATGATGCAAATTTAATGCTTTAATGATAAAAGTTGCAACTCTTTACAAGAAAAAATCCACGTTTTTTAGTGTAATTTTGAAAAACTCATGAATATTCTGAAATAGTGGCAGCGTGAGAGTTTTCAAAGTAGGTACATTTGCCTATTTAAACTTACGCTAAGTGCTGGTAAATATATGCATATTAACAATTATGACATGCAGAATATAAATTTTGTAGATCTTTAATAATGAAACACGAGCACTCACTTTCAAAATGAAGACAAAGCACATTCAGCTAAGAATATTAACATACTTAAATACCTTATTGTGCAACTTTGTAAATTAATTAGACAGGATTTTTCTATATGTTATAATTTCAATAATCGACAAAACTATCAATTAATTTTGTATTAATATAATCGGCAAGGAAGCGTATTCGAACGGCACCTGTTGTACTCAATTTAAAAAAATTCATCGAATTTAAATTAATATACACAAAAAATAGCGTTCTACCACACTCATTTGTCATACCGAATTAGTCTAAAACTTCTACACCCGCACAACTTCATCGGCAATCCATCCGACAACTTAATGAAAGCACTTCCGCGTTATTTGACTCAATTACAAAAAATCCGAACTACTTCATTTAAGAAAGATATATAGAAACAGAGAGGTAGAGCGAAAAAAAGTGGAAGACATTAAATCGACGACAGATGACCAGTTCGTTGAATGTGTCACCGATCGAATGTTTTTCCGCAAGTGTACATCCGACAACGTCGGAATTGCTCTTGAGACTTTGAGCACTGAAGGAAGTCGCGATAACATCTGGTCCAACATAAATATTACATGTTATTGCGGCGTCGAAGTGTGATTAAGGTACGTGGATGCGACGCTTTCGGATACACTTGTTGACTTTTGCGCGAGTTCGTTAAAGAAAGAAAACAATCGTGTTCCAGCTAGCTTTATTTGATGATAACTTTGTCCAGATAAATAAGAACGATAAGTATCAAAATTAATTTCTACACTCTTTCCTTGTAATTTTCTATACTAATTGAAAATGTAATATTGAAATATGTCTACCTAAGACAAAACACCTAGATAATGATTATATATAATTTGCTTCTATTTCAGATGTTCAGTTTATAAATTGCCTTGCCAGAACTAATCGAATAACTTGCATAAAATGGAGAAAAAAACTGAGATAATTAGAGAACAGTAGGTATATCCCGCTACAATAATAGCGTATTATAGTCCGACCTGTGACAATTCAAACAACAATTTGCTCGCAAAAAGTGGAACGTAGATTACCTGGAAAAAATTTAATACGATTCCACGTGCCTAATCTAAATTGAAGAAAAAAAAAATCAAATAAATTATACCGCACTCTAAATATGGCAACAAAGTACGCCAGAGATCCATAAAAGCTTTCAGCTTATTAGACTTTAATGGTCAATCTCACCTTCCGAGTGAATATTACGGTTTCAATGGATGAAATCAACAACCGTTTTGAATTCTCACGGTAATTTAGAAAAGTCAGGCAGCAAAAACTGATGAAATCCGCTACTGAATCGCAACTTAATCTTCTGCTAATCAGTGGCTTCAAACGTTATCGGGCTGACCTGATATTATGTACCTGGAAAACTTTATTTTTTTTCTATGTTATTAAGACGCATGTAACCGATTTCCTGTGGCTACTGAGCGGATGTTTTCGCAATATCTCCCAAAATAACATACTTAGCGGGTAATTCGAGTCTCATAAAATTCTACAGATTTGCATGCACTAGCGCGTGATTTTGCGACATCTCGGCTTGTCACCGATCTGCTAATTTCGTTAGTGGTAATTTGGAAAATTACGGATTTCGCGAGTGGCTTAAAAGAATAAGAGATTTTTTCGAGAATTCTTTTGTAGATTATATAATGCACAGTTAAGCGAGCTATTGACTCGTGACCTTTTCGAAAATTTATCCCAAAAGTGCAAACTTTCGAGCTCTTATCGTGATGCTAAGTTTGTCAAAGTCGTAAAGATACGCTGATTAGTTCACATAAATGCAGATCTTGTTTCTTTTGCGAAAAAAAACTTTCATGAGAGTACCGATGTTATCTTCGATTAAACCATGTCGAGACTTGTACGGATCTCACATAGTCTAATCAATGCCAATTACGATTTTTGACAATATTCTTCAAATTGTTTTTCAAGATACTATTGCTTTATATTTGTAAAAGCAGACTGTTATTTTACTATAGGTTCTTGAAAACATCGTCAAACCGTAATACAGGTTCAGACTTCAAAAACATATTTTTTGGCAGGTTTTCCCCACACTTGTTCCAAATAATAAAAAAAAATATTTTCAAAACGACCAACGAGTCAAGACTTTATTCATTAATTCGTGGAAATTCTCACATTAGTGTGATTACTTTCATAAAAATTTAAATAAATACGCTCTTTCGACCCAATCATCCTAACATCGTCGCTCGTTCTGCAGTAAGCACGAATCGAAGAAGAAGAAAAAAAGTAGAAACATCTTGCTGCAGAGGTCACGTGAGCGTTCGTCATTAAGATAAAACGCCGGCGTCCATTAAAGTTTAGAAAGGAAAAATTGCAATGGCACCGTGCAATAACGTTCAATGATCGGATCATCTGCAACGAAGCAAACGGTTGAACAGAACGTTGCTGGCTATTGTTTCAGTTCAGCGCGAAGAAAAGCTGCAGATGTTCCCGCGCGATAAAAGGATGCGCCTCGTCGGATCTGAAGGAGCGGCTGACCGGACTCGGCCGTTTTCTACTTGTATGCGCGCGCCTCTCGTCGCATGTAAGTGATGAGTTCTCGTAGTTGTCAATGCACTTCGCTTTACAAAAACCATTGATCTAGCATTCGAAGAAACCTTTTTACAAGATTATATAGCGTCTGTATAGGACTGTTTATGAAAAATTTTATTTACAAAGAAACAGCGTTCGCAGCAAATTGATTTTTATTTTCCTCTCGAAACAATGAGATAAACCTCAGACTTTACTGCGACATGGGATGCTTTATATCATAAAAAGAAAACTTGTCGGTGTGTATATATGTGTGTTGAATTGACGATAAGTACATCTATGGCCATCATAAAGTAATCGTACAATCTTGCACGGGAGATAATGATAATTCAGGTTGAGCGCAATAATGCATCAGTCGTGAGCGCAGACTTTTTTTATATTCTCAATGTATACTGTCAGAAAATTCAAAGTGAGTAATCTGTCTTTGCATACGCGATTGTGATTCTAAAAATGAACACACGCGGTACTTTTCCGACGTTCGCATTAAATCTATATGTGTGCGTGTGTGTGCGCGCGCGCGTGTGTGTGTGTGTGTGTGTGTGTGTGTGTGTGTGTGTGTGTGTGTGTGTGTGACTCCATTCCTTGCCAAATTTGCCTATAAATATAAAATTACATTCCATGAAATTTTTTCTGTTCCTTCTAATCTCATATATTTAGCCACCTTTGCTAAACTTATATACAAAAGAATGAAGAACTTTTGCGTTCGCCTTAACTGTATGAAAATAAAAATACTGAACGTTACAAACGTCATCGAAACCCATCATTGATCGTGAAGAAGATCCTATTACTGCTTTCCAACCATTATCCCATCTAAATTACCATTATTACCATATCCGCGCTAACCAGAGCCGTCAATCAATCAAACAAAACGTTGAAAGCCGGCTGTAGGAGTCCTTGCGCGCGCGCGCACGCACGTGACGCGCGAGATCGGCTACAATACCTAATAGTCGCGGCGCGAAGAGAACGACCTGTTGATTGGGCACGTGCAACAGCCCGCCGTTGACGCCATTAGCGCTCGCGCGAACGGAAGAATGCGCGCGCGTGTGCGTAAGTGAGTAGCTCGGTGCTTCGAGCGTCAAGTGATTAGCAGGTGTGCTTGTATTTCGGAAGTGATGGGATGGCGTTGATTAACTTGTTCTTTTTGAGCTTGGTTTTTGTTATTTTTTTCAGAGGGAGGAATGTTTGTAAGATTCTATTATATGGTTTCGTGAAATCATCAAACGCATTGTGTTTTTGCTGTAGTTTATATAATTTAGGCCGCGGTCTAGTTTGAGGTCAGAAGACGTGAGTTCGACCGATGGGGCGATTACCGATACTCGTTAAAATTTTGATTGTGCACGTAGCCGAAAAGTACGCAACATTTTTACGCAAGGCAATAATAAACGTTCTCGGTAATGTTTAGTTAATGAGTGTAATTACTGCTCATGTTCAAAGGTTACATTATCATTCATCTATAATTGACAGTAGATATGTAAATTGTGATGTATCTGTATAATTAGCATATTAAGGCGTTTTGTAAAAATAATACCTGTTAATGATGATTCGTACACGTAAACTATAAACGTTTTCTTTTTTTTGTTATTTGCAATTGTGAAGTAGTTATATGATTCGAGAGATGATAATAACATAAACTTCAATAATTTCAAGCATATATGGATAGTGTAAAATTTATTTTTAGCGATCGATGTATAATTTTTATTATTAACTGGCAATGGAGATGTCAGTTGCCATCGAGAGAACGTATTTTGCAATTATTGTTGTTTTGTAATATCATTCCAGTATAACACTAATATTATGATTTTTCAATACTGTTTGTTGAATGCCACGCTTATACATCGCAGAAAAATGTGATGTATTTCTTCATGATTCCTTGACTTTAATCGAATTTTTTTCTCTCTTTATAATAAAGAATTTGCATTCGATTCAATAGAATAAGTTTAAACGTGATCTTAAAACGTAAATTTGAATATTAATTAGAATATATGTACGTTGATATATTGCTGCATATACTTGTAGGAACGTTACCTTTGCAAAAAACTGCATATAAGATTTATTTCATTGAACGAAATCTTTTTTCAATTCCTGCTTTCGAAAATCACAAGAAAAGCACGTAAATCTTAAAATCCTTAATACCCACAATACATCAATATTCACATTATTGAAAAAAAAAAACGTCATAGCAACCGACAAATCCACCAACCAAATCAGATTTCAGTATCACAGAACATTTCCGGTATACACAGACATCTTATCAATCTCGCCCGGCAACAAGATCAAAGCCGTATTATATTAATTATGACAGCGCCGAAAGACACTTGCGCGCAGGCGCACACGCTCTCCAGTATCTGTATACTCTCGATTGCGCTCGACGGCGGCTGCTGCTGCTGCTCACGAGCATTCGAGTCACGGTCATTTTCTGAAAAAGTGAAATTAGGTAGCGGACTTTTTCACCGTGTGCCTTTATGTGTGTGTGTGTGTGTGTATAAACGCGTTTCGAGAGTACTTATATACACGCCTTTATATTGTGCTCGCGCGCGCACGCGCCGATAATTTATACCTTAGCAACGAACTATTTTTAACGCATAAAATAATCTCGAGCGAGAGTGACTAAGTTGAACGGAAAAATGCAACGTCGCGCCTCTGCACGTATATTATATGAAGAAGAAGAACAAAAAAAAAACGTCTCTTTCACAATGTGCGATGAATCTTTATTTTTCGCGAACACTGCGCGCTGAAAATGTTTGCACCTCACCGACAGCGCGGAGTTTTTTTTTCTGTTTACAGTTTAGTAGCTGCGGGAAATTTATTATGATGCATTAATCGAGGCGAAGCAGTAGGCGAGTAACGAATCTATTGGGTTTGACGTGCGAGAGATAGGCGTGTATATTACACAGGATTTTAAAAATACTACTGATTTTATTGGCATTTAAATTTGCATGGCTAATGCGAATTATTTAAATAATATAATTTTCCATTAGCTGCTCCTTTTATCTTTACTTTTTTTTATGAACGCGTTTACAGTTTTCAAGCCTCGACTCTCTTTCTGTCTTTATGTGTATGTGTTACTTCAGCGTGCAGCGGGTATTTGATCTATTTTGAGCGCCCCTTTGCGCGCTCCGATCATAAACAAAAGCACGTTTCGCACACAGCTGATCGATACACTCCTTTCCCTCCGGATTGATATTGCCACTTCTTTTTTTTTTATATTAAAATTACATCGCGATCAATGCGAATTTAATTTTAAAACCAAATGAAATCCGAGGAATTGGTGCAGCACGGTCGTGTTTTATTATTAGGACAAAAAGAGTATATGATTTATATTTAAAAACAAAAATGTACGGTCGGTCGCGCGCGGTCTAAAATTAATTTCCATTATTTTCTCACGTCACGTGATCGTGATTTATGCGAAGAAGTTATCTTCGGTGTGTATGTGTGTACAATGTATAAATTAATCAATGCCGCGCAAATATAAAATAATTCGCGTGTACATAAAAATGTTAAATATTCAATAAATATATAAAATAGATTTGAAAGAAGGACGTTCGAGCTGTTAAAATATAAAAATACACGCGCCGAAAGGAAACCTATCAACTTTTCATTTTAGAGGATAAACGGATAGAGCGACAATATCTCTCTATATAGATCCTTCCACTCATATCTCATGCACTTCCACTGGCTTCGTTCCGCAAATTTTGACACCAAAAAAAAGGTCTCTCACCCTCTTTCTCAGCAACCTTGCACTTATACGATCATAAATACAATAACAATCAAACCAAGTGTATATAATATAAAAAAAAACACCAACCTCCTCTCGACGGGCAGCCCCATGAGTTCGGGCACCAAGCACCAGTGTTCCTCGGGCACGAGGGTGATGAAGATCTGCGAGAAGTACACCCAGGCGACGTAGAATGCGAACGGTACCATCAGTATGAAGAGGATCCTCTGATAGGTGCCGAACTCCCCGATATGCGGCAGCAAGTCGTCAAAGTCCACGTCCTTGGCCTTCTCCTCCTTGCTCCTCTTCTCGGCCTTCTCGTCCTTGCTCCTCTTCTTCTTCTTCGCCACAGTCATCGTATCGTCCTCTGCCGTAGGATCCAGCGCCTGACTGACGACTACGCTCACGTTCCCCGGACACAGCTCGTCGGGACTGGGCTCCTCCGAGCCGCCTCCGCCCTTACCGAACTTCTCCTGTGGCGGCATCCTCTTCTGCTCCTCTTACGCGTACGTGTAATACTTGATCCGGCGATCAACAATCGCGGTCGCGCGCGGGCGACGACGACAACCGCACACCTGCAGCTGCCGGGAGGGTGGGGGGCCTAACACGAGGCGCGCAACACACCGGACGACAATAAAACTGGAAACGCGCTCGGCCGCGTGGCCGCCTATATAGCCATCGTCTAGGAAATCCCTCCCCCACCTCCCCCTCCGCTGTTTTTCTCTCACCGCTGCTGCTGAGTGAGCGCTGCTTTAGGGGGGCCTCAGCGCGCGCACGCACGCAGACACAATCTCATCAAGGTGGCCGGCGCGCAGCCGCGCGCAGCTCTCCCTTTCATTCCAGCCGCGAGCGCCGCACCGACACGATGGATGAATATAGGTATAATATATTATGGATGTGTATGTAGGTGCGAGAGTTTAGTTCTTGTACGGGGGGGATTGTGTGATGATGCCGGTGAAAAGAGGTGTAGGTGAAAGAAAGTATATTTTTTGCGGAGAGTGTGTGGGTATATTGTGTAGGTGCAGGTCGCTCGTGGAATGAATGAAATGCCTTTCGAATGGTGTGTCTGCTCGGGCGCGCGCGCGCTGATTGAATTATATCTGGGAGACAATGTGTGCGCGGAAGGTGAAGAATATATATGCATATAACGTGAAAAAATGATAGTAAGCGGAGTAGACGACTTTGTGCGAAGCGCGAGGAATATTTATTATATTCTTTGTGGGCGCGCGATTGCTTTCTGTCGGAAGAGACAGTTGTATTGAGACACGTGCACTGTTAAATTCTGCATGAAAATTAATGTATGTACTGGAAGCAAAATTACATCGTAGTACATTAAATTTAATGCAATGTAGATTAAATTTAATAAAATTTACATTAAGTTTAATGCAATTTACACTAAATTTCATGTACTGCGAGATAAAATTTTGCTTTCCGTACATTAAATTTAATAAAATTTGCATTAAATTTAATGTACTGCAATGAAATTTTTCTTCCAGTACATACATTAATTTTCATGCAGAATTTAACAGTGTGGGTTTTAAAAAAAGAATATTTTCAACTGTTTGTAATTATCCTCAGGTTTATATATGAAATAATGCTTGGAGATGATATTATATTGATACAAGAATACTAGTGTCTTATCTGGAAGACATACAAGTTTATCGTAGGTACATATCAGATAATTTTTTCAACATTGAAAAGATGTTATTTAGTACAGCTACTACATAATATCGTTTATATCTTCATCTCTTTACTTGTTTCCTTTATGGATAATAAGTAAGGTATATTTTTTAAAACATGCTCATATCTTTTTACAGATATTGAGTTTTGGGTTCAAACACCTATAAATTGTAAAACAAGTTATTCACATTATTATTACTTTATCGTGCATCTACCTGTTTAAAAAAATAAATCGAAAATCGTATTCGATGGTAAAATAATTTATCGATAATTCCGGGTAAATATTAATATTTCTGCAGAAGAATCAATTTTTTAGTCATTCTCGTTTATAGTAATCCGGTTAGTCCGTTGGTCAGACTGAATCCCCACATAAACAACGAATTCTTCAGCAAAACGAATAAGATGGTACAATCGTCCTTTCTTAGCCAAAAAGTTGTATCTTCTCCTAAAATGCATCGCCCGCTCTTCCACGGTTTATTTTTACTTTCCAAAAATCAAAATGACATTCGATTCCTACCACCAAAGATTGTCGCAAATATATGTAACAAAAAAATGCAAACATTCACGACCATAAAACACAATATTCTTCAACCGAACACTATACACTTATTTACCTATTATGCGATACACACAGGTTCCCTTGTACTGCACCATGTAGTATTTATACAAAATCGATTGCGCGCTGACCTTTAATCTATTAATAAACCTCTATTAATAAAGATATACCATCATATAATGGGCCGGGAGGAAAACAAAAAGAAGAAGACGAAGAAGAAAATGCACGCGGGGCGAGGGAATTCTAGTCACCTGTGGGAAACACACTTTACTTATATACGTACACGTATCTGCGCCATAATTCAGCGGACTTTGGTAAGGGCAACCAACTCCCCCGCCGAAAATCCGATCCGCGTGACGCAAACGCGCCGGCGATTAATTGATAGGTTATTTGTATATTTTGGTTAGCGAAATTAGCGGCTAATTAAGGGGATGCCTTACTCGTACTATTACCGACCGAGCAATTCACACAGTTTCAAGCTGATTAAAAATAAAATACGTCGAATCACAAAAAATCAAGAGAACACTCTTCTGTATTTTTTAACGTTCTATCATTCAGTCAAAGTTTGGAGTCGAAATATCAAGTCATTTCTGCAAAAACTTTGAACAAACGAAATTTAATTTCGTTCAAAGTTTTTGAAAAAACGGCTTGATATTTCGACTCCAAACTTTGACTGGATGATAGAACGTTAAAAAACACAGAAGAGTTCTCTTGATTTTTTGTGATTCGACGTATTTTATTTTTAATCAGCTTGAAACTGTGTGAATTGCTCGGTCGGTAATAGTACGAGTAAGCCCTGGTAAAAATTTTTACGTGATAAATTATGTGATTAGACACATACTAAAACACGTGCTTTATCACGTGATTTGGCATGTATAAAAGCACGTGCTTCTGTACATGCCGAATCAGGTATTAAATAATGTGACTAATAACTTGCTTTTTTCGAACCGATTTGGCATGTGTAAAATCACGTGATTTTATAAGTGATAAATCATGTGATATAAGAAAATTTGATATATAATATAAATAAGAAAACTATTACTTTTAATTCTTTTATAAATGATATTAAAATTATGTTGCAAATAATAAGGAGGTGTTTTATAAAAATTGAAAACTGAGTTAAAGGCCTTTTTACTGATATGGCCGAGCGGTCACCCATCCAAGTATTAACCGCGCCGATTGTTGCTTAACTTACGTGAACCGACGGCCATGCAGCCAAGAACTCCTCCAATGATGCCTTTGATCTACTGTTTCTATAAAAGCGATATAGCAAAACTATATCGTACAAACATTAAATTTGCTTTTTATTAAATAATAGTATTTATTTACAAATAATTTATTAATAATAACAAATTATGTATCATAAATATCCTATATATTATGAATATTTAGTTTGAAATGAAATTCGTTGTAATTCTTGTTTTGGATAAAGATAATTTTCTATTATAGTTAGTAAATAAACAATAAATGATACTTTGGTCATGGTACATATTTTAACATTAAAATAAATTTTAGAAAATAGCCAAGGACATTATTATTTAATAAAACACTGTACTACTATTATTTAATAAAAAAAAAAAATTTAGTGTTGGTATGATATAGTTTTTCTATATAGCTTTTATAGAAGCAGTGATCAAATACATCGTTGGAGAAGTTCTTGGCTGCATGGCCATCGGTTCACGTAAGTTAAGCAACAATCGGCGCGGTTAATACTTGGATGGGTGACCGCTCGGTCGTGTATCAGTAAAAAGGCCTTTTTAAGTCAGTTTTCAATTTTTATAAAACACCTCCTTATTATTTGCACCATAATTTTAATATCATTTATGAAAGTATTAAAAATAATAGTTTTCTTATTTATATTATATATCAAATTTTCTTATATCACATGATTTATCATGTATAAAATCATGTGATTTTATACATGCCAAATCGGTTCGAAAAAAGCAAGTTATTAGTCACATTATTTAATACGTGATTCGGCATGTGCAAAAGCACGTGCTGTTATACATGCCAAATCACGTGATAAAGCACGTGTTTTAGTATGTGTCTAATCATATAATTTATCACGTAAAAATTTTTACCAGGGAGGCATCCCCTTAAGTATAAGAACGAATGAAACTGTCGCGATGACAAGTGCGAAGTTTAGTCTTAAATATTTTTTAACAATATATTCAAGGACAATTAAATTGCAGGTGAAATTCTTCCAATGATAAAATTCAACCGCACGAGTTGGAGTGATACTATAGTTCGATTTTTATTAAAAATATTTGCAAAAATGTGTAGTGCAAACACTTCGCCGACTGATGCCTAAATTGATTACACAATTAATCACAATTAAAATTACACGTGTGTACATAACCGCGCGATAAGATACCCCGCAGGTTGTGCGTCGCAGAGACGATCCCCGTCCAACCCAAGTAGAAGAAGCCGAACGCGTCAGCCGCATAGTAGTGCAGTAATTCCGAACGAACACGTGAACTTGGAATAGTTTAAGTTACGGCTCCAACTGCTGATATAATACATTTATTATTCCGTTTTCCGACTAAAAAAAAACAAACTTGCATCGACGAATAAACAAGAATAATACGTACTCTCATGGACTGTATTTACCTGCTTAAATATATATAGTCACACCGAAGAACGAAAAGCGAGTGATGCGCGCTCGCGCATAAAAAAATGGAAATTCCGTTTTAACCGCGGTGCAAGGTCGTGATTGCTTATCTCCGCGAGATCCACAGACAGCCGACGAAATCTCGAACTTAATCTCCGAGAGGCGTCAGGTGACGGGGCGGGAATTTTCCTCTCGGTGTGCAATAGTGCAGTATATAAGGTTTCCGCGCCATGATATTGTGATGTCTTCGTCTATTACTCTATATATTTTACGCGTTATGCGTAAACACATATTGCGTAACGAGTGCTAATGACTCCTGCGATACAAATACACGCTGTAACGCGCGTGAATGTTATAAAGATGAAAAATGTACACGCGGAAGAAGAAATAATCGTCACGCATGGATTGCCGAAAAACAGATTGATGAGTGCGTTGTGTGCGCGGATCGCCATATAACCATTGAGAAAGTGCGCGTGTGTTTTCCGATTGTTCGGATCCCGCGGTTCCCGCGGAAAAGATCGCGCTTACACTTCGTACCTTAATTATTATTCACACTTTGCATGTCACATTCGCGTCGCATCTGCACGCGCAATATCGTAGACATTCACATCTGCAGTGGTGGGTTGGGGGGGGGGGGCTAGGGCTAGCCTAGGGCTTTCTCAAACTTAATTTTTTTATTCTATTATATAAACTATTAAATTTAAAAATGATATTATAAACAATTATTAAATTTTTAAATTTTAACTTATTGAATTATTTTTAAAAAAGTTCAAAATTCAAAATTTGTTGTCCGTGCGACAACGAAAACGCCTTTTTTTTTCTTTAAAAATTTTTCTCACGAATATCTTCAAAAATAATCTAACAATCTTAATGAAATTTTGTACATATTTTCTTTACAGTGTGAGCTATAGACACCCTATAAATTTCAATTTGATTTGTCGAATCATTTTCAAGAAAATGCTATTTGAATAATTAAAAAAAAAAAACTTAACCTCAAATATCTTCGAATTTTATGATCATTTTTACTTGGCCAACGAAAGAGCTTCAGAAGTATAAAAGAGTTACCCCTCTGCGAAATTTCATAAAGATTTATTGATGTTTACTCCTTATCGTGCGACAACGAAAATGCAATTTTTTTCTGCAATAATTTATTTCTCATTAACAAATCGATAAATCGATACTTTTTATACTTAATAACTGATACAAATTTTGTGTAAAAATATGGAATAGTTTCTGAGATAAAAATTATAGAAGAAAATGACACATTTACCTTCATAACAAATGAAGGGCGATAGATATTTAAATTTTTAAAAAAAGAAAATGTAGGTAATTTAATGCCCTTTCAAATGCATTTCAAAAAATTGAAAAAAATTTACCCTATCATGTAAAAAAAAGAGAAAAATAGAAATTTCAAACCGTTTTTTGATCATAAAACAAAAGAAATTCGATAAATTTTTAAAATCGCTTGTGGATTTTAAAGTGGCATCAAAATCGAAGAGAATAAACTGTGTCCCGTCGAAATCGACCGATTCGTTCTCGAGATATCTTCTGTACACAGCTCACATACACACACACACAGATAAGAAAAAAATTTTTCTCAAAATCAAAAAAATTTTTGTGCCACTATTCTTAAAATATATGTTTTTAATACTTTTTTGTCCGAAAGATTTTTTCACCGTTACAAAGCTTCCTCTTTGAGGAAGCAAAAATAGTGTACGATACGCGTGCACGTAAGCGATTCACACATTCATGCTTTTGTCGCCTGAGCGAATCGACAAATAGCGCCCGTACTTAAATAGCCGACTTTGCGCACTTATATCGTAATGTAGGTACTATTTTAATTGTGTGAAAATATATTTAGATATTTTTATTAAAATATACTAATTTTTCAGATTTATTTGCCTTATTTTGTCACCTCATCAAAAAGTGATCGAGATCGATCTTCGCTGCCCTTAATTAAGTGGGCCCCTTCCTGATTTTAGCCCCGGGCCCCGAAAATTTTTAATCCGTCCTTGCACATCCGCGCTACGAATCTACTTATATACCCAACAGCAGCTAGCAAAAAAAAACATAACTTTTAACAAACGTGCAGCAGTAAAAATTTTGATAATGTGTGTATGCCGTCGGCTTAGTGGAAAAAACGGACACGTCGATTTTTCGTTGAAAAGGCGGACACTTCGTGTCGGAGTTTAAATTACTAATATTGAGTTGAGATCGATCTACTAGCACTGGAAAATCACCTGGCTTGCTCTGAACTTTATTTATGTATTTTCTGGTATCGTTACTTCAATTATACATTTATCAAATTTAACTTCTTTTATAGACAAAAATTCAGACGCGAGGTTTCCGCTTTTTTAACCAAAAAATCGACGTGTTTGCTTATCTAACGAAAAATCGACGTATCCGCTTTTTCCATTAAGCCCTCAATGTATGGATTAGCCAAAATTATTACCAATTTTTGCATACTTTTAAAGTAACTGAGGCCGAAATCCCTTAATATAAAAAGGTAGTTAATTTTGTTTGTTTTTATTAACAAAAAACCGTTTTAATTTTTCTAAATTAGAGAATGTGTATATTTGTTTCAATAATTTTAGATAGATAAATGTAGGATCTTACTAAACAATTAACCATCAGATGTAAAGTACATAATTGATTGAAAGATTTTCATATTGGCGAGAAAACATATATTGTAGTATAAACACATGATTTGTATAAAAATTTTACAATTATAAAAATTTACAAAAATTATTATGAAATTCAGGTTCAAATAGCAAGAACGAAAAATTTACGGAAGTTTGCAATATTAATTGTGGAAATTCATGCTTACTACTGCTAGTTTTAATTGGTCAAAAGATTTTGTTAATATGTTAGTAATCAATCACTAAATTAATAATTATTGCTTCCTCACAGGAAAAAGCTTTGATTCAAAATGTCCATGTGGATGTGTATGTGTCCATAGACAATCATATCTCAGGATCTACTAGATCGACTTTAATCAGACAAGGCTCATTTTTTTTTTTCTAACACGATTGGAATCAATATCTTTCTTTTATATTTTATTAGCATGTACACATTGACATAGTAAAGACTATTACAATAAGAAATTTATTTCTTTAATTGAAGATTTTATAAATATTATTATCAGTTTGTCACAGTTTTGTGTTTATTCAAGTCATAATACTTTTTCCATACAAAATATTGACCATATAACATTTATCTATTTTACGAAATAGTACATGCATCAGCGCTTTCACTTCTTTTATTATTTTTACCAAATTGAGAACTATTAGTATATTGGTTTGAATACTTTTGTTGTTCTTTATCAAAATATGTTGTATTTGGTTTTTCCTTATTTCTTACTGTAACAAAATCTCGTGATGAAGGATCAACAGTCTGAAAATGTAGAATTATAAATAATGAATAATTCATGTATTAAGTAAATATATATCTTACATTAGCTCCAGGGTTAACATTTCGTCTATTAGTGAAATTCTTGTCAAGAGGACATTTTTCAGTCAAATGGCCAAAGTTATTACATCTGTTACATTTATCATTTCTTGGAGTAGAGCATACAGTGGCAACATGCTTTGTTCCACATCGAAAACAAGTAGGTGTATCAGGTTTAAATTTATTATTAAGCGATGGTACTACTTGAGGGAGGACAATTCTTAATTTATAACGACAATTATTATCGTGTGGATTCTTCCTGCATTGAAAACATATATTATGAGGAAATTTATGGCAAATTCTGCAGTTTGCATCATGTGGACATTTTCCTCGAACATGTCTTGACCCACACCATTGACAGTCTTCCAGTTTATTCATCACAGACTTATGTTCAACATCTTCTTTATTTGTAGAATTTGATGCTTTATCAAAATATGTTGTATTTGGTTTTTCCTTATTTCTTACTGTACCAAATTCGTGTAATAAAGGATCAACAGTCTGAGAACGTATAATTATAAGTAATTAATAATGAATGTATTAAGTAAATACAATTCGTTGTAAATATATATCTTACATTAGCTCCAGGGTTAACATTTTGTCGGTTAGTGAAATTCTTGTCAAGAGGACATTTTTCAGTCAAATGGCCAAAGTTATCACATCTGTTACATTTATCATTTCTTGGAGTAGGGCATACAGCGGCAACATGTTTTGTTCCACATCGAAAACAAGTAGGTGTATCAGGTTTAAATTTATTATTAAGCAATGGTACTACTTGAGGGAGGACAATTCTTAATTTATAACCACAATTATTATCGTGTGAATTCTTCCTGCATTGAAAACATATATTATGAGAAAATTTATGGCAAGTTCTGCAGTTTGCATCATGTAGACATTTTCCTCGAACATGTCTTGAGCCACACCATTGACAGTCAGCTAGTTCAATCATCACAGATTTAAGTTCAACATCTTCTTTATTTGTAGAATTTGAAGCTTCAAGTTTCTTTTCTGAATCGTTATTTTCAATAGAAGTTTGCTTAATGGTTTCTTTTTGTTTACATTTACTTGTAAAATGACCTTCTGTAATATCACATTTAAGACAGATTTCATCAGAGGCAGGACACTGTTTAAATGGATGATTTGCTCCACACTTCGAGCAAATAAGTTTAGTTTTCCTTTCTTCATTTTTAACTTTTCCATTATCAGCAGGACACTGTTTGAATGGATGATTTGTTCCACATTTTGAACAAACAGGTCTGGATTTCCATTCTTCATTTTTACGAGTTTTGTTATTAGCAGGACACTGTTTAAATGGATGTACACACTGTGTTCTACATTGTGAACAGTTTCTAGATCTTTTTTGCTTAACTTTATTCATATTTGCTTTATCGTTTGGATTTGTAGAACTAAATGTCTTCATAATATTTTTAGACAACTCTTCCATTTGTTCAGTATTTATAACATAGTTTTTATAATGTTGTATAATATCAGGTAATATTATATCCCCTATTTCAAACATTTTTTCTTGATATTCCTTATTCATATTTTGAATTATCATGTCAATAATTAATTTCTCAGTTTGTGGACCAAAATTACACTTTATGGCTTTTTCCTACAAAGATTTTGAATATATCATATTTTAACTTTAACTTATACTTTTCAGTAAAATAATTCCTCAGAAATCTATATATATGATTAATTTATACCTACTTTTAAAACTGCTACATAATTTTCTATATCTTCTTTCGCACCCTTAGTCCTACTGAAAAATTTGTATCTTTCCAAAATTTCATTTGGAGGTGGATCAAATATTTCATCAAACTTCATTATAAGTATGTCCATATCATTTTTTTCATTTGGATGATCAAGCAATATATTTTCCATTGCTTTAACTGCTTCAGATCCCATCAAATTTAAGAGAAGTAGAGCTCTTTCCTCTTCTGTATAATTTTCATATCCTCCTGATAGCTTTAGATATATCAGAAAGCTCTCTTTCCATATACGCCAATCTTTACCAATTTTATTTTTATTAGGTGTAAAAGGATTGGGCTTATTCAAATCCATTGTTCTTTTGCTTAAACTTTATTTAATTAGTGGTGTATTGCAGAGCAAACTAAAATAATTGTAATGTGATATTTAAATACACAGTCCATAACAAGTTTTGTTTACATTTATTTTTATTTTCAACTAATGTTTCAATTTATTCTTATTTTCATCAAAAAGATATGAAAATATTTGATTTATTTATAAAACATTTATCTATAAATTGTAAATTAATTTTTCTAACCTGAATGATAACAATGATTTATTATTGTGGTATAAATGATATTAATTTTAAAATATATTTTTATATTTACATTCTGAAATCACGTAAATAATCTAGATGTATGGTGGAAAAAGTTTTGTATTTTAGTATAAATAATATAAATATTACTTAATTCTTACACTTGTTTATATTTCAGACACTTTGACCTACACATATGGAAGTGGTCGACGCAAAATAACACGCTGCTTTTCACTTGTTTAAGTTATTAACAAGAATTGGGATTTGTGATTTTCAGTAAGCGTTTATACAATCGCTAGCTAACTGACTGCGGTTATAAGGTGTGTGCGTGTTAGGTATGTGCTGGAGCGTCAGTTTGGATACCGATTACTGAAGAAAAATGTCTTCTTTTCTCTTCTTCTTATTTTAGTTCTATACTGCTTATAGAATCAGTAGTGCCATATATATGAAGAAAAAAATGTCGCCAGCCCCACGTATAGTATACTTAGTACTATCTGTAGCAATACCTACGTCTATACGCGCGTTTGACCGGACTTGATCTTCTCCCATTTTCCTCAATACTGACAGTACCGCTCGAGTTGAGCTGTGATTGGTCAGCACACGCGCGCGTCTACAAACGCGCGTGCACAAATGCACGTAACAAGCCTCTATATGTAGACGCAGCCTAAACTCGGCAGAACCACAGCCGCTGCAAGGGGAACCACAGTATAAAGGCGAGTATATCTGTGGCTTCTAAGAATAACGACTTAACTCACTACGTATTTTCGAGAAATCGCCGTTTTAAAATGCATATAAGATCGAAATGCGCGAAATGAGTCACAACAATTTAGACATTTACAAAGGTATCGAGTATCTTTCGAACCCCACTATCAGCTGCTAGAATACATTTTTGTTCTTTGTATAAACCAACAAAACAATGCAGTTAAGTTGTTATTCCGGTAACTGTGCAGTTAAGTGGTTTAGGGAAATTGTTCAAATAAGATAAATAACATAGTTATTTCTACACTTAAAACATAGAATACGAATTCTTTTTTAAATATTCATTACCGCGCATGCGCCTCCCAACGGAATGTGTGTCAAGTCAACGGAATTTGGTAAACCGAATACCGAACGTTACTTGGCTACTGTTTATGCACACTCGCCCCATCGCCCGGCAATCAAAGCTGTTGCGTTACCTTCTATTATCTATTGCATTTGATCTTTATTGCTAATATAAAAAAACCGATTCATTGGCACGTAGCTTCCACAAACTTAATTTACTGATTCCTTTAATTAATTTTTAATTCCAATATTTAAATTTAATATTTTATTTTGTACGGTGAGACTATGTTAAATGGTTTGTTACTTTTGTGAAAGCTACATCTGTCCCAAATTTCAAGACGATTGAATAATTTTTGCTCTTGTTATCGTGCGACAACGGAAACTAATTTTTACTAAAATAATTTTTTTCTAAAAAACAAATGAAGATAATCTCCTGAAATTTTAACCAAATATAGTCTTCTATAAGTTTAATAAGTGGTTAAAATTTCAAGTCGATAAATAAAATATTTTTTGAGAATTTAATTTATGAAATATAAAAAAGTTTTCCTTAATAACAAATGACAGAGTGAAGATATTTTAAATTTAAAAAAAGGAAAATATACGTAGCTTAAATACCTTTCAAGAAAATTTTATTATATTATGTAATAATGGCTGTAAAATATGAAAAAATCAAAAAAACTCAAAATTCAAAATCGTTTTTTGGTTATAAAACAAAAGAAAATCAATAAAAACTCAAATCCATCAGGGTACCTTTCTTTTTCTACGAGACGAAGAGAATAAGCTTTATCCGACGAAAATCGGTTGATTCGTTTCAGAGATATGAAGAGTTTACACACACACACACACACACGCGCGCACACACGCACGCACGCACGCACGCACGCACGCACGCACACACACATCCACGAAAACAAAAATTATCAAAATCAACTAATATACACATATATCGCCTTAAAACATGTTTTTGAACATTTTTTTTTCGAAAATTTTTTTTCACCGTTACAAAGCTTCCTCTATAAGGAAGCAATAGATATATGTCATAATCTGTTTATTGCATAGTATTAAGAGTGCTCTCTCTACCCCGATTGGAACGCACCTACTGTCAAAAGTGTTTTTTGTTAATTAAAAAAATTTGGGGCAATATTAACGTAAAAATAAAGTTTTTCCACGTGTAATTAGTATTAAAGACACGATTACAAGAGTTTGTCCAAATTAAATTCCATTAATAAATCTGTATTTTGTAGAGAAAAATTTGGAGTCATTTTCAGAAATGTCCACTGAACGTTTGAATTTTCTCTACAAAATACAAGTTCATTCATGAATTTAGATGAATAAATGAACTTGTGTTTTGTAGAGAAAAATCAAACGTCCAGTGGACGTTACGGTAAGCTGCTCCCCGCGTTTCTCTACAAAATACGCATTTATTGATTGACTTTAGTTTGTAAAAACTGTTCTAATGTTTTCTTTAATACCTAATACACGTGTGAAAACTCGAATTTTATATTATGTATAATTGCCCCAAATTATTTTAAGGTAGTTCTTACCCAAGAAAACGATCGTTAAAAAAGTATTCTATATAATCTATTGCTCAAATATTATATTACAAGTGATAGTAAAATCCAAAAGTAGGTTGCTTTAAGTAACAGAAAAAATTTTTCAAATATAAATTATATACATTAAAGCCTAAAATTTGCTAAATAAGGAAAAATATCACAAAAAGTCATGAATTATTTTTGTTTTTTATTCGATTTTTTTATTAAAACGCTATTTTGTTTCTCAAGCGTTCCTCGATAAATTCACCGCATGAAATTATCAACAAATCATTTTACACAAAGTTAGAGAAATTTGTTTAAAAAAAAATTACAAAAACTTAGCAACTAATAGCTCTAACTTTGTGTAAAATGATTTGTTGACAATTTCATGCGGTGAATTTATCGAGGAACGTTTCAGAAACAAAATAGTGTTTTGAATAAAAAAATCGAATAAAAAACAAAAATAATTCATGACTTTTTGACGGGATCCCGGTAAGTTTTCCATGATTCGTCCCTAAATGCGTAAAACTTACTGGGATCCGACCAGAACTCTGTTTGTTATCCTTGAATCTACATAACCTCAAACGAACATTAGTTTTCCTCGATAGAATCCGGTCAGAACTCCCCAAAATTTACAGAAGTCAGCAGGTGGCTCTGCTCTTAAATAGAAAAACGGATAGGAATCCTACATGTATTCCGCTCTTAGGAAAATTAAGGAAATTAACCAGAAAAATGAAACAGATTCTAATGGGTATTACTAAGAATAAGATATATTTAAGAAAAATTGAATAATTATTAAATTATTATTATTAATAATGATAATTAATAATTAATAATTTTTTAATAGCCATATTATTCTAGTCATAATAATCAATTAATAATTAATTTTATTAGTTAATACTTTTAGTTATTAGTTTTTATTTAATTATTAATTACTAATATAAAAGTATTATTATATTAATAATAATAATTGCTAAATATTTAATAGTTATTAAATAATTTAATAATCGCGGTGCAATGTTACAGTTATAAAAATGTTACAGTTATAAATAATTAGTAACGCCCAAAATCCTACATTTTATAACTATTTTTAACAGTTTATAACTCTTATATTAATAGTTTCAAACTTTTCTGAACAAAAATATTTCCGCTAGAGTTTTACTAAAATTTTCAAATTAGATTTTCTAGGCAGTATCGGGTCTGATTTACGAAGTTGTCAGCAGATTTCTGTTTTACCCACAGAGAGCTCGGGAAACCGAACCCGATTCTAATGGGGAAATCTTGTAAAAGCCATATTTAACATGTAAGAATAATAAATAATAATTTTTCAATAGATTGGCCCATTTGTTTAAAACATTTGATTAATGATAGGAATGTTTAAGCCCTATTAATATTTATTTTATTTATTTATAATAATTATTGTATAATAAAAGTAAAGAAGGTTGAACTATGCAAGTGTCGTAATCAGAAATGTGTATACCAATACCCACCTTATATAGAGTAATGGTTAAGGCGTTGGACTATAAGTAGCTGAAAGAACCAAGGTTCAAATCCCGGTGACATTAAAATTTTTTAAATTTCTTTATTTACAATTTCAGACTTTCTATAATTTAATTTGCATATAAATAATGTTATAAATTAAAAATAATAATTTCAATAACAATATTCAATTTAATAAACATTTAAATAAATATTAACTTGTGCATAAAGTAAATATATTAAATAATTAATAATAAGCGCGAAAATGAGGATAAAAGTTTTTTTTTGTTTATATCCGTATTATTATTTATATTTTATTTATTAACAATCGCTTTTATTTACTATTTTTTATTAATAAATGATCGTTATTAATATAAATTAATTTAAATTTAATTTAAACAAATAACGATGTTTTTGTTTGGTAAGAAATTAATTATACAACATTAAATAAATGTTCGTTAATTAATAATATATAGATATTTCATCGTAGAATAATTAAAATCACGATCGAATTGTACCCGAAAAGTAGTCTCGATTCTTATCGGATTTCCCTACCCGAATCCCAGAAAAAAGTGGGACACCACCCGGTCGGGATCCAAATAGGATTCCCTACAGGATTCCTACTAATTCCTAGCAGATTCCTGCCTGAATCCTTTTTGAATTTCTACACGGGTAAGTGGTTGTGCACTTCCTCTTTGAACGCGTTTCAGATTTCCGGACCAAGTCTACTATACATGAAAAAGGGTAGTTAGAAGGTATAAATTCCGGTGCTAACTCAATTTTGACAAAAAGTCAGTTAAGTCTGTTTATTCCTGGAAGCCAGATATAGTGAATGTACTACACGATAGTTTACATAGAAGTTGTTTTCGTGCAATTATTTTCAATTTAAAAATTTCAATGCAGCATTTATGGATTTATCCTTTTTATGAAGTCTATATATGATGAATATAAATTTTGTTCTGATAAAAAAGATGATATTGTGATGTCTTCGTCGAATACCCTATATATTATATTATGCGTTATATTGCAAACACATATTGCGCAACGAGTGCTAATGACTCCCGCGGATGGTGTATATATAAATACACGCTGTAACGCGCACGAATGTTATAAAGATGAAAAATGTACACGCGGAAGAAGAAATAATCGTCACGCATGGATTGGCGAAAAACAAATTGATGGGTCGTGCGTTGTGTACGCTGATCGGCGCGCGGTGAGATGCCATATATATAATAATGACGTGCTGTTTCCGCGCGTATCTCGGGTCGAAGGCTGTACGGTGAAGACTTACACGTATTATGGCTCTATTGTTTAAGGAACTAGGAAGTGAGCGCTGGATGATAGTATGATTGACGTTTTGCGAAGAATGAACTTTGAAAATGGTATATTATTGTTTAGACCTTCGAGTAAACTTTTAAAAAGCCGCGCAGTTGTTGAGTTTTCGGTGTTGGATGGTGTACATAATACTTTGCATATCAACAAGCTTCGATGCGCTTTGTTAGGTGTGTGCCTTTGTAAATTATGATGGCAAAAATTATTTAGTCGCGAGGTAGAAATAACGCTTCTTTAAAGTTTCAAGTAACTTGTTATAAACTTCTTATTAACTATTTAGTAAATAGGCTCAAAAAGAGTCCGTTGTAGTAGTTTCGAAATATCTCAATAAGCGACAAGAATATGATAAAATTCTGCAAAAATACATCTTGCAAATCTCACAGCAAAGCAGCCTAAAACTATCTGTCAACATTTGCATTTTAGTTAGCTTTTGTTCAGTGACTGAAAGAGTAAACTCACAAATTCATCAAAAACGATCCCCTAAAACTGTACGTCGCAACATTTGCTTTTGTTAATAGAGACTGAATAAATCAACTTAAACCTTCAGCATTTTTATTATATCCACCGAAGGAAAATTAATATCACGCAAAAGGTTTCTCACACCTTTCAGCGCACATCACATCCAATTACACCCATCGCGCATAGTCTAACACGTAAAATGCTCCGTCATTTTTTCAACATATTCCCATAAAAATTACCCGCAGCATATATATCTCTCGCATCAAAAATATCAGCGAAGCGTCCAAAAAAGCCTTTAAAACCCTCCCACCGCGTGCATCTTCATCATCCTAGCTCTCCGAAGTGTCTTATATCTTATGGCAATCAAGAAATTCTTCGCTAATGAAATTCCCGGGGTTTTTTTTATCCTCATTATAAGCTAGCGCGCATCAGGAAAAATGGGTCAATGATTTTTCCGACTTCTAACACCAGTCGCGCGGCAGAACTCGAGCATAAAAAGTGCCAAGATGCGTCGTCGCGCCGCGGAGGCTGACTGCCGAGGATGAATGAATTTTCCGCGCTCATGCACGTGGGTAGTGTACATATAGGTATAGTACGTATGTATGTTGAGTTTCGCGCGCATTATTATTTGTGCGACGCGCGGTATTATGTCAGCTACTGTATAGAGGATTTTGAAGGTACGAGTTTGAATGGAGTATCCTTTTCCGTTGTGTATCGTGATTATGTATATAGGGTTGCTTTTATGTATTTTATTTTGAAATATGCAAGAAAAGAAGGCTGAAAAATTAAGTCACAGATTTCTAATGTTTAATAAATTTCGTTATTCTGTGAATGGAAAACACATGAAATTATTTTTGATTTATTAAAATTTTAACATTTTAGTTGATACTCAAACATTAATTCATTTATACGATACTATATACATTAGCTGTGGACAACAAATCATTTTATTCTCTAATTCCATCAAATATTATATAAAACGAATAATATTTATTACTTATATAGTTTTAAATTTTTCGTTTGATGATGTTCTTTATAATAATCAATCCAAATAAAGATACAATTATTAGAATCAAGATATATAAATCAGTAATACGACTTCGACGTTCACACTGATTCTTGCTCCAATTAATTACGTATGCATGAGTTTTTTTTCCAAATGATGAAAAAAACTACACAAAGATTAACCTGTCCATTGACTCGCATGCAAAATCTCACAATTTTTTGCACCGAGTATAGAGAATGCGAGTGCAAATACTTGAACGGTAATTATGCAGTCATCGAACTATTATTTTCCGATTAACTTGAAATTTTTGCAGTTTTTTCGGGTAAAACTTTGGATTTCTCATAAATTATTCAAAAAGAAAAATAGAAGGCAATAAACTCCGCAGTTGCATCATTCCCCATCTTATTATACTAGATATCGGAAAATGTTTCTTTTTCATTTTCATAAAAAACTTGATGCACGTGCAATGATACATCAAAATTATTTTTGACTCGCATTCATGCGTACGATGTAGCTGAACGCGAGTACTGTTTTACTCGATAGATATTACCAAATATAAAAATTTTAATTGCCGTTTTAAATATAGTTCATTAGCAGTAGCCGTCAATTTGTGCGTGTATGTGTATGCGCGCGAAATAAAGGAAACGCAAACACTTAACTGCTATAAAGGTGCAAGCGAGTAATTAGACGGCGCGGAAAAACTTATAACGTGCATTATCATTTTAACAAGCGTAATTATATACACGCGCGTGCGCATAACAATCGAGAAAAAGGTGAATCAAACACTGAATAAAAACGAAAATTGCTCTTTTTTTCAATCGAGTTATTAAGTAATCTTCGCGCGACTTTCGATAGCATCTTTGCTCATCGCTTGTTTATGACTCAGCGTCGAGACTTTTACCAACAATGGGCGTGAAAATAAATCGAGAAAAGTTTTTTCATTTCACACTTCTCGCGCATCTAGCCTATCATTTTCGTGACCTCGTCTAGACGATCTACTTATTGCTATTATTATTACGAGTATTTGTGGTTGACTATGTTCTGCACTCGTCTTCAATATATACGTCTGCATTCTTCTTATTGAAAAATGTTATGTATAGATGTCCAGAAGTAAATGATTAATATACGTGGATGCACATACTAATTAGACAAACCATATGAAAAGTTTCAAAAGAGTATAATTTATTTCACAGTTTTTCATATCATCTCTATTTTAACGAGAATAGTTATAGAAAATAAAAATTTTAAATAAAGATTACAAAATTTTATGCGGAATCTCTAAAAAGCTGAACAAAGCGATATTATAATAACCCTTGATTACAGTACTTTCTTGAAATTACGAATTTACAGAAGTGGGGTGATCAACATCCCATGCAATTTTTTTCATAATCAAATCCGAAGAAGCTTGTATTTGAACTTGAACAAAATTCAGGTCGCTTTTCAAGAGTAAAAGGTAATTAAATAGTTTTTATATCGGATTTCTAACTTTAACATAGCGAAAAAATATAGTAATGTTCCTTTTTTTGAAAAATCAACTTTTTTGACGAAATTCTGCTGGGACGTCCGATATCCACAGCTGTAATCGAAGGTCAATAACCGCTAATTGTGGACAATGTGAATGACAATAATTCATAAAGTTTCATCTTATAAAAATTATAAAAATCCGTATATACAAGCATAACACTCGTGCTATTAGCTCACTCGCGTACCTGAATTCATACACATCGACGTTCACCAATAAGTCACACGAACACCCTTGACACTATTAAAAAAAACTCCAGACTTCCAATCATTCCGCCAAACTTCCTCATATCCCCTCTATACAAACAAGCACGCTCTTCCAATTACATATAGGTATATACTGCCTACACATCGCCAAACCTCTGGAGGCTCACCCCAAGGGTATACATAACGAACTCACAAAAGTAAATATAGACTTATCCCCGCGGTGGTCCGTAAAAAGGCACATTAAAAGCGTGTGCGCGCTACTCAAGTACCACGCCTCTCTTATTCCCTCTTCGGCAAAACCCTGCAGCACACACACACACACAGTGATCGATCCGTCAGCTCTGAGTTATTTCCTTCCGCGCGTCGCCTTCCTTTCACCAAAAGGAACTACGACGAGCATAGAGCAACACCGTGCCGAAACACGAGCAGTGCGTGCACGGGCTTCCTGCGTGGTGCGCGCAAGGCCTCGCTGAAAGGATTCGCGGGATAGGTAGTAGATATTACATATATGTAATGTGTGGATCGGCCTTCGGAGCGGATCAAAATAAGGATATCGTGTGTGTTTATGTGCACGTGTGAGAGCGATCGAAAAATTTCTGCGTCGTGAAACACACGCGGTTTCTCTCTGTGTTAATTGTATTAATTACGGGGAGGAAGGATGCGTGAAGTGTCGCGAAAGTCGCGTGATATCTGTAGTGATATACTTATATGCGTTAGTGCAGTGTAGTGTGACGTTTATATGGCGTGAGTCATTACGACGGGGAGGGAAGATTTATGGCGAGCCGCGCGGTAATTATTGTCAATGATACAGAATCGCCCATATACCTTCCATGGCTGAATTCTTGTAACGCGCGCGAACTGCGTAATATGATACACAGCGACAAAAAACAATTTAATTGCCGAGCGGATATTTTCGCATCGGGCATTAGCGGCCGTATCCTTTTTTTGCCCCGATAACGATATATCTTTGTTTTGATTATTATATCCGATATGAAAATGTGGAAAAAGTGAAGTCGTTTGCATTACGTTATGTTTTAGCTGAGCAACGGTGGTTATTATACGCTTTGATACTTTATGTCAGCAGAGAGTTGAACGGTTCTTTTTGCGATATTGATTTATTTGATAGAAGTTGCGTTTATAAATTTAATTGTGATTTCTTTTTCTTTGTTTTTTTTTCGTTCAAAATAAACAAAATCTATATAAAAGTTAGAGCGCACTAAAGTTTTACTGCGATGTCACTTCCTTGTGTACTGCTTTTCTCGTATTGTGCGTAACCGCCGCCGATGAAACTTTTAAAACGCGCTATTTCGCTTTGTAAAAGTGTAAAAGAGTGAGAAATACAAGTCTTCGAGTCAATCAATATAAAATGTATATATATATTCAAAATATAGAATCTAAGATAATACCTTTGCACAAATATTTTTCAATACACGTATATTATATGTGTGAAGAATCAAATTCACAATCACGTACATTCGTAATCCGATCATATCCTATACCTATACCTACTTTCCGTTCGACTGACCTCCTAGCGATTTTCGAAAAACAAACACAGCTCGCAAAAGCGTTCTTTTATTTCCGATCTTTTGCCTACTCTCCCCGCGGGCCCCTTTCGCTTATAGGTGGTATAAAGGTCAAATTTTTATTTGTTTGCGCACACGTGCACAGCTGCAAGCGACCTTTCAGATTGTCCAGCTCCAGAATATTCTGTAGAATGTAGAACATTCTCAAGTATTACAGAAGCTTTCGATTAACAGTACATGTTAACATAGTTCAAACAAATCTAATACGTATATAGGCGCATTGAACTTCTCGCAAACCCATTTCAATGTATAAGTAGCACTGATCGCTCCTTCAGGCTTCTTCTATACTTGCCTTCGCTCCAGCGCTCCTTGATACTGAAAATTGTAAGTCCATTATTCGCGTAATGAATATTAATATGTATTGCTATGACCGGATACATCATTTCTTATCAAATAATATGTACATTCAATATACGCCGTCCTCAAGTATCTGAACATGCCGTAGTCATTAATTATTCGAATGATGTAGTTCGATTCGTCTAATAACGTCGGTTCATAATTACCGTAAACAACTACCTATACTCGATTCCTGTACATTAAACGGAAGAATTAAATCACGAAACTTTGCCTATCTGCATCCTAGCTGAAACTTAGCATTCAGCGCGCGCGTTCCGTAGGTATAATCTCGAGCTTAGCGCCATATGTACCAAGTTTAAGCGCTCGCTCGCTGGATTATATTTCGTTGATGCGCGTCTCGTCTAATTGGAACCAGTTGCATCCAGCTGAATTCTCGTATCGTTAAGCAATTAGCGCCGGCGACTTTGCTGCCACCTTGTGTATAAAAATTTTCAAAAATCCACGTGTTTCCGCGTTTGCGCTCGTCGCGTCGTAAGTGCAAATAGGATGACAAGTGCGCAAAACAACATTACTATGAAATTTAATAACGAAGTCCGAATAATGTAAAGTCGCAAGTCGAACAAGTAGGGAGACAAAGCGTTGAAACCAAGGCGCGACTTTCAAATTCGCGCGCTGATACAAAAGAGTCGCGAAAGACACTTAGCACACGTTATAATTACGTTGTCCGTTCGTTTTGTTCGAGTGAAAATTTCGTCATTGAGGAAGAAACTCGAAGCTTTTTTCATTTTTTTGTGTCAGCATAGTGATTTACTGCAGCTTTTCTAATTAATAAACATTAACAAATTTCAATCTTAAAAAGATCATTGTTCCAGCGACGGATGTTTATCTACAGCAACCACAAGTACGATATAATGCAATGATAGGAAACAGTTGCGTAATGCCGATATTATGTTAATATGGCGAGGCGTGCGAAAAGTTATGATTTACACATCTGTGTACGCAGGTGCAAATGTGCCGCTACATGTTTAGTTGTATTTTCAAGAGATAAAAGGTCTATCTTGTTATGGCTACTTGAATGTAAATAAGGTTGCCGCATATTTTGTTCTTTTCTTTTAATTGCGTCATTGCACTTTCAGCGCGACTATAGATATATTTTCTGTACACATTGTTTAATAATTAGGTTCGCTAAATTCTTTTCTTGTTTTTTATTGATTAAATTTTTGTTCAAGGTATTTATTTTCCATTCGTTTCTTTTTTCTATATAGTCTCAAATCACGGTATGTGTTGTTCGTCGTAAAGTCGCAACACGATAATAGTTTTCTAATGAAAAATTAAATAATAACACGTACAAATGTAAGCATTTGGTATCTAATTGGTTGAATGCATTCAAACAAAAGAAAGAATCAAAATGACGTCCATTCACCTTACTCGCTAATCAACAATCAACTATTACAACAGCTTCACAAACCTATTACTATACAGTACGAAACCCTTTTCCTCTTCAAATTTCTAAGACAACAGCACTCATTTTACTCCTCACCTTTTAACTTTCACTTATATTACGCGCCGAACAATTAAACAACAAGTTCATAATGCTTTTTGTCGATCACGCACACGCATACTGGCGTAAATCAAAAGTCGCTCGCGCTCTTCTCTCGCTCTTATATTAATCACGTCTTAAGGGGATGTGAGTACCGACGTTATTTTTCAAACGAGCATAACTCACGCAAATATCAATAGAATTATCCAGAAAAAAATCTGCATATAGTGTTTGCGTGTACGGAGCGCTTGACAGCCGTCTTTTTCCAAATAAATGTTTGAATGTTGATTTAAAAAAATATTTAAATTAGGGTTGCACATCCCCTTAATGACGCGCGAGTAGCGCCGAGTGTACAGAGGATAGCATTTTTCGTCACGGCAATTCGTCCCGGGAAATCCAGTATGTAACGTGAGAGACGAGAGGAGCGTTGCAGATATACAAATGATACCGTTTTGTTCGCCGCGAGTATAAGCGTGCGCTGCTGTTGAATTGCGTAAAGTACAAGACGCGCGCATGCGTGATCAGAGGCGCGCTGTAAGCTTTTCAGGTCTAACGTCGTTGGTATTAGTCTGGGGAACGAGTTTGTCCTTTATCATCACGATGAAGAAAGTTTTATCGGAGTGGAGAGGTATAGAGGATGTGTTGACTGACAAATTATTTGCAAGTTGTTGAAAGTACGTGCTCGAACTGAGAGTAATAATAAATAAGTGCTTGCTGTTGACAACTTCAGATTATTGAAAAGGTTTTATTGAAAACCTGCTGCACTTATCTCAATGGAATTTTTTATTTGTTAAGTAAATAAATCGATATTTAGAAAATTTTATAATGAGATAAAGGAGAATCTTTGTTATTAAAGTTTGTTTTTAAAGATAACAACTGACAAAATGTTTTATAATTATGATTATGAAATAAAAATTAAAGTCTTTTACGTAGAAGCATTAATAAATCTGATTGAATATTTTCTTGATAACTTACGTACAAAGAAAATCATAATTTCCATTTTCAAAGTAGAGATAAAATCAAGCGATGCATATAATACATAAATGTAATTTTAGCTCGTTATTCGTACGGATCATCTACGTGAAAATTTTTGAGAAACGTTTTATTATATAATCATGCGTAATCTTGTTACTTATTTGAATTTTGAGTCACTTAATTTTCATTTTGATTTTAGATTTTCCAAATATAATGATAAAACCCGCATCTCATAGGTTATTAAAACGCTATACAAATAAACGTGAGAAAGCCGTCAGCAGTGAAAAACAATCACTAACAATAATTATGACGATGCGCGCACACGATAATGCTTTTACAATAAAGAGGAAATTACGAAATCTATACAAAACTCCGTCACAATATTAATTTCCGTTTTGTACCGATTATTAAAATGCCTCTTTACTCGTATGCAGCACATACGAGATGTATGTATAATCAACACCCAACAACGCGGCTAATTGCCTCCGCGGTGTCAAGCCGTCTCGATAATCATCTACACCTTATATAATTAATATATAAAAAAAAGGAAAACAAACATGCGTTCGTCAAACGCGAAATTATACATTATAGAAGAGGTGTTGAATGAATACATTTTCGAATGGCCGCCGCAGTTGTTATAGTTGCATACAGTGCGCTCTTTATTATGAAACCAGCGCTTCGCGTTCAGTGAAGAGGGAGAAGATGTTTTGCACATCTGTTTCGATGTATCTCCTGTTTCAGGCATAAGTGACAGTAAAAAACGCAGAAATAAGGGTCGGTATACGAATTAAGTTTCAAATAGAATTGAAGCCGAATGATTTAAATACACGGCCATTATAACATGTGATATATTTGGGCTTTTCGAGACAGGATATACATATATCGATCGTCGAATCACAAGTGTAAATATATAAGAGCCGAATTAAAGGACCATTTTTATGCGAGTGTTTTTCCTGTTGCACTTTGTACTCTCGTTTTTTAAACGTAACAGGGGCGATAAGGAGAGTCGATACGAAGTATATTATAAAGCGTGAGTCATATTGAGGTCCTGTATTTGTGTGCATGTTTTTTGCGACATAAGTCAAAAAAAAATTTGCTTTCGCGATTTGTCTCGAGAATTTAATATCATTGTTAAAGATTTGCACCTGAAAAGCCTGTAAATAATTTTATCAAATATTTGCTACAATTTAAAGCGAGTTTTAAAGCAGGAACCCGTAAAATAAGAGTATATACATTATTTGATCTCATTTATATATATTAATTTAATTTACCGTATTTACGTATGCAGTTTTAACTTTATTATACCACGTATTTTACATACATTAAACAGTTACGTAACTCTTGTCTATAATAACAGATGAGAGCACTTCTTAAACGTACGTGGCCATAAAGATAATAAAATTATGGCTATTATTACAAAATTTACACCGCACTCCATCAGCGCAATTATATTCAAAGAATTTTCTCATAGCGCATGTCTAATCTATTTCTTAATTAAATTCTCTGTCGGGCGAAAATGTAACATTTTCCTGTGCGCGACGGGAGCTCGCAAAGGAAATTGAAATAAAAAACAATAATAACTCCATGACATAACTTATTAGTACGATAATTGACGTGCGCATCGTTGTTGCGCAAAGCCGTCGTATCAAATTTCTAGCGTGCTCGATCAAAGTAGTTAGTACATAAATAAAGATTTTATCTGATTTGCTGAAAAGGCGGTCAACTCATCTTTCTAAATGTATACCATTAACATAAGATTTAAATAGAAATTGAAGTATACGCTATTTTATTATTTTTATAATTATCTGTGATATTTGGATTGCTAAAAAAATGCATTTATGTAACAAAAACTTTCTAAAAATTATGAAATTAGGTATGACTATAAAATAATAATTCGTTTTTTAATAAATTATATTGTAAAAAAGGGTTATAATTACTTTTTGTTTAATTATTAATACATTGCATAACTTCAAATCGCCAAACTATTCACGCACAGATAATTGTGTCATCTAAATGAATTTTATATATAAGTTTTAATGATGTTTTATATATTTCATGATAAAAGTTGTTTAAATAAAATACTTAATATTCTGTTTTTTTTTGTATGTATTTCGTTTCTTTTTTTGAGAAACCGTTTTATCAACTTCTTCTATTAAACCGTTTAGTACTAAAAAATATTGTACGCTGCAATTGCCATGAAATTGGTGCACCACGAAATAAAAAATCTCAATTATCGGCTCATTTAAACTAAGTGTGATCACTACTCTTATCGAAAAGTAAACCGAAATACTCTGCATGCATTTCAATTGATCACCCCGCGAACTCAACGACAATCCATCCGCGCGCGTCGAATCACTGCACACACACACACAGACACATACACGCTCCTGAACACGCGTAACGACACCGCACGTGCGTATACTTACACCTGTAAATGCATCGCACGACTCGGCGAGCAACGAGGACGTGAGAGAGATAGAGATAGAGGCTCGCTCACACGTATACACGTGTGTGCTGATGTATATATACATATATATGGCACTATACGCACGGAAGTCGTCAACATCGGCTGTTTTTTTTTTCTCCACTTCTTTATCTCTCTATTCTCTTTTACCCAATAATAATTGGCCCCAAGGTGCGAACGACCGCCGCTGTATACACGACTATAAGTAATCACCCCGCGGCATCTCTCTCTTCAAATGCGCAAGCGCGAAGGACGGTGTGCATGCGCGCGGCGCCGTCTCTCTAGCGAGATGACTCATGAAATATAATTCGCGAGCAAAAGACAGTGCTTTCGTGCTGCGATGACGTTTGAGACGATGTCTAGATGCATAATCCAGTGCGGGTGATATTTCGACGGCTCGAAACTAGATAAAGCCGGATCGGTTTGGCCAAAGAGCAGTGGTTTGACCTGAGATTTTCCTTAATTTTGTAGGAAGTTGCGAATTGCCGTGACGATATAGTTTTTGAAAAAGATGCGCGCGGCTGGATTTTCGGGCCGGAGGTAGGCATTATATGGGAGAGAACTTGTTTGGAGAGATCGTAGGTATTAGTATACAGGATGGCCGATGATTGGCGCGGTGAAACCCTAAACTATTAATGTTTCTGTCGTGGTTTATATAACTAATGTTACTCGGGTGGAATTTTTTTCTTACGAATAATATTAATAAGTAGCGTCGCAGGTGAAGTTGGTGAATCGTCCGTGGTACATTAACAGGTTTAAAATATATAATGTGGTATAAGTTGAGGCTTTTGGTCTCGATATCAAAGGGTGAAGGTGTATAATAAAATATATATACTTTTATAAGTATTCGTCAATGTCTTTGGATTTTTCCATAAACATTAATTGGTGTTATAATATCCACACTAACAATTAGGAATTAAAAGAAAGATTCCATAGGTATAATGGAGTTATATCTGGAAATCGGTAAATTCAATTTAGAAAATCATGAAGCTATAGTTCAAGTAATAACAAAAAACTATTATCGAGGCATAATAAAATAAATAAATTAGTTGTCGATACAGGGAAAGGTGGGGCGATATGGACACTTCATGGGGTTGTATGGGCATTCTCGCTATTAAAAATATTAATCGAACTCTGAAGAAAACTGTAACACGCTTAAAGTATTCAGCGATTTTCCATCTACAAATAAGTACACTTCAAAATTTACATTAATGCAAAGATATTGAAATGTATCAATCTAAAAGAGGTGATCACTTGAAAACCCATATCGTCACACGCAGTTTGAGGTGGGGCGTTATGGGTTTCCCGTGTAAATCAAATGGAGTCAGTCGGCCATATTGCAAAAAAACTTTCAAGTGGGGCGATATGGGTATTTTATTTCTTAAATTATTTATACTCGGCTGTTTCAGTTTCTACCACATCCAATACATTTGTTACAACTTCAGCCACAACCTAAAAAATTTACAGCTAAAATAGTTTCTCATTTTTTAAATATCGTCAAAACTCATATAACCCCACTGCTCGTATCGCCCCACTTTCCCCTATATTTTCATCTAACTATCGACAACTGGTGAAGGTTTATGTGAGTGATTGCTCAATTTTCAAATATAAAGTTGGCAAATCGGTAACTCAAATGGCCTAAACAATTCAAGCTCTGTGAAATCGCATTCTCACGCTTGAGCTAGAATTGTCAACGATTTTCTCCGTAATTAAAGAATCATCGAAAATTGCACCGATCCATCCGAACAGACTATTATTTCACTTTTCACAGTCGAAACGGCAAACCTCGCGCACATCCCACAACCGTCATGTAAAAAGAATTCTGCATTATCTCGTTAATTTCTTTGTTCTCTCTTAGCATTCCTCGCTTTTCAGTTCTCGGCTCGCAAATTACATCCATTTCCATCCATTCATCTCATTGCGCTATCCTACAGCCCCGCCTCCCGTAAAAACTGATTCATATCTCACTTTTTCGCACTAGGACAAAAGCCGCAGTCTCGCTCGTCGCGCGGATTACTTTTCAGGCCCGCAATCGATACTTATAGGGAAATAATAAGGTATGAGTAGGCTGCTGCTGTAGGTGAGATGCCACATCCGCGTTTATTTTGATGAAGTAAATGTCAAGTCTTGTCATTTTATTGAGAATTTTATTGTTAATGATCGGTATACTTAGGATTAATTACACACACGGATAGAATTTTTCAGGAAAAATTACCGTGAAATTCACGGCAATCAGAGAAGTCTCTGGGAATTTTTACCGTTGTCAGGGTAATTTTTGCTAACCTTCCCTACAAATTTTCCTTTACATTCAGAGAAAATTTGTAGGGAAGCTTAGTAAAAATTACCGTCACAACAGTAAAAATTCCCAAAGAATTCGGAGTTCCCTGATTGCCGTGAATTTCACGGTAATTTTTAAGTATTTGATTTTGATAAAATACTATAAATTTTCTGCAACGAGTATGTCTTTTTGCGCATATTACAAGAAAGAAACGAAAAGAGAAGACGAAGAAAGTTTTGAATATAATTTTGTTTAGCTTATTCGAGAAGGAAGGATTTATACCTGTAACTATGGAAAAAACTCAAATTTGACTCCTCATCTGCCGATATTCTTATGGTTGTATAAGATATTTCCCTCGTAAGAGGTTCTCCTTCAACCACAGCAGAGATACACGATTATTCGCGAGTTCGAACTAATCGATCTTACATACTTAAGTTGTGTCGAATTCAATACTCAACTGTACTTACTCTATCCATTATAAAATAACGCAATTTGAGTTAGACCAGAATTTTTCGCAAGTGGAACTCAAATCCCGACATGCCGAAGTTGAAATGGAATCTCTAAAGAAAGCAAAAGATAAAGAAAAAATGCAAACGCATTTAACCTGGTAGTTCGAAATAATCTAACGGTTCGAGCATCGTGTAGTCGGATAAGTAGTTCGAACTGATCGAACTCTAATCGATATAGAAACAGGTAGCTTTGCGTCGCGGCGCTGCCCTTTTGTCTCGCGCGACTCGAGGTCTATGTACCGACGTCATTGCATTTATACACATTACAAAGATCAACGACTTTTTTTCTCTCTTAGCGTACAACTACTTCTACGGTAGTTTGATTTGATTTAGACGACGTGCGCGTTGTGTGGGAGATTGAAATGGACTCGCGCGATGACGTCTGGGGCTCGTTTTAAGGATAATGAGGTGATTCACGGTGAAACGATGCGTGTAGCGCGTCCAGGTCGATTTGAATAATTACCGTTTCGCCAGTTTGCGCCGTTGCGGGTAGGGATATTTAAATGCGAAGCGGTTGTTTTGAAATGTATTTAATAGATCGATGTACATTTTTTTTCTACGGGTGTTGCACACGAGAGTTTATTATTGAATTATGATTAATATATATCTATGTGTAAATAATTGTTTTTTTTATAAAATGCGTAATGTTATGATTTTCTTGAATAACGAGGTCCGGTGTCGGCCCATCAAGTTTATATAATTTTCGCAGTGATTTACCTCCTCGTTACGATCTGTTTATAAACGATTATTCATAATTGCGTTCTTTAATTGATGAACGCGCGCACTCGCTGTCAATTAAACAAATTTTATCTATAAAAAGCGCCTTTTCCCATCGTATTAGATACGCTTTAGTCCGCTCGCGCGACTTCAAAGAGAACGAATCCTAAATACATTTCTAAATAAAAGAAAAAAAAAGATAAATTATCTTTATTGATAACCTTTGCATTTCGCGATATAACTCGCGGTAAATGAATAAGTCAACGCGCTGCACTGCGTTCTGCAGATTCTCACACATTTGAATTTTCAGTAAATCATCGCGCGGAATCGTCATAGTCGTCGGTTTGAGAGCGCATCAGCGGCTGCCGTAAGCGATGGTAATTTCGCCGCTTTCGTTATTCTTTAATCGCTTCAAAGCAATATAAAACTAATTGCAGTTGCTCCTTTACATATGCATGGGGGCACTCGCAGATCGAAATCTGGGCACGGACAGCATTGCGAAGAGTGAGAGGAGAGATAGAGAAAGAGAGGGAGATAGCGATAAGAGCAATTGTACCCACTGGATAGAAAGGCCATTCGGACAATTAGAGACGAGCCGAGTGAGAATTAAAAGTTTTCAATGGGCGCCGTAATTTTCATGGATATATAATATTGAACGTAATTTGTGAATTTGAAATAAATGTCGAACTACCTTGAACGGTGACGTTAATATAGCTCATGATTGATTTTTACATATTAACAAAATGCTTTTAAATATATAATGACTTTTCTATGAGTCACATGGATATTGGATTATTCATAAAACTATTCTATGTCATGTGTTTTCTACCCTTTGAATGTTTTTATCCTCTCTAAACATTTTTTTCAACTACAAGTGTGTAATGATATTATTAGATCAAAATTTATTGATTTATACCTATAACTTGATAACAAACGTACAATTGGATGCATACTGTAGAGAAAAATTGTCTGCTAAAAATTACAATGATTTAGCTTAACTTTGTAACATAGTCTATAGTAGGTATAAAAGAAATGACAATCTAGATTATAATAATAACTACAAATTCCTGAAGCAACTAAGGTAAATGTCTCACTGGTTGGAAATAAGATGAATATGTTAGATAGAAGTTATTTTCATGCATTAAAATAATATACATTGACATGAAAGTGTATTAAATTTGTAGAGCAGGTCTTCCTCTTTTAGAAACATTATATTGCAAAAGTAGATGTGTACACAAATAATATAAAAAATTAGATACATCCTAAAGAGTTCATTTGTCCCAGTGATTAGACAGAATTTACAGCTTGTCCCAGTAATTAGACAAAGTTGTCCTAGTGTTTGAACACAAAATCTAATTAAATAAAATCTATATCTATTTAAATTATTTTAAAGTAAAAAATAATTATATTTTTTGTCTTTACACTTTTCATAATCACTTTTATGGTACACATTTTCACACACTATGCAAACTACAAGTGATACTTTCCTTTTTGGTTGGCATTTATACACTAATTCTAGATTTTTATCAGGAGGCTCTCCGGAAGGCAGCGACCGCCTTCCGACGCCATCTTGAACTGTATGTTATTATTTAAAAATTTATATTTTTTTTTTTTGTTATTAACTGTAACTGTTTCCTTTTTTTGCTAAGCTTGTAATTGTGGGTTTTTACGGTCTTCTACTTTCTGTTTTTTAACAATAAGCTTCTTTAATTCTTGATTTTGCTGTTTTCTTTCTTTGAGTTTAATTTTTTTCTGTTTTTTATCTTCAATTTCCTTTTCTTTTTACAACTTTTCTTCTTCCTTTTTAAATAGTATTGCAACCACTACTACGAAGTACAGTGACGGTATGTGTACGACACATTTGCATAAAAGATTAAAAAATAGAGGAATATAATATGTTTAGTATTAATGATGTAAATGAATACTTACTGTCTTGAATCAATAACTTGAAATCTCACTGAATCGAGGTCTTGACGAGCGTCCAACGACTGCACAAACTCCATTCTCGCGTACCAGTAATTAGGCGCGGGAATTTTATAATGAAAATCAAAATATTCGTTAAAAATAATCATTGTCACGATTTCTATGGACCCCAATAGGTTAAACAAACTTAACTTCATATAGAAAAACACCATTTCTTTATTATTTAGGAGCTTGAGAAATTCATCTTTAATCTTAGCCTAAACGTTTACGCAAGCTCATGGAGCATAAAGTTCATTACTGCTATATAATAATATATATTTTTTTTTTAACGCAGAGTGTGCGAAACTGGCCTTTTCGTGCTTATTTTGCGAGCGCGAAGTAGCTGTTTTATAGTATTGCGCGGATCAATTTACTTCGCGCACGCGGAATAATAGAAGCATGGTGGGGAGGTCGCCAGACCGAGAGCCAAACTCGTGGTGAAAAGCGCGGGAAACCCGGAAAGTATACTCTATATACTGCCGCCTTCCGCGCCCTGCTTCCCACCTCCTTATCTTGTCCTCGACTCGCGTGATTGTCAAACTTCGCACTCGTCCAATACATACTCATGGTTCTCCGAGTTTCGCTCACTTCGTCAAAAAAATTAAAGTTCGATACATATTATGGGCCATGTGGGTAATCGTTTCGCACGTTTTCAAAAGTTTCGTTTCTTTGCTCGGGCGACAAACCACGACCGTGCACGAGTCACCCGCTTCGCACACTTGTATCGAAATGTACTATTTAAAGAATATGATCGCGCACTAGCGCAGTAGTTTGTAGACTATTGTCCCTGGTAGAAATTGCCTCTATCGGAAATGACCAGGAAAATAATAAATAGCTAGTAAAAATAGCTAATTTCTGGCTATTGATGAAACGATTTTTTCGGTCATATTTGGTCAATGGAGATAACACAATCTTAAAATGTTTTGACTAAATTTTCTCTGTAATTTGATCATCTTTTTAAAAACAAATATTAAAAACAAGATAGCTAACGAAAATGTGAACACGAATTATTGGTATTTAATTCGTTTATAGTACGGTAAGTAACAGGGCAAGTACTGACTCTATCTCTCCCACTCCTTGCCATTATAGCAAGCCTCTTATTAGCCATTTCCTGACTAAAAAAACTGGCCAACTTTAATATCTTCGAAATACTCATAAATAAGCTAATGTAAATTTCTGAAAAAACTTATTCTATTATTCTTAAATGGCGAATATGATCGAAAAAATCGTTTCATCGATGGATGGAAATGGCCAAAAAAACTGTCTAGTTTTTAACGATTATTGGAGAAACTAGCTATTTATTAGGTAAATATAATCGAATCGATTTCCACCAGGGGTGATACATGATAATTAAGGATATTTTAAAAAATTTTTTATCTATGGAATTATAATCTTTTCTTAATTTTATTTTAATAAAAATATATGATAGTGTCCAACCACTGGGACGTATACCTTAATGTTTTATTATTTATAAAATCAAATTAAAATAACTACAAAAATTTCATTTAATCTATGAATTAACGTAAGAAAATAGTAAAACACTCTCTCTTTTCCCAGGAATAATCAAAATTTGCTATGTCTGAGCTGAAAATCTTACGGCAATGCCATTTTTAATACTTCTATCCTACTGGAATGTTAACCATAAATTACCTGGCGTTTAGCTAAATTTATGGCTAAGGACGCTATTTCTTGGAGCGACAAGTGATCAGCTGATATCGTTTGAAACGTAGCGATGGCGCGATTTCTTCAATAACACCAACAAATCGGTGCTTCGTTAAACTTAATCTATAAAACCTTATGTTGTTTCCGTTTTAATGATTGTTTATTTATCATTTGATCTATTATCGGTATCTTACTGTCCAATTTACTTGTGTTTATATTATTTATTGACGTTGATCACCCGGGTATATGTATGTACTTCCGTATAACAAACTAAATATTTCTACTATTTATTCTGTTTATATATGCAATATTATTTATTATTATTTATTTATATATGATATTATTGTAAACAAAATAAAATGTTATAAGGTATGTGCAACTTCTATACACATGAAATATATTTACTTAATAATATGGATAAATGCGTTTAACCATTTATTTCACAATGTATAATTGCCGTTTAATTATTAAATATTTTTACAAAATTCAGTAAAATAAAAATTTACTACTTTAAAATTATTTACATAATTAAAATATGCAAGTTTTTTTCAAAGTCTAGGGTCGTCGCTTGTGTTAAAAAAGTTTAACTTCAAACGACTACTTAATCGCTAGCCATTTTGTCGTAGCGATTTTGTCGCCGTATGGATTTACGACCTATCATATTTTGGTATTCACATATGACAACGTTAATATTTTAACAACTAGTAGTAATACTGTTAGATACATTGTGTTATCGTTACATGTTGATTTTTTATTAAAAATGCTTTCATTTAAATAACGATATATCGTTAATTTTTTACCAGGGCACTTAAATATATGTATATATTAAAAATCCATACGATTGTCACAACAATTACCGAGTACCCTAGCTAAGGAAACACCTAACCACTCGTCCCCCACAAGCCCACAACCCCATTGTAATCCAACTAGCCGCCCATCCACTCTTAAAAAAACGATGGCCGGATGTTGTGAAGCATTTAAAGATTGATTTTGATTGATCTGTAAGGAATAAGTGCGAAGATTCGTTACTTCCGCTATATTTGAATTTTTTAAATTGAATTTTTATTCTTAACTATTTAAAACTAAATAATTAAATCAAAATATAATGAAGATTAATTTTTTGTTTTGAAAAATTATCTGATTATTCTATCAATCTAATTAAAATGAAATCATAATGAAAAATTATATATTCATAACCTCAAAAACAAAATAATAGTACACGCGCAACGCGTTTGGATTTTGCTAGTTACTTAAGGGGATGCCATACTCGTACCATTACCGACCGAGCAATTCACACAGTTTCAAGCTGATTAAAAATAAAATACGTCGAATCACAAAAAATCAAGAGAACACTCTTCTGTATTTTTTAACGTTCTATCATCCAGTCAAAGTTTGGAGTCGAAATATCAAGTCATTTTTGCAAAAACTTTGAATAAAGCGAAATTTAATTTCGTTCAAAGTTTTTGAAAAAACGGCTTGATATTTCGACTCCAAACTTTGACTGAATGATAGAACGTTAAAAAACACAGAAGAGTGTTCTCTTGATTTTTTGTGATTCGACGTATTTTATTTTTAATCAGCTTGAAACTGTGTGAATTGCTCGGTCGGTAATAGTACGAGTAAGGCTGTAAGGCATCCCCTTAAACCTTCAATGTAAGCTCGTAGCGTCGGAGAGCATGAGAGGATGAGGTTAGGAAAAAGGTGATATAAACAGTGTAATAAAACACGCTAGAGCAAATACGAACAAATTAAGACTAAATTGATATGGTAAAAAAGAGAGGAGTTTGCTGATACGTGGTCGCGTTCGTTTCGCGGTCACGCGAGGCTCTCTAGGACGCTTATTCTGCCTTGTCCAAGAACGACCGGAAAGGCTCGGCAAGCGTCACTCCCTTTATACCTGGAGCATTCGTCCGCACTTGGCGAGTGTCAGGACACTCCTTTTGCCTATGTGGCGACAAGTCGGGGTTGGTGAAAGAGCGGGAGAGTTTATCTTTTATGTCTATTGTGATTTGTTGGTGAAAGTCGGAGTGTGGAAGGGAATATTCGAGCGTAATGCCAATACCAGAGGCTTCCTTGGCCAAAGAGTCGGGCCTTTCGTTACCGGGAAACAGTTTTGATTCTGAAAATGGTGATGTGAGAAGAATTGATGACGTTGGAGGGGTTAGAAATAGCTTGAAGGGTGCTGAGGGAGTCAGTGAAGATAATAGATTTCCTTACGGTGGTGGATTTCATGTGTTCGAGGGTGAGCAGAATAGCGAGGGCCTCTGCGGTGAAGATTGAAGCGTAGGAGGAGATGTGACCTTGGATCTGAAAAGAAGGGGAATTGGGGGAGAAAATAGCTAAGCTTACGTAGCATCCTGCGTTAGTTTTGGAGCCATCTGTATAGAAAGAAGTGTGGGAAGAGATGAGTTGGGAGAATTTTTGCGACTGGATGAGCTGATTTGATGATTTCCCTGCCTCGGGAAATCGTTACTTTAGGAATGAGTTGTTGGGATTTTAGGGAGAAAAAATAGCACGGTGGAATAGGGTATGAGAAAATTAGATGTTTATTCCTATTGAATTTTAGGAGTGCGACTATAGGAGAGGGTGGTTGTGTAGGTTATGTGCTTGAGAGGAGATGGATTGGTGGAGTTCAGAGATGGCGGTAACAGTAGGGTGGTTGGTAATAGAAAGGCAGCACAAGATGTACTTGGAGGCAAGCTTTGTTTGGCGGAGTGCAACGGGAGGTTCTCCGGCTTCCGTGTAAACTACTTTGTTGGGGTGGATTTTCTGAGGAGCGCGGAGAGTGTGCTACTGTGCTCCAAAATTTCGGAGCACAAGAGAATACCTCAGAGAGGGTCGTAGGTGCGCGTACGTACGCGCTCGTTGATTCGTTGCCGCAAGGCGGCGGCAAAAGGCCCGCAAATAGGCTGCTACTGGGGTTGCGAACCGCTGGCTCCCCTCTCCACGGTTTGAGGGTGCGGCCCGTCGACCGAGTCGTGACGCGAGCTTCCGCGAAGCTTGCGGGGTCCGTCGCCTCTCGAGATTTTCGGGGAAAAAGTCGGGCCTCGACTAATTTCCAAATGTTTTAGAGTTTAAAAAAATAATAAGTACGCAATCGTTGCGGACGTCACCTCTACATTTATTTGCATATTACAATAAGCGTCAAGAAGATGCGTATAAGATTTCCATTTTTGCACGGTTCACCGCGCAATGCATCTATTGTATCCTATGACGCCTCTCGCAGCGGCGCCTGGACCGTAGGCAATTCTGCCTCGGCCGCGTGTCTCCTGCGAGTCTCGTCAGGAGTCGCTGTGCCGCAAATCGCGTGCGCACGATTTTACATTTTGCGGTGACATGTATAAGAAAGGAGCATTGTGCGCTTGCAGGAAATTCTGTAAATACTATTTGTATATGTGGACAAAAAGTTGATGTTGAAAGATGTATAAGAAAGCATGGGAATACAAAATGCCAATTATTAAATCAGATTTAAAAAACACTGTTTCTGACAAATAATGTTGGATTATTAAATCATCTCCGTTTTTCCATTATTCAATTCAAATAGTGAAAAATTCGATGTAAGCGTAAAATGTCAAAGTCCACTATTCAACTATATGGACTTATCAAAATACATACATACAATATAAGATATATATAATATACGTCAACATACTAAAACTTTTTTTGACATAAGTTTTAAAAACGTATAAGGCGTAATTGAAAAACCAGAACATACGACTAAATTATTCTACACAAATACACCTAAATCGCTAAAAAAAACTATTTATCCTTTTGCATGATGCTAGTTGGCCAGCCATATATCTGGCAAGGCACCAAACCCACCTTTTCCATTTCCACAGCCAACGGCTTCGCCGAGTTGTTGCAAGTCCTCCGCGGTCCACTGCGAAAAATCGATCGCACACTCTGTGTCTATGTGTATATATATATAGGTATATGAACGTATATATGTACACAGTCGTAATCCACGAGTGCGCGCGCCGCCCGGATGACCCTGCACGTGCGCTGCATTGTCCGTGCGCCGCAGGTTATATAGCGAGGCCCATCGTGCTCTTTTGTTTGTGTCCGTGGCATGCAGATGAGAAAGAGAGAGGAGAGAGAGAGAGAGAGAAAGCAGGCTTTTGAAAATATAAAAGCCGACTATCGAATCGCTCTGCTGGTTGATAATAACGCGGGAAACGATGTATGATTTGACAAATGGTCGTGCCTATATATAAAAAGGGAGCGGGTCTAGCACGTATAAAAAAGTTATTGTAAATAATTTAGAGGGATGATATGGGTATGGCAATATTTCCGCCGCCGAGTGAGTTATTATGTAGGGTATGCAATCTATATTTTTGCCCTATCTATTATCGTGAGCCCGTTACCTATCTCAGGACGCAACATTTTGCACGAATCTCTGCTGCTCTATTACTGTCTTAGACAGACGTGATGATATTTTCATCGCTAATTGAATTGCAGGTGAGTGTTTGCAACTGCGAGATGTAGTTCAATGTTTTTATGTTTTATCATGAATTTGGTTAAATATTTGTAAGTATTTTTAATGAAACATATAAATAGGTATTGCTAAAGGGATAAAATTAAGTTTGCGCTGACCTATATGTTCTTCCGTTAGGTATTTCGTGCTTTAAAGGAAATAATATTATGTCAACTTGGGATGACTATATTCGATAGCAGAGAATGTGAGTGAGTAAAGGAATATGAAAACTCAACTATTTCAGTTTTTACAAAGGTAATCCTGTAATTTTACGTATTTCATTAAGCATCAATTCTTATATTTGATAATTTATATTCGCATTAAAAAGAATCAGGATAGAATGTCAATATAATATCCCTTGAACGGTTCTAATGCTGGTCACGGATAAATCATAAGTAGAATAGCGGATCATGACCGGGTTAGATGTCACTCTCAATTAATCAGTAACGAATGCTTCAATTAGAACGATTCGCCGAATCCATTTCAATATCATTATTAGATATGTACGTCGAGTTTAAAAAAACAAAGGAAACAGCCGTTACAACCCGACGCTATGCATCACCGTCATCAGGAGGTCGCGGCGTTTGTCCATTGTTTTGGCTTATTATCTCGTTCGCTCACCCTAACGCGCCTCGTTTTCCGCTAATTGAGCGACTGTAAATGATAGCGGCTCTTCTCTCTTGCCTCGCAATTACACTTGAAAATACGCGTCTAAAGTTCCATTGAACTCCGCCGCGCCGATTGTGTATACTATACGATGCGACAATACGCACTAAACTGCACAGAGATTCGCCTTCGAATTTCCTGAAAATAAAAAGACTCTTATCTCGTGGCTCGTGATATCTGTACATAGTATAAGAAAGAAGGAGCGAGAAGGCGCTGTTCATGCTGCGCACGCGCATTGCGGAAATGCGCGCACCGCGTACCGGATCTGCGTGGCGCGAAGGTCGAGAGAAAGAGATACTTTTTTCCACATGTCTATATTAATATAGGCATACACACGTGCATGCCAGCACAGTGCGCAAATTAAAATCGCGCATAGAAATATATTATTGCAAACATAGTTTCTCCTCTAATGGAAAACTGCACTGCTACTGCTGCTGCAAGATTTCGTCGTTACGAAACGAGCAACAGGATGCGTTCTATTCGTACTTACGGGATAGCTAACCGTGTGTGTGTGTGTGTGTGTGTGTATGCACGTGATGTGACCTCAAGGAGAATAATCTATGGTGTGTTTAAGTACCTATGTGCGGGCCCATTGTAATGGTATGTGAGGTATATATATACACAGGTGCAATGCCACTGCTGCTGCTGTTGGGGGATTATATTGCGTTGTTGGAAATCGTGTGGAATTGAGAGGAAAAGTGTGGAAGCACGCTGCGCGCATGGGAAAAGGCGTTTAAGAGCCGATTGAATGTAACGTGGAATTACCCGCGAGAGTGCGGTGTATATTTTAATTGAGTGGAATTAGAGGGGTGTGGTGTAAGAGGCTATGATGCGGCTGTTGTTATTGTAGTCTTTACGCTCTCAGGATTTTTCTCAATAAATTTCTATATATAATGTGTGTGTGTATAATGAACAAGGCGTTCAAGTGGTACTAAAGGTTTTGATGTCTAATTGAATTTGAATTAATATATTCGCTTTAACTGGCCGTTACATTGAAAAGTGAGGGAAACAAGGTACATTGTTTATTCACACGAGCAGCTATATACAGCAATGATAGTCGTAAAAAATCAATCAATTTATTAATTATTACGTTCTATTATTAAGGTACTAAAGTAATCATTGGTAGGATCATAATTCCAAGGATTCAGATTGAATGTAAAAAAAAAGAAAGATGAATGCTTTTAAGGTGAACGAACGTCTGCGTGTTTCATTGTTAATGAGGTGCGTTGTACGAAACACACCTGGTTTGTTGAATATTCAAAAGACTCGATTGGTTTATTTTTCTTTATTGCAGTAGCAGTATGAAGGTTGCTTATATATTATTGCGAGTTATGACACGAATGGTAGATAAAAAACAAATTACGACATTTTATATTGAGTATTGAATTATAGATATAATTTTATTGATTCTGATGCTCGTTAAAAAAAAAAAAAAGAAAAATTTAATTTATTTATTTGAGTATAGAAATTATATATAGAATTGAATTAAAATTAACTTGTAACTCTCTACTTTCAGTTTAGAATAAATTGCGTTTGATTTGAATAGATTAGATTGACTGAATTTAATCTTCGATTTTTTAAATATTCAATACGAAAATAATTTGCAAAACGTCGTAAACTCTTCATTTGCAAATTCCAAGACTTTAAGTTTTAAGTTTCTAATTTTAATTTTATTTGCAAATTATCTACTTACGTCCAAGTAAAGACGCAGGACTTCGTAAGGTCAAATATATTTTTGCGATGCATATAATATCAAGGAATTTAAAAATGGTACATTGCGTAACTCGAGTCGAGATAACCTGAACGCCACAAGTGTTGCGTATACAACGCATTTTTCCACACAACGTACCGAAGTCGAACTTTGCGCAGGGAGTCTAGAAAAGTGAATTTTTTCGCGTAACAACCTGTCCGCATGCATAATGCATAGGTACTTTATGCTTCATTATGCCAGTATTACCTATATCCCACATTAGAATTCTATTACTCTTAATAACACACATAGGTATAGCCTTAATATATAAAAAAAAGGCTTAGTATACAAATCCCGTATAACCGGCAACGTTCTGCAATTCGAGAATCTGACCTTCAGAAGCCGCAGTGAGAGACGCGCGTCACAAATCGTAAACTCTCAAACTCGTGCAAGACGCATGCTTATAAGCAACTGCAGCAATGCCAAATCAATCACACACCGGCCGGCGATCCCGTTACTAATAGCTTTCCGGCTATATGCGCTTGAACAGAGCGGCGCAGCAGTTGTTAACGACGCGCCTCCTACTTACCTGCGCTCAGCGGAACTGCAGAAAAGAAACCGCGAGACGAGTAAGTATATATATAGGCTCGTTATATGCCACTTTCACCGCTGTGATGATGCGCGCGACCGCGTCACGCACGGATTGCACGTGAATTTCGTTTTCGAGCTTCGGAGTTTTGTATACATTTACAGTGGGGAATTGACGCAACAATGTATTGGGGGATATATTGTCTTGCTTCGCACAATTATACTTGCATTGTATGGAAGAATGGCCAGGAAAGATGAATACCGTTTTGGATAGGCCTGAGATGTGGACATTTTTTTCTTGTTTTTTCCTTTTTGTAAGTAGTAGATTTTCGGTTTTATGTCTTCTATAATACTATATACATGCAATATATGAAAGGATGTCAATTGTGCAACAGATTTATTAGCATGAAAATTACAACGATAGGTACATTCAAAATCTTGTAGAAAAATTATTAAATATTACCAAAAAATAGCTAATTTTACTATAACGGCTTTTTTTTTGTGAAAAAAGAAATGATTAAATATGCTATCTTCTTCGTACGTGAATCGCCTAGTCAGAAAGAACGGTGGATGAAGTTATAAAAGAAGAAAATAAAGCTATGAAAATCGAAGATTTATCTCCTTTTTTCGAAGTTAAAAAATGTTCATTCTCGCTAAAATTAATTTAGTTTTTAGAAAACCGGAGTCACGTGCCGACACTTTAAAAAATGACTTTCTGGGCGCATAGCAGGGCGACCATCCAAGTCACAAAAAAGTAGGCAGTGTTTAACCCTTGGATGGCATCCACTCTGCCCTACCGGCAGAGAGCACATTAATGGTGTTAATTAGGCAGGTGATAATCTGAGCCTATTCTCAAATATACTTAAGCCTGATTCCTTTGCCCACTATTCCTATGGTGTGGCTTTACCTCTCCAGGTATAGCGGTTTTCCCACATCACAGGAGACGTGTGTAAGCGTAGACCCTGGTTGAATGCAGGATTAGTGGTAAAAATAAATGGTGGGACTGCTTGAAATATTGTATAGCTTGTGAAAAATCATTTGAATTTGTAATATATACGATAAAATATCTTTTTAAAGTAGTTCCACGTTAAACTCAACAAAATCGTTAACATGGAAAACATCTCCAAAACATAAATGTTTTAGAGCCCTCCAATAAAAAATTGCAACTTATCATGACAATAGATTTGATAAATATTTCGAGGCCGAAAACAGTAGTAACAGAAATTTATATGCGCTCCTCCTATATGGCTCCTGAAAACCGAAAAAGTCAGCATCGCTTATCACACGCAGTATGTCCTCTTCGGTCAAAGTGATCTGGCCTGTATATATGCAAATTCAATAAGAGCTTCCATGATTCGAAAACGAATTTATATATCAACAAAGAGCCAGTCGGCGAAACGTATCGACTTTGGTTTCTGCTCTGTATTATGGTAAAGAACAGAACTTTCGAACAATGTGGTACGTGTATTTCACTTGCAATAAACTGAAATAACAACACGAAGCAAATGGCATATCTACAAATAAATAAAAAGTAGAACTAATGCATCCGCGCTGAAAAATACATTTTCCAACATGGCAGGTTTCAAGAAAGGTTTTATTTGTTGCATGTAACGTAAATTTACATTACATACAACAAATAAAACCTTTTTTTGAAACAATTACTTAAGTAATTGTGTAAGAATGTACATTAAAAAGTTTAATTTTATTAACAAGGACGCATTTGGGTGTAGTTTTTAAGAAGATAAAACAGATTTTTTCAGTACCTAAATTGGCATTTTTTGTCATTCTAATGATTCATTAATTATTTATCTAAAACATGGAAAGCAACCATTTTGTGATGCTACCGTTCCTACGAAAATTTTAAATAAATGAAACCAAATCTTGCCACTCAAATCGCACGTTTCTTACACAGAAAATCAATACGAGAGCTACCTACCTTTAAAAAAGTTTTTATTCGATCTATGTTTTTAAACTTTGCAATGAAGATTTATTACATTCCTGATTATTTATAAAAAACCATTGCAAATATTGATAATAATATAAAATATATAAATAAGATTTTTTACTTTTTTAACATCCAGAATTATAATAAAAAGTAGTAGCTGCTATGACAAAACACTAATGGGCTTTAAATGACCCACCTTCTATCTAAAAACAAGATGAAAATTACCGTTTTACTTTTAACAAGAATGTTTTCATACATTTTCTTAAAAAATTACAAACTTAACTCGATATAGGTATAAGCAGTGAAATCTATTTATCTCTCATAATAAATTTTGCGACAAAGTGATAAATACTTACTCGAATCGTTATACGCAAAGTATACCTTGCAATCTAGTTGATTTAGACTAGTGTTTACATTTGTTATGTATAATATTTTTTTACATTATAAAACATATAATTAAGTAAAGAATATATTTATTTTGAGCATAAAAATGAATTTTTAAGTTTTTAAGCACTCGGCCGTATATAAACGCAGCACGGAATTTACGCTAATATTCTTGCTTCAGAAAAACTCTTAATCCCATCTCCTATACTTAATTAAAATATATTTATTTTACTTTCTCTTACAATACAAAAAAGCACGTAACAATATTCCGCGATATGAGTACCACTATGCGGACGGCCACGCTTAAAATGCAGAATACATCTACAAAATATCAATAATTAACAATTTTGTATAAAACAATAAAAATAAAACTTGGTATATTATCACCCCGCACGATAATATTGATCACAAATGGCATAATTATACTACTTTGCAATTAAAAAATAACAATGTCCTCTTCTTCTTCAATTGTACACTCTTTTTCATGAAACTTTTGTGAACGAAAGCTTGCAGAAAAATTCATAAGAAATTAAAAATTTTCAATTTCGGTTGTACAGGCAGTTTTCGATCAAACGCATGTAATACCCACCAACGTACTGCGTTTTTACGTTTTTATAGGCGGCGCGTCGCCGCCAAGTTTCCACACTTTTCCGTCAGATGGTAGACTCGGCCGGAAGCCGCTTTCGCAGAAGCGCACATACGCCTGACCTGACGGTCAGCTTCAGCTATAACCGCGTGACGGTCGACAGACCCGTCAGCGGCGCTCGAGACCTCGAGACTCGAGAGTCACGTGAGATGCGTGTGCGCGCGCGCGCGCGCGCCGTGCGGCACGCCGACATTGTGGCAAAAAGTACATGTGGCAAAAAGTACATACAGATATACATAAACGCGGGGGGAAAGAGAGGGTGAGAGGAGATAGAGCGTCGGGAGGAAAAGGATGAAAGCACGCGAGCGCGGCCAGCGTTCGATTTTATGTATACTTACTTATGCGATCAAGCGAGCACGCGAGAGACAGAGAGAGAGCCAGCGAAAAGATAAGGACAGAGCTAGACAGCCGAGCGCGCATACTTCGTTAATGACCCAAGCGGTTGGTTGGTCTGGGTGGGCAACTCCATTTCGTGAGCTATATACAACGCTGTAGGTACAAGTGGCTACAAGCTCGATCATTACAAAGTGTGTATGCGAAGAGCGGGGGGAACCCGAGATAGGCGGTATACGAGCGCGCCTTATCGATATTTGCGTAATAAACCGAAGTGAATGATTAGGTATACATATAAAAGCCCAGAGTATATATGTATAGATACACACACCAACACACACATACACATGCTTCGTGGGGAAGTTACAGCCGCGCGAATGAACTCGCCTATAACGGTAATTAACCGAGACGACGCCGCCACAGGTACTTGCGTACTAGGCACCATCATGCCACTGCAGCGGTTCTCTTTCTCATTCGTGACTCTGTGTGGAGAAGATCATTATTAGAGCGAGCAAAAAAAGTGCCGGCCTATTGCGTGCGCGCACTGCACCACGCAGCGCCGCAGCCATGTCTACCGCGTGTATAAGTACGCGGGCGAGAGAGCAGAGTGCCATGTAGCATACGCGTGCACAAGGGCGATTGAAAAACAGGAGCTTATTCGATATGCCACTTGTAATTGAGCTGTAATAGTTACGTCTAAGTATTCACTGAGGTACCAGCGTCCGCGAGCGAAAGTTTTACGTAACGTTAAAGGTTAGATGAAGCCAGAGCTAGTGTAGGGAGAGAGAAAGAGAGAGACGCTAATATTTAGCCAGCAACGGCAGCTTGTGCAGCACGTCTTGGAGCGTGCAAATAAGGCGATAAGGTTATACTTCGCAAAGATTTCCTTCGCCATCAGCGCGTGTGTGCATGCCCGAGCTGTTACATACAATGAAAGTGTATTGTAGGTGTATATGTATATTGGTATGCACACTTGGCGTTGGTGCACATGCATTATGAAAGAAATTGATAAAACACCGGTTGTATAATGTTATTGTTATCTCCGGGTTTATTTACACGAGCAGTCTTCCGACGCTATATCTTGATTACTCCCCCCCCCCTCTCTCTCTCTCTCACTTTTTTTCTCTCATAATTTATCATCGTATATAAGTATCACGCACGGTAAAGGATTATTTGATCGGCTAATAATAATCCTCTCCCGGAAAATTAAATTCTGCTTCCGATGCGGGTAATCGCTCGTGTGCTCGTTGAAATTACGTAATCATTAATTCAAAACGCGTAGTTTCGCGTACAGTATACCATTATACGCTTCCGACAAACGTTGAAAGAGCTATATATATGCGCAAGCAGGGGCTATTAGTCATCGCGCTTATGTGTGTGTCCAGTATGCAAATCTTCTGCGCATTACGGATTTATCGTTCAGGCAGCGAGATCTCAAAATGTGCATGCATGTGGCTGCTGTATGTGCTCTCTCTTTTTGTGGTTATCCGTATTAAACTACATTTCACGGGCGATGGAATAAAACACGAATGAGGAAAAAAGACAAGGAAAAAAGGCGAAGGTACTTTACACATCTATACATATATACGAAAAACGCACACGCAGCAGCAGCCATTTCGGTTCTCTCGGGATTCTCAAGGAGACGCGCATAGCGTCTTACGAACTTATCGTAATCTGCCGGGGACTCTGGGAGTGTGTGTGTGTGTGTCTGTGTCAGAGAGAATGAGAGGTGTCAGCGGGCGGTTAACTACCTAGAGGGAAGCCCGAAGCATGTGCAACACACAACCTCATATATGCATGTGTGTGAATATATGGGGAGGCGAGGCTGGTCGAGAGAAAGAGTGAAAATCGAAGAGAAAGAGAACGCGCGCGCGCGCGCGCGGTGAGAGTATCGACGACGACGCCCATGCATACAGAGGAGAGAGGGAGGAAGAGCGAGGGACAGCGAGAAAAGAGGAGAGCGAGCGAGAAAGACGACGACAGTCCATGTGGGCCAGCTCGACACAGGCATATGGCCAACCGTCCGTGAAAAACGCAAGGAGTCATGTCGTCTTTAATGTGGTCTAATCTATAAGTAGTATATACTACGTAGTTGTATACATATACATAAGATACACCCATACTTTTTGTATACATCGCCAGGCGAGAGAACGGAAAAAAGACAGCGGCGCTGGCCGGCTGCTGGCGGCAGTGGTGGCTGCCCTTCCGGAAAGGTGGCTAACCCGCGCCCCCAGGTGCACACACGCACAGATGTTGCGTATATAGGTATAGACATATGTATATACGCAGGGCGCAAAGCAACAGCAGTAGGTAGTAGCGTTGCGACGGACGTCTATTTGTTTTCCTTCCCTCGCCTTTTTTTGCGTCGCGTGGTCGCGCGCGCGCGTGTGTGTGTGTGTGTGTGTGTGTGTGTGTACACACACACACACACACACACACACACACACACATACATAGGATATACAACGACGCGCTCGCACGCGCGCTGGTATACAACCGCAGCGAAGGGGAGGGAGAGAGATGATCCTTGACGCTGACTAAGGTCAAGACGGATTTTTTCCGGGATCGATTCGGCTGCCGAACTTTTGATGGCTGAGAAGGAGAGAGCTAGAGCGCGCGTATATAACAGATTGGATGGTATTGGAGCATGTATATGGGTATTACTTGTTATCAGGGCCAAGATTAACATGAGCGAGAGAGACCAGAGATTACAGACTGTTGAAATCAGTACAGAATCTCTCGTGGTGATGACTGTTGTAACTATGTGTGAGAGAGGGAGGATCAGTTACGATATAAGGTTTATTCTTTCTCACTTATGCCTGCCAATAATAAACATACAGAAAAACCTAACCTCGTTAATTTTGATAAAGTGTTCTGCTGGCATAAATAATGCGGGCTGGCACGAGGCCAGATCTTACACGCGAGTAGATTTTAACATTCAAAGTCAAAGTATCGATGTCATTCATTTACGAGCGTGTGTATATTTTTCGGCGTGTAAATAGACCTGTATTATGTACACACAATACAACAACGCATTATACATATCATATGTCTACACGTGCAAAGACGTTGTAGTTTTTTTTTCTCTGTATATATTCGCGCTGCTACACCTGAAACTGGAAAAGAACGCACGATCCCTAAAAATTCCAGAGAGAACTGGGTCTATATAATGTATATATACGTATCGCTATCGAACTCGTTCCCCCTCTTTCCGCCCTGTCCGCGCTCGGCCCGCAAACTCTCTGGCTCGTCCCCTGCTCTTCCTTTTGATCTGCATTTGTACGCCTATGCATGTATACGGGTGGACGGATTCCGAATGAGAGAAGAGAAAAAAAAGATAGAGAGAGAGCCCTTTAAATGTCGAGGAACGAGAAATTCCTCGGCGATATCCACCATGCCTGCAGATGACGGCGCTGCCGCCGTCGCCTCGCGCGACATGTGCTCTCGAAGGTGACGACGTACCTATATAGCTCTGCAACTGTTTTGGAGCAGGTATTGGTTAATTGAAAGCACAAAAAGGTAGAGATAGGTATGTGGAGTGGATAAGAAGAGCGGAAACGAACTTTACGGAGGGACTAATTTTTGCCAGATAGGGGCCCGAGAAGGAAAGGGAGGAAACGGAGCAAAAATAAATCGAGGCACAGAAAACGAGGTGCGGAGGAGACATGATGAGCGGGCGAGAGTGAGAACGTGTATAGGTATAACGTGTGTGATGCGATCGTGAATGGCGTGAATTTCATACGCGCTCGCGATGACTCGTGGGGAGGGGCTGTAGTAATGTAATTAGGCCACCGAACGACGGGTGTAAGATACCGTGTGCGACGACGTTGGTGTTTTCCTTCTATTAATAATCTACGCGACTATCGTATTATATAGCCGCGCGAGACTAACATGGACGCTCAATGACTCAAAATTTTGGAGAGAATCGATTTGACCAGACGCTCCGTGAGAGTCGAAGGCACGTGAAAAGCAAGGTCAAGTCGAGGAGAGGTGGGGGAGCAGCGAGCATGGAGTCGGCTGATGGAGGCGTTAGGCACGACGATGTGCTCGCGGGCGCGCGCGCCTTGGAGGAGCGAAGTGAAAAAAAGGGGGAGCGAGAGAAACGCAGGCGCGCGCGATGTGTAAGGGGAAACACAGAGCTGACGCGCAGATAAAATGCTAAAACGAGACGCACGCACGCGGAGGGGACGCGACGACGCGCGCCAGCGAGAAGAGGAGCATCAGGCGAAACTATGCGTTCGATCGGGTGCTCGCGGAACAATGGTTGCACATACACGCACATATCTATACGCTACTATACTGTCGAGGGAGAGAGAGAGAGAGAGAGAGGTTGGAGGGAGAGAGCGAGAGACGCGCTAGCGCTAATGAAAAATCGCGACGTGTGCGCATTAGCGCGCAGCCAAGTGACACGCTTGCACTCCACAGTGCTAAAAGCGACGGCTAATTAAAAAATTAATTACTTTCGTTAATTAACGCATACGACGATTTTCGCGCTAGAAATTGTAGGGCGTGCCTTCATACGTCCCACGAGGGGTTGGGGGAGAATAGTGTAGCTATATTTGCATACGAATGTGCAGTGTAGAGAGAGAGTATCCAGCCTGAGGGCCTCCCTGCAAGCGTGTAGATGCTCACGTGCAGTCATTGCGCTAGAGCCTGGCCGCGGCGGCGGTCTCTCGCGTAACGAAACGATTGATTCGTCGTGGTACATGATATAGGAGTTGTTGGTCTGAACAACGAGAGAAACCGCGAGATTCCTATAGGTAGTTCTCGCTCGCACGCTAGGTATATGACGCTGCATGAATGAGGCCGGACTCTTTCACCGCGCGAACGAGCGCGGAGAAACGAGAGGCGCTGCTTTTTGGGCCTTTTAAACGTTTAAATGGTATAGGACGTTCGAAACTGCTGATGCTCCGCCGCCGATTGTTGAAGTCAACTTACTTATACCTATGCTTGCGTGCATTTGGTTTTGAGAATCCCTGTATTGGGCAGAAGTCACGCGGTGTATGTAATACTCTCCCATAGTGGACATATACACTTCAAGAAGAAGTCCACTTCGTACGTACTACTGCGCTCGTCGAACTCGGTGTTCCAATTTTCAAACTGACAGTTATACTCGTCTCTCTCGCTCTCCTTATGCGGAGAGTTACACACATATCTATATGTTATATATACCCGTGCTCGTCGAGAGCGCATATGCACAAGTATATCTTTCTCCCGACGCCTTTCTCCGTGCATTGCAGATTTGCAGTGCGATTCCTCGCGCTGAGATAGATAATGAGAACATATGTATATATATGAAAGAGAGAGATGGCGGAAAAGAGAGAAGCATAACAATTAACTAACGCAGGCGCGCATGTTGCAGGGGTGCTCAAAAGCTACGCAAAGCCAACACAACGCAAGTATTACACGTACACGTATAGGTACGTGACCGTGTGCGACACATATATCTGCAACGTGCAAGAAGGAGAAGGAGAGATACAGCACTCCTTCGGGCGGACGGACTTTCGAGGTATACATACTCTCTCTCTTTCGGTCTCTCTCGGTCTCTTTCGGAGCAGTGGCGCGGCGTTGTCGCCGCGCTCTCGCGCTATACTTTTTTCACGTACTGTAACACACGCGCCGCACTCACACCAGCCTGTATTGCTGTATACTTATATAGCAAGAGCGCGCGACGCGTTCGCTCGCAGGCCGCGCAGGCAGAGTCGCCGCACACTTCGCAGGCAAGAAGAGCGCATTTCACGAGTGTAGGTGCCTGTGTGTGTGTAGTAGTGGCGAGCTGAGCGAGAGCTTAGCTATACTACTTCGCGGCGACGGCGGCGGCGGTAGTGCAGGCAGCCAGCGGCACGAACGGAGCCAGCATAGCTAGCAGCAGCACGTTTCGGCGCCGCTAGATACATGCGCTCCGCGGCCGAGGAAGAAAATCACACATAGCATACTATACATCGCTGCTACATACTCATCAGCACACGGCAGTAGTCATAGCCTTACGTCACGCGCCCGCGCACGGTGTGTGTGTATGTGCGTGTCTGCGCGCTTCCATCGTTTGTATTTGTAGTTTTTATTTCGCTTGCCCCACACACGCGAGAGAGCTGCTCTGTCCACGAAGAGAGTCTGCCTGAGTGCCTGGCCATCACGACACACACGCAGCAGTGGCGGCGCGCGTGTGTATATACATGTCGGAAGTGAGAGGGGTTGGGCTGTGCTGCTGAACCAAGCAGAGAGAGCAGAGCAAAGTGCCACCCGCGCCCAGTGTGTTTTTTTTCGTCGGTTAGAAGAGAGCAGCAGCAGGCAGCAGCAGCAGTAGTAGCGGTCGCTTGACGAAGAGAGCGAGAGGGGCACGCGTCCGAGCGCGGTGCGCTTACGTCTCTACCGGAGGATATCGACGGCTGTCGTCGTCGCTGTTGGGGGAAGAGGGAAGACAAGATTTACTCTCTCACCCAGGGTCGTGTGTCATCGAGTGTCCAAGAGAAGATAACAGCAGCAGCATCGATATAAGGACCGACCGAGACAAACGTGAGTAGCTAAAATACGGGCGCCCAGTCTCTTCCGAAAAACATGTCGCTCACGGCTGCAGCGAAGGACGAAGTATAGCCCTTCGTCCACCCGCCCGTGCGCGCATATGTGTGCGTGTGTGTATGTATATAGGTAGGATTGCATAGAAATGGCGAAGACGACGACGACGTTACCCGTATAGCAGACTGTATAATACGCCGATTGTCAAACGCGTTTGTGCAATTCCGGCGCTGTTTTTCCCCAAACTCTCCCAGTGCATTGCCTCTCGGCTATTGCTCTCCATACTTGCTGCCCCGCGCACGCGCGCGCGTGTGTGTGTGTGTGTGTGTGTGTTTGTAGAAGGGACGGAATTTCTCTTTCTGTTTCTCTTACAATCTCCATCTCTTTCTGATACACAGCGACGAGACGAGTCGCGCCGTGCGTCTCGCTCGTTTCGTTAAGAATCGGCCAGGGCCGACGCTCGCCGCTACTGCCGCCACCGCGAGATAGTGGCAAAACACTGGTGCCTATATACATGTGCATGCGCGCGCGCGCACGCTCGCTTGCTTTCTTGCTCGCTCGCTACAAAGCGTGTGTATATACCTATCTGCCGGCGGCGGCGGCGGCAGTGGCAGCGGTTGATGGCCATCGCGACAGACACCTCGACAAACACGTACGTCGATGCGTCGCCGTCCTCGACTAGTTTCTACTACGATTACTGAGTACTAGTAATACTACTACTTGTATCCTGAGAAGTAAAAAACAAAGAGTAGTATTGGCGTATACGTAATAATATAATATGTAATCCACCGTCGCGTGGCTACGAGCGTGCGTGTGTGAATCGAAGAATCGTGTTTTCATTAGCAGTGGGATATCTCGTAATCGTGACGGTATATAACAAGAGCCTGCGCGAGGAGAGCTGCGGACGACCATTGTGGAGGGTGGACCGAGTCACGGAGCAAGAGAGACAGCAGCGCTCTTTGAGGTTAGGTTTTTAAAAGCTAGGCCTAGAGAACGAGATGGACTATATGCATGTGCGAGAGCTCGAGCGATAATTAGTCGGTATAGCAGACGTAGGAAGAGAAAAAGAAAGAGGACAGTCTACACCCGCTCCGTCTTTCTCTATCGCGGAAACCTTCGTGTGTCCGTCGTCGTCTCGTCTCGCTCTCTCCCTCTTTCTCCCCTTCTTTCCTCCTCCACCTCCCGGCGAAGTCACATAGCAGCAGCCGCCGCCGCCGCTGCTGAGGTGGCCTCCCGCCTCTCCTTCGCCATTGTTTCCCGGTTGCGAATCGCGCAAGCGACGACGACGATGAAGACTACGCGTAGCTCTGTTTCTTAATACTGGAAAGGCGTCGTCGTCGCGTGCTCCATCCGCGTTTTTTACGTAAGAGAAAGTCGCGCTCGCTCGCTGCGTAGGTACTTTACACGCGTTCGCTCGCTCGCCTCGCTCGTATTTACTGTTTTCCCCTCCATCTCTCCTGCCCCCTCTTCCCCCTGTACCCGTCACCCGTCAACTCGATAGAGCGGGCTCGTCGTCGTCGCAGTCAGCAGCAGCGATATAAGTATAGCAACGGCAACATCGGCTCTTTTCTGCTATAAAGTTTTTCCTCGCCGTCAGCTGATTGGAGGTTAAGTTTTTTTCCCCCATCTTGCTGTACATTGCACGCATACAAGGACTTTGCGTTTCTTCAAACGTATGTGTATACATATACGCATGTACACAACATACAGCTTTCCGGAGCTGATGGATTTGGAACAAGTAATGCATGCAAACGACTGGCTATAGCCAGTGGTGCGCACCCCGCACTTGACTCGCCACCCTTTCCAGCGTATAAGTATATACCTATATGACTGACGGCTAACGTAGGATCGCCTCGATGCCACTGGAGAGCTTCGCGCGCCCTATACGAGCTGTGCCAGGTATGTGTGTGTGTGTGTGCACGCACACTAGAGTGCGAGAGCGTATCGAACGTCCATATTCGCGCGCGTTGGTGCGCGAGCGAGACATATAGAGAGGAAGCGAGAGGGAGAATGTTATTTTGACGTACGCTCCGGGGCAGCTCTATTTCGGACGCCTATGGAAGTGGCGGTGGGTTCACTCGCTTGTATAAACCCTAGAGAATTCCCCGGCTTGCAAGCAACGTAATTCGCGCGTCAGGACAACGACGATGAAAATGCGAGGTGAACTCGAAGAAGAGAGAGAGCTAGCGAGCGATGGACGGATATCGTATTTAACACGCCCAAACGACAGCTTAAATCTGTTCTTTTTTTTTGCGTACCCGTTCACTGTATGTACATATGCACTACGCCAGAGATACAGTAATAATTTTACAGAACACAAATGATTATACTTTTTGCACCGGCGCGCGCGCGCGTCTTGCATGCAGTAGCAATTACGAAAGACTGCGAGATCTCGGCTTCTCTCTCTTTTTTTTCCTGTTCTCGTGAGTGATTAAACGACAATTGCGACACATTGTTGCAGATGTATGAGTCGATCCGCTCTTTACATTGATATGGTGATTGGTTCGATAGGCTTAAGATACTTTTTCTATAGCTTTAAGAGTACTTGTTAGACCAAGTGAATGAACAAATGACTACACATAAGTTTACTAAATGAACAATATTTTCAGAGTTATTCGGTTTTGCTGTGCCCTCATGAAGATTCTAAAAGCAATCGAGAACTTACATCCCCCAAATTAGTAAACAATATGTAATGAGACGTCCAGTAACCTAGTGAACAAAATGGTTTAATGATTTGCGTATTGTTAACGTTGTATTACAAAACGAATGAGAAAGGTAAAGTTTGTGTTTTTAAGTTAAAACAATATCTTTTATTAGATTTTGTTATATACAACAGTAAACAATTATCATTTCAATTGCTTTCATTAGGTTACCTGACAGAATGCATACTACAAACTATCAAAAACATCGTTTTTCAAAAAACAGGTATAATGCAATCATCTTCGTTTTAACATCAGCCTAGTATATTTGTTTAGTTCACAGTGAAAGTGGAAACTTGTTTCAATATGGAAGTATTTAACTTTAAAACGTTAAATCAGCTCATTCACTTGGCATCATCTATCATCAATCTAATTATTAATTTACTGTGTAACAAAGTTTTATTAAAAATAATAGTTAACATGTTTTTTTGTCAATAAAAGATAAAGTAAATAGGCATTCATTTTTAAAGTGTCCTGTAGTGATTTAAAACTGTTTTCCAAAATAATTAGATTCTTAAAAAGTAAATTTTATAGAAAAAAATGTCATAGTCTCATTATGTATTTTTTATTACCCAATTAACAATTCAATAAAAAATTTGGTAAAAATAAATCAGTTAGTTAATAGTAATATTAAAAATATCTGATGAGATAAATAGAAAAGTTATAATAGCAAACCAAAATGATTACTAATCGAACATTTCAAATGCCCTTTGTTATTTTTATTTGTTACTTCATATTTTGTTCCTGTATTTGTCTTGACATGCATATTTTATGGTTACTTGTATTACATAAACAAATTACTAAGCATGTAGTATAATATAATTTTTATATGTTCAGATGCCTGCAATCAAGTCCTTATTGGCCTGGAGGATCACATGTGACAATGTACAAAACTGTAAACCACTGGTTGGATCATGGAGGAACCCCTAAGGGTAAGTACTCCTTGCTAATATTCATTGCATCATAACATTACTTAACACTGAAGATAAGATCAATGTATTTACTTTATGCATATTTGAATTTACCAAATATTTTTACAGGGATTGCAACTTATCTAAACACATTTTGATAAATAAGAAATTAATGTTATTTATTTAAATTTTATTTCAAAGCATGATATCTTGAAGTCCTTTATAAATTAAAACACTAAATTGATATTGCACATTTTTAAAAATCATCAATAATATCTAAATATTGTTAGTTATTACTAAAGAAACTTAAATTTTGTACACATCAATCTTTAAAGTAATGAATAAAATAATATATTAGGAATAATATTCAACTAATTATTTTATGCAACTACTTGTTGCATAACATTGCAACTGTAATTATCATTTTGCATTATTGTCTTTCCAGTTCTGTTATTACATCATATCTACAAAGGTGTCAACGGAATGTGTGTAACAGGCGAGGCCGCGGAAAACGCGCGAGACCCACGATGCCGACGATGAGCAACAGTAGCGGCCCAAGTACGTGCCGGCGCTCGGCCAGGAGCCGAAACATCTCTGAGTCGTCCGAGTCGTCCTGCCTTAGCTCAGACAGCAAGAATGTCGCGTCGTCCTCAAGACAGCGACAATGTCCAGCGGACTCTGGCAGTCCATCGGACAATAACAGCCCCGAGCGGGTCAAGCGTAAAAAACGCAGAAAAAATGAACAGGAGCTTAATGTCGAGAAGAGTGAAAGGCCGCTCATGAAAGGGCCTGTTGAACTGAGAGGACAGAAAATGGAAGAGGAGCTCATTAAAGCCAAACTGAAGGACAACAGAATACCTGTCGTCCTGATTACACGGCTGAATGAGGGACATCAACCAAAGCTTGCTATGGAGAAGAAAGAGGAGAAAAGGGAGAAGGAAGACATGCGCATTAAACTGCCTGTTGGAGTTACCATTCCAGCAAAGATCGATCCTAAGATCTTAAAATGTGGCCTCGTAGTCAAAATTAACAAGAGGCACACCGAAAGTCTGATTGAATTCAGTAAGAGGCGCTTGCAAAAGCAGTCCAAGACTGAAGCCAGAAGTGATATACAGGAAAAGGAAAGTGGTGATCCAGTAACAGACAGTGAAAAGTGCGCGGAAAGACTAACTGGAAAGTTAGAAAATTGTTTATCTGATGATAATGAGTGTACCAAAAACCAAATTGTGAATAATAGCAGTAGAAGGCACACGCGAATTTCTATTGATAAAAATAACGATAGGCTTCCTGAAACATTACATGAGAGTGATTCCAAATGCACACAAGATACAAGTGGGGGTCAGCCAGAATGTTCCAAAACTTTTGTATGTAATAGTCAAAGACTTAAGCATTATCCAATTGATCAAAGTAATGAAAAATATTCTGCAGATTTGGTTTCTATCAAATCGAAGACAGTTAAATGTAATAATGTAGAAAATCAAGAAAAATTTTCTAATGATTTTGGTAAGGATATTAAAAAGTATTCTAAAAACTTGAAAAAAAACATTGACAAACATTCACAAAATGTTATTGATAGTAATTGCAAGAAACATTTTGAAGTATCTGGTGAGAGTGATAAAAAGTCTTCACTACTTTTTGTAAAAGAGAGTAGTGAACTAGAGCCTGAAAGTCCTTGCAACAAAATTAAAAAAGTTTTCAAAAATAAAAACGAACATAATAATATAAGACCTAAGAGAAATCTGTCCAATAAGACCAATGAAAACTATGTCAGTGATCCAAATTCTGAAAAAATTGACCATCAATTTAAAAAGCCAGATAATCAGAAGGTGGGTAGACGTAAGACAGCAGATAAAATTCCTTGCCATGGCGAGAATGTTACAGAAAGTGACAGGGACAGTACTAAAAAATCCGTCAATGAAACTAGTAATAAGAAATTTACTAAAAAGTCGGATAAGAAAGTCAATGAATGTTCCAAAAATGAGACTGAAACTAGTAAGAGAGTTACGATAAACGTGGATGATAAAAAAGAGAGACATAGTGACAGTTTTGTTAAAGAGAGTGTACATTTTGTAGAAAATTTTGTTAATAAAGAAGATAATAAACTTGAAGAAAAAAATAAAAGAAGCACTAGGAGTACCAGTGATAAAAATGCTAAAGATAATGCAAGTACACAAGAAATCCGTGTAAACTGTACTCAAAATGTTGTTAAAGAAAACGATAAAAGCCAATCACAAACTATAGATGAAAATATCCAAAAGTGTTCCAAAAACTCCATTGAGATTAGCAAAAACGTTAAAATAGATGCAAAGAAATCTATAAATTTTGTTGAAGATAATAGTGAAAATAATTCTAAAAATTTTAATAATGAATTTAATGATATTTCTGCAAGTTCTGTACATCATTTTGCAGAAAAAATAAATAAAAGTCTTTCTAAGCGATTTGATAAAAAACTAAAAGTATCGAAAAATCCAATGGAAACACGTTTTAGAAAAAGTCATGAAAAACTTGCTGAAACTTCTGTAACACATCAATTGGATTATAGAAGTCATGAAGATGACAATAACCATCAAGATCTTGGAAAAGACAGCAAAGAAATACCTAAAAATAATTTCGAAGATCATCAGAATCAGATACCTAAGAGGAAATCAGTTCGTAAGAATAACGAAATATCTAATGATTCAAACAATGAAAAATCAATAAAAAATTTCAATGAAAATATTAATAATCATCCTACAGCTTGTCTTAAACTTAGTAGAAAATCGACCAGAAAATTATCTGATAAAGAATTTGATGCTTCTGATAATCAAGTGAAAGACGAGAATAGTGAAGTGCTTTGTACAGAAAAAAATATTGAAAAAGTTCCTCAAAATTTAAATGTAAATTTTTCAGAAAATTCTAAAATACAGACTGAGATTAAACGGGGTAGAAGAAAATCATTAGAAAAAAATGTAGGAACACAAGAAAATTTTTTGGTGAATAAGGCAGAAAAAATTATTGAAGAGAAAATTGGGGTTACAGAATGCAAGAAAAATCAGGTGGAAAAAAAAATGATTACGAGGAGAACATCTAATAAACAAGAAAAGCATGATTTCAATTTAGTAGAAAGTAATGTAGATGTTACTCAAATTTCCAATCGAGAAAATAAAGAGGAACTTCCTAACGAATCTGGCAAGGTGGAAGAAAATAGTGAATTTCCAATGGAGCATAGTAAGACAAGATCAAGAAAATTATCAGACAAAAGTGGGAAACAAGATTTAAAGGAAAAGAATTTAAATTTGGTTAAAGATGATACTAAAGATTTAACTAATAAATCACACGAAGTTGTCAAAGATGTTAAAACCTGGACTAAGAACAAGATGGTGACGAGAATGTCATTATCTAACAAAGACATTGACAACTTCTCAAAGAAAAAACGTGATTATGAACAAAATAGTATTAATAAAAGTGCGGAAAAGTTTCCCGAAAAATCATTGAAAATAGTTAAGGAATGTTCCAAAAGTCAGACTGAAAATCATAAGAAAGTGATAAGAAAATCTTCATCTGATAAAAATGAGAGGCTTAATGAAAATGTAACAATTTGTAATTCAAATAAACCTGAAAGTTCTATAAATAAAAACAAAGGTGAACAATCTGAAAAATCAGAGATTATTCAAATAGAAAAAGTAACATCAAATAATTCAGAATTTGAGCAAAGTACCAATGACATAAGTAATAACAAGTCATTTGAAGAATCCCAAAAAGTAATCAAAGGTGTGTCGAAAAGTCAAACAGGAAATTATAAAAGAATAACTAGAAAATCATCACCAAACAAGTATAATAGAAGTAATGATAATTTATCTATTAGTAATTCAGATAGCTCGCAAAGTAAACCTGAAAAAGCTGAAGATATCATTGATAAACCACAAAAGATAATCAAAGAAAATTTCAAAATCCAAAGTGAAATACATGAAAGAATAGCAAGAAAATCATCATGTGATAAGCAAGAAAGGAATTCTAATAATTTTATTATGAATTCTGATCAAAGCATTAACGGACAAAATGAAACGGAGAGAATAGATAATAAAGAAAATACAAAAATACAGATGGAAGCTAATGCTCGCGTAACGAGAAATTCTCATCTGAAAAAAGATAGATCTCCAAAAAATTTAATTCAAAATAATGGCGATAGTGTGCAAACATTAGTAGAAGAGAAATCATTAGAAAATGTTGAAAATGAAACCAAATCAATTTCTAAAGATTCAGTTGAAATTAAAAAACCCCAAAAGAATTCAGTAGAAAAAATAATTGAATCCCTCACTGACAGTTTAGATGAAAATAATGCTACAGCTTTACCAATGTTAACAGAGGATGTCAATCATTCTGAGGATTTAAATCAAAGCAGCAAAAACCATAAAGACGATTGTACTGAAAACAAAGCAACTACAAAAGTATCGTGCGAGAAAAGCCCCTCTAAACAAAGCAAAAATATTGAATGTTTACAGTCAAATATCGAAGATTCTTTAATTCCCAATAAAGACTCTGCTTTAAAAGTAAATGATAAAAGTTCAACAAATGCAATTGAAAGTAGAAGAGTTACCCGGAAATCGTTAGAAAAACTTTTTGAAAAACCAAATAATAATTCACAAAATCAACACACCACACAAATACAAAACCTTGTTCCGGAATCTAATGAATGTGAGATGAAACTTGATTGTTGTATTAAAAATATTGGAAAGTGTTTAAAACCCATAACTGAATCTGGATCTATAAATAAAAAAAATTCGACTGGTGTTGATAAAACAAAAAATTTAAATGAAAAATCTGAAGTCTGTCTTGAACCTTTAAGCAACAGTGATGGAAAAGATATTCAAATTTCATCAATTAAAACAAATCTTCGTGATATTCATGACAAGAAGGATGAACAAAATGCAGTATTAGTTGCTGAAGAAAATGAAAATACTGTTAGAGATACAGAAGAAAGTCCTACTCGATGTTCTAAAAGACTTGCTTTGAAAACTCTTAAAAATAATGAAATTCAGTCACAAAACCTTGGCAATGTCTCAGATGATACAACAAATTTATTTACTGCATTTGACAAAAAACAACCTGAAAATGTTGAAGGGATAGAGTATTCTCACAGAAGTGCGGACGAGAATAATAAAGAAGCCATTTGTCAAACAACTGATAGTCCTAAAGAAATATCTTACGAGAGTATAGTTAGAGAAGCAATCGAATCTCATGAAGACTCAGTTGTAGAAAATAATGAAAATAATACACAATCGACAGAAAATTTAATTACGGAAGTTTTACAGGATCCACAGCTTAATCTGGAAGCAAATGAAAACAGTTCATATAAATTAATAGATGATTCTGAAAATTTAAGTCAGGACTTACTGTGTGATATGAGCACTGACTTCACTGCTGACTTTGCCTTGGGAAGTGATTTAAACACTATTGAATGTTCAAATGGGAATAGTGCTAATGAAAGCCTTATGGAAAATGCAATAAACGAATTCGGAGAAACTGTAAGTTCTCTTTTCCAAAATGAAGAATTTTCGATTAACGAAAACATAATTAACGATGAAATGTTCTTTCAGGTTCCAACTGAAAATAATGTACTTCTAGGTCTTGATGACACTATTTTAGATGAAGCGTCGCTCATTCATCAGAGACGCAGAATCACGCTCATGGAGTTGAAAAAGAAGTGCACGGAGAATCTTGACAAAAGACGCGGATCAACAATTGATGAGTTACAAAAAGAATCTACTGAGTCGACGCTGCCAATTGTTAGTACTTTCAATGATAATACAAATATCGATTTGTTTGAGACCGCCAAAAACATAAGCGAACCTTCATCCGGCAGCAGTCCAGAAAATGCGACTGAAAGCGAGACTGGGGTTGACAGTCTCGATAGTGATGAAAATGTGGCTGACAGGTTAGCTAACTTCGACGGTCTCGACATACCTAATCTGAGCTTATCCGATGATGCAGATTCAGGTAACGTCACGTCCGCGGAGGAGAAGCAGCCTACCGTTGAAAAAATCGTCTTAAAGTGTCCGCGACCTTCTTTCCTCGAACTTAATGCTGACTTCCATTGCAATCATTGTACGGAGAGTTTCAGCAGTAATCGAGAATTGAAAAAGCACGTAAAGGTTGAGCATCGTCAACGTATAGTTATGAAGATCACTAAAACTGATGCGAACGAGCATGTGACGCACATGGTAGAGCCACCGGTCGATCTCAAAGCAAAACAATCTGAATCACACATTGATAAGGATGTGGAAGAGAGGCAGACTCCGGCTTCAGTTGTCGACGAGTTTCGAAAATCTAACGAAGCAGCGGATGGTCAAATCACCGACGGAGAAATCAAAATAATCGTCAAAAAGGAAAGTGGTTCAAAGAATTCGCACGTCGTGAAGGAAATCAAAATTACACCTAAGGCTTCCGACAGCAGTCGGTTCCCGAGTGCATCCCCCGCAAAGTCCGAGTTCAGCGGCGGCAGCAGCAATAGTTACCGAATGACTGGTTACTCACCCGCGTGCTACGATATTGTTCAGCAACCGATTAAACGTCGCGGCAGACCACGAAAGTATCCAATATTTACAGAGTCCGAGCTCATAGCCAAGCACAATATGGCAAAGCAAGCCGATGCCAACAGAACCTCCTTGTTCCCTCAAGTTCTCAATAACGGAGTTTTTACACCGAAAGTACTGTCTGAGGAGCGATTATTATTCAAGCCCGTCGAGTCGATAATCGGTTCACCCGAACGCGTCTCCATTTTCCAGCAGAATGCCAATCATCCCAACAAGGCACCCGGTAACTTTATGAGCAGAATGGAAATATTATCACAGATACCGCTGATGAAAAAATCGCTGGACGACAGCTTGAGCGTTCGGTCGAGGATTGGAAGGAAACGTAAGCGAATGCGAGCATTTTCTTTGGATGATAATACGCAATTGGGCAAAAACATAATCAACGAAGTCGAGTTTGTTGTTCAGGAGGAAAAGAAGATGAGAAAGGACGTCGATGAGGAAATGACGTTGACGTCGCGAAGTCTCAGCGAACCGGACTTGAGCATGAAGCATAGTGTAGTAAAAGAGCTAGTCGTGTGTTTGACAAAAATTGACACAGTTCCTAAAGATAGCGATAAAGAAGATGTTGCCAATGTCGATGAGGACACCGACCGAAACGAGGAGAGCCCCGCGTCCAAAATTGCAGAAAAGAAAAAGAGGGGAAAACGACCGAAAATCAAGCCGCTTCAGTCGTTTCCTGATGCATTCAGTCAGAATCAGCCGTCTCCTGGCGCGACAAGTCACCAGTCATCGGCCGAACCGATAAGAACGGAAAATCCGCTAAAAATCAGATCTGTTCAGCCGTCTCCCGACGCGACCAATCAACAGCAGCCAGCAGAACCGATGGGACTGGGAACGCCACCAAAGATCAGACCTGTTCAGTCGCCAATCGACACGGATATTCACCAGCAACCAGCCGAACCGGTAACAATGGAGAGGCCAGCAGATATCATACTTGTTCAGCTGCCAACTGACGTGGACATTCATCACCAGCCGACCCAACCAAAAATGCGAGGACGGCGAGGAAGAGCAGGAAGGCGGCCAATGATAAGACCTATTCAGCCGCCAAGTGACACCGACATTCATCACCAGCCCACTGAACCGAGAATGCGAGGAGGAAGGCGAGGAAGGGCAGGAAGGCGAGGAAGGGCAGGGAGGCGAGGAAGGTTAGGAAGGTCGCCAGAAATCATATCCATTCAGCCGTCAATTGACACGGAGATTCATCACAAGCTGGCCCAGCCGCAAAGTCGAGGAAGGCCAGGACGAGGAGGACGCCGAGGAAGGCCGCCAATGATCAGACTTGTTCAGCCGTTAATGATCAGACCCGTTCAGCTGCCAACTGATAAGGACATTGATTACCAACCGGGCCCACCGAAAAGGCGAGGAATTGCAGGAAGGCGAAGAATGGCAGGAAGGCGAGGGATGATGGCAGGAAGGCGAGGAAGGCCGCCAAAAATTAACCCTTTTCAGCCCTCTTCTGACTTGGATTCTCAAGATGAGCTGATCGAGCCGAGAAGGCCAGGAAGGCAGCCAGAAATCAAAGCTGGCGAATCGTCTTCTGACGCTGAGGAGCAGGAACCGGTAAAGTTGAAAATTTCACCGCAAATCAAGCCTGTTCAACTACCTTCTGGTACAAATACTCAGACGGCCGATTCAATAAAGACAGCGATTAGAGTGGGCCTCAGGAGAAAATTGGAAAACAATAATAACAACGTCAACGTACTTGAGACATGCGGAACAGTGTCAAAAGCTGAAGAGTCTATTGCTGGAGCAAGAGCTGATGTATCGATGGAGAGATGCGAGATGATGATCGAAGGGACCAAAGAGCTACCGGATTCGAGAATGCTGGAAGCAGTAGATACAGTCGGCATCAGTACTGTTGGCAGCAGTGATTCAGCAGTACCTTCCCTCAACGATAATCAGGAAGGTGCAGTGGAAAACCACTCGGTGGTACAGCCACGAAATCAAACTTCGGATAAAACCGTGATCGACGAGAGCCAAAAGACAAAACTCTCGATGCTCATGAGTACGATGACACCTCGCGAGATAGCAACGACGACTAACAACGCCCTTGTTAATACAACACCACTTTCCACTATTAATTCGCAACAAATAATCCAGCCCCAGCCTCATCCGCAGCAGCAGCTGCTTATGCAGCCCCAGCCCCAACAGTTCTGCATCCTTTTTATCCCGGACACGCTGTACTCGTCGGATCCGTCGGTAGCAAAGGACGCTACGCCAACCGCCACAATCGTCAATTTCCAGCCAGTACCTGACGAACAGATGGCGAACAAACCTGTTATCTTCACACCGACGACGCCCACGAAGATCACCACGCATGATGAACCGGCCAAATCATACGTCTGCGCCACGTGCACCGAGGTATCCGACTTGATTGGCCGCCTCGAGGCGAGTCTCGGCATGACCGAGGAGGACAAGAGTGCAATAAAGTGTCCTTATTGCTCGAATCACTTTCAGTCGCTGTTCTACCTGGAGTACCACGTCCGCCAGGAGCATCTCAAGTGTGAGAACGAGAAGCAGTGCAAGCACTCGGGCTTTAACAGCCTGCGAATACCTAATCATGAGGCGACCTCCGAGTTCGAGATCTACATCACGTACGCCCTCAAGTGTCGCAGCTGCTACGATGTCTTTGACACGGTACTGATGCTTAACGATCACGTTATGCACAAGCACAAGACCCTTGTGCGACTGCGGCCGTCGTCACCACTCTCCAGCAGTGCCACGTGCTCAACGTCGCCAGCGTCAACGCCAGCGTATCCGCTGTTTATGCGCAAAAACGGCGGCCGAGCGCCGGCCGTGCTCCAATGTCCGAGCGACTGCGTCTGTCGCATCGGCATCCGCAGCACCGACAGTCCCCTCCAGCGTCAGCAGATGCTGCGCCGCTGCCCCAACGCCATGAGGCGCCTCGAGAAGATCGAGCCCGCGGCCTACGAGGTCTATACCTGCACGCTCTGCAAGAGCACCTTCCTCATGAAGGACGAGGTCGTCAATCATCTGATGAAGATGCACGAGGTTTCCTGCAAATATCCCTGCTATACTTGCCTGACCAACTTCCGCACTATGCAGATGCAAGAGAATCACCACTGCTCAGAGACGACGCTCCAGGACATTGATAAGCTCATCAACATAGCCATCTTGCCGTCGAACGTAGGCGGAAAGGAGGATAACAACAAGTATCTTGAGCGCGAAGATTCGTCGACCGACGAGTATGGTACAATAAAATACGTTCCGACGGAACAGCCCGTTGTCACTGCATCTGTCGCTGTTACAGTCGCTGCCCCAGTCGTCGCTGCCCCTGTTGTCGCCGCTCCCGCCGTCGTTTCTGCTTGCCAACGACAACAGCAACAACTAATACAGCTACCACCGCCAACACTACCTCATCCCTCTGTCCCCGTAGCAATAGCAGTAGAGGCAACAACAGCCGGGACTTTGCGGTCGACCTCGGCGGCGTCGTCGTCTTCATCGAGCGTGGCTGTGCCACCGAGAAACGGCCTCAAGCGGGAGAACGGAGCTATGATGGACACAATCAATCATCTACTGGGTGTGAACTTGGCGAAAAAGCCGCGGCTCGATCATGAACATCCCCCGATCCAAGGCGCCTCGCGCCACCGTAAGAAGTGTCCCAAGTGCGACAAGAAGTTCGCCTACAGGAAAAGCCTGCACGATCACATAATCTTCGAGCACGTGCTGAAGGCGGAGGGCGACGAGAACTTGAAAAAGGGTGCCTCCAACCTCCTCTCGCTTATATACAGCGGCAAGGCCACCGGACAGCAGACTGAACAGCTCGTACAACTGCTCTCCAAATACGTCGACAAGGACGGCTCACTACTAAGAAATTTTATGTTGGTTAATCGGAACGGCCAGGAGAATTGGAAGGAGTCGGCGCCTGACACCAATGAGCCCCTGAACGAGAAGGATCTCGCACAGTGCATCAGGTGTAATGCATACTTCAGACACGCAGTTAATTCTGGTAAGATAACCTTTCACTATTTTCTTTGAAAAATTGCTGTTAATTTGGTTATATTTCTTTATTTAATTTAAATTTTAGTTTTGATTGTTGTATTCCTTTGTACACGGAGAAAAATTTATTTGTAAACTTTACTCTTTTTATAAGAAAATTTATTACTTTTATAGTAGTGCTGGAACATACTCGACATGTGGGATTTTTACAGTTTTAAATAGTAATTTTTATGATTTTCATAGCAAATTGTACTATTTAAATAATAATTTTTATTATTTTTGTAGCAAATTTTACTATTTGGAATAGTACTTTTATGACTGCTGGAAAAATAATAAAAATTACTATTTCAAATAGTAAAATTTGCTACAAAAATAATAAAAATTATTATTTAAGGGGACGCTGCAGTTAATGTATTATTATATGAAAGTACTGTAGTATATTTTATTTTCTAAATAAAAAAATATGACAATTTTCCAAAATCCAAGAGTTGTCTGCACTTGATATACAAATTTTGAAGTGATTCCCAAAATTTCAGCTATGTCAGTTAATTCTTTACAGAGAAAACTTTGAAAAACTAGTTCTGTTACTCCGGCATCCCGTTAAAAAGTAAAACTTGCTACGAAAATCATAAAAATTACTATTTGAAACAGTAAAAATCCCACATGTCGAATGTGTTCCAGCGCTACTATGAAAATAATAAATTTTCTTATAAAAAGAGTAAAGTTTATAAATAAATTTTTCTCCGTGTAATATACAATGTTGAAAGATTTAATTAATACTTTATTCTCATGAAATAGCAATTAGATACAGTTAATTTAGTCCTAGCATATGAAAGTATTATTTATTGTATTTCAAAAGGATATTGTCTTTAGTACAAATATTTCTTTATATTTATCGTATCTTTAAATATACAAATACATAAATTATAATACAGAATACAATGCACTACAGTTTAAATTACCTCTTTCATGTATATTCATGTGCATTTGTTTCTTTCTATTTTGCTCATTTTCAATGGAAATTACGCATGATTCCCTGCTATAATCATAAGTCAGAATAAATTAAATATAGTGAAACATTTATTTCGACATTGACAGTTCAGAAACTAATAAACTCTGATACTTCCAGGTAACCTCGCCCAGCATAACAACCACCAGGTCCCGGACAGCGCAGCGAAAAAACCGCTGCTCTGTGAGAAGTGCGAGAACGGACCGAAGACCCGCCGGCGTACAACCATCGTCAACAACGGCCACCACAATGTCAATTCCAGCGGGGACGCAAGCTCGCCCCATCATTTCCAGATCATCCACCCGTACGCATGCAAGAAGTGCCCAGAGAGTTTTCCCAGCGTGATAGAGCTGAAGGCACACAAGCGCACCGTGCACGTAAAGCCGGACGATCAGCAGCTGCTGGCCTGCGACATGTGCAAGAAGATCTTCGCGTCCGCGCGCATGCTGGAAAAACATAAGAAGGTCCATCATGAGACCATGCTAGACGAGTCCTCGAAGGCGGCGGAAGATGAGAGCAATCAGAGCCGCAATAGCGTCACGTCGAGTAAGGACGCCAATGAGGCGAATGACTCGCTGAATAAGAACACCAGCTCATCCAGTAGACGGGACTCGTCCGACAGCAACGCCGGTACCAAGGAGCCCGAGGAACAATTGCTCAACTGTTCTTTCTGCGAGGAGGTCTGCTCATCAAAAGTCAGCTTGAAGAACCACCTGAAGCGAGAGCACGGCAGACGCGCGTCCATTTGCCAATTCTGCAACGGCCTCCTCATCGACACGAGCGAGGTGCGTCACATGCTCGACTACCACATCGTGCCCACCAAGTCCAACCCGAGGCGGACCACCGTCAATGGCAGCGTCTTTTACTGCGACCTCAGCAGCTGCATGGAGGAGGACGTCGAGGAGCTCATACGAATTTTGGGCAAACACAGGCTGCAGTCTTTAATGATGTATCATGACTTCGAGGGCAAGTGCAACAACGCCATTATGAGGTGTCCGATATGCCCGGAGCTCTTTGCCACTCGTGAATCCTGTCGTTTCCATTACGTTTGGATCCACGACGACAACTGTTTGCTCTGCGACGAGACCTTCCGTTCTGGTAGCAGCGCCTGTCAGCACAAGGTCGACGCGCACACCTCGACCGCCAGCTACCTCTGGTGCATACAGCGCCTCGTTACTGCCATTGTTAACACGCTCAACTTAGACCCAAGCCAGCCGTCTCACGTGCTCTACCAAATACTGGCCATGAGGCTCGAGGATGAAGAACAGATGGAAATACAAAACGAGTCGTCCATCATCATTCCCAGATGCACAGGTGAGAAGGTGGCCAGCGAGGAGTCAGCCAACACTACGGAGCGCTTCCTCGAAGAGGTTGTGCTCAGCGAAGACCAACTGCCCGACTCCGGTAACATGATCGAGGTGGTGATAGGCAAGGAGGACTCTGAGGACGATCTGCTCTCCATGCTGAATCTATCCCCGAACTATGAGGGTTCAGAACAAACCAAGCTGCCGAACGCCGGCGCCGCGCCTCCCGAGGAGGAGGACGACGACGACACAATGGGCACTATCATGAGCAGTAACGCAACTCCGCCGACAACACCAACGATGGTGCCGGCAACTCCGGGAGCCGGTTTCGGCCTGACTCCCACGTTAACGGCAACGGCAATGACGTGCAGTGGCAGCCCAGTCGTCGAGAATTACGAATCTTCGGGCGTTTGTAAATATGGACTGGATAACGATGAAGAGCGACTCGTACTTGTTGTTACGGACGAGGACCTCGTCACCTACAGGGACGACATCGAAAGCCTCGCGGAGCGAATCAGCGCGACTTGTGACTCGCTCACCCTTGAGGAGATAACCGACATACTCAGGGCCTACTTCGACAGCGTGAACATGAGTGTCGGAGTGAGCGCATGAGCGGCCAGTGCATTATTAATTATCTCTTCCGGTGATCCGCGAAAGGAAGCCAAGGACTGATGGAGAAAACGCATGCGTGCGGCGATCGTGTTTAATATGTATAATGTATAATGTAATAACGATTTGACGGTGATTCCCCCTGATGTTTTCAATTTATCTCTCTCTCTATATATATATACATATATATATATATAGCTGTCTGTCTCTCCAAAATATTTCTAATACTTTTATCTAAGCGTTTTACGCGAATGATAGTTATGAATACGTAACATGAGAACCATTTATGGCTGAGTGACACCTGGTTGGGAGATTTCGTTTCGAAAACAGCGTTTGTGTTGAACTCTCTTTAAGCAAAAGAATGCTCCGCGCGTTCTTTTGTTTTACCCTTTTTTTCGTTGTGAGAGAACGATGAAAAGGCTGGTCGAAAGTGCAAATGAATAATCTAATAATAGTAGTCATCGGTGTTATCGTTAAGGGAAAGACGAATTAATATGTAAATGTGCAAGATTTCGTCGCGCTATCGACGAGTGCGAATGGAAAAATATCTATTACTGTTTCGAATTGGTGCAGCTAAAGCAAAGACTGGCATGAGATATGGATATTGTTTGACGCAATAACTGAAACTTTTAATTAAAAGTGAAGGTATTGGTTATTGCGTTATACTGCAATTTTTAGCTGCATCAACAGCTTCTCTCGACTTGGCATGTAAAAAGTGAAATATAATTTGCGAAAATTTCGAAAAAGTAAATTCTAAATTTTATAAGATCCGATTTTTATGTGTTACTATAAAACGAAATAATTAAAAAAATTATTTGAATTACTGTAACTGTTGTACAGTAGCAGTGACTAATAAGTAATGTTAGTTGGAACTTGTGATGAAAAAAACTTTCGATTCATATGGAAATTGTTGGATCCTATAAATTCGTGATTTACTTTAATTTTAATAATTGATAAATATAAATTAGCTTTGACCAAAAACATTAAGAATAACTTATTTTCTAAATAGGTTTGATATTGTTTTCAATGAAATGTTCCATCCAGGGTATTAAACATATACATATTTTTTCATTTTTCTCAAAGGCCAGCGATTCAGTATTTTCTTTTATTTTTTGTATTTTATTTCTCCTCTAAACGACTTTATTTACTTTTTGTTCGTTTTTAATTGTTAATACGAAAATGAGGCAAGGTTGGGTGTCTTTTTTCAAAATTCCCCTCCGTGTGTGCAAAGGTGCTTAGAGATTTTTGCTAGCAGGGTGGATGAATTTAATCATAGGATTTAACTGTTTTGCAATTTTTTTCGTTGGTTGATTGAATATATACATATAAGATAAAAACGTGTATGTACAGTTCTTGATAATAATGAATTATTAAAAAGAGAAAATGAGAGAAGCGTTTGTATCCAACTAAGATTATAGAGCTTTCCTACGTACGTTCGTTACGTTTTTGTTTATATTCGACATTTTTATAATGAATTGTAGAGATTGAAATAATAAAAAAGTACTACGAGAAACCGCCATAATTTACACCTGCGATTTATCAACGCATTGTAACAGTTATTGTCAGCGAATAAAATTCTTCAGATATTTCGTAGTTTTGATCTCTATCACTTTTTCCTTTACCTCAACAAACAAAGTTTTTTGTTTTATAAACTTTTTCTAAATTTTATATTGTTCAAAGTAAATTAGAAAAAAAAAGAGTATATAAAATATACTTATGAATTTATTCTTGTAAAAACTATTTTTTTCTTACATTTAAAAAAAAAATACAAATGTTTTTGTTTTTTACTACCAACAATGGTTCTGTTTTCATTTTTTGTACTATAATAATAATCAATGATATAATAATATAAAGAAAATGAATAGAAGTCGAAGAGTAATGATGCATAAATAATAATAAAATAAAGCTAGCATTATTTCCAAAACTTTTGTAAATAGTCGAGTATAAGTATCTATTCATCATATTGTTAAACCAGAGACTGGCAGTACATTGATTCAAGATTCCTAGTACCGCTTATACTTATTAATAGTATTAAGAGTAATTTTATTATGATAATTAAAATTTACAAGCATAATACAATATTATTTATTAATATGCGTACGTAAAAGTATTTTTGCTAACAGAATTGGATTTTTTTCTCGCGCAAAATGTCGTCAGTTGGCTTTTCTTCGCCTTAGATTGAAATCACATGGTACGGCATAAAGCTGCTATTCTTCAAATGCAAAAATAGCTTTGATTGCGGTTGTACCCATGAGATGACAGGCAAATCACTTTTCATGCTCTATGCGCTACATGCTCTATGAGCTGAGTATACGTGTAGACTTCTCCGCTGATTGGTTAAGCTTTGTCAGTGAACCAATCTGCGGAGAAGTCTATAAGGTACTCAACTCATAGAGCATATATAGCGCATAGAGCATAAAATAAAGCATGCAATGTGGATTCGTTGTGACGCAACCTGTATGCCGCAGGCGCCGCAGCTCTATGCCGCACCATGTGATTTCAGCCTTAGACGCGCTCTTGGCTTTTCTTCGCCTGTAAAAGTTGGCTTTTCGTACCTCTCGACGATGAGTGGTGGAATGGACACGTGAGCAGTCAGTGCATTTTTAATTATCTCTTCAGGCCTGAGTCTTGCAGATTTGCGTGTCTTCGAAGAAGTCTCGCGGCGTCCGCCGCAGGTATCCACGCGAAAATGGCAGCCGGTCCGATCGCTGAGCGTAATCAAGGTACGTATTTGTTGTTATTACGTACTTACGTTCACTGTGGTTGCCAATTTCAAATAACAGGTAGTTCGCAGTTCACTTGTTAATACGAAATCAAATTTATGTTTTCTAATGAGACTTCTTTGACGAAATGCACAAGTAGTTTTCTAACCTATAAGCATTGATATCAGTAACACGTAATATACGCTTCAAAATGTCAGAGAATATGAATGTTAATTTTCAAAAGAATCGATACCGAATCGTTTTTATTTATTTCGAATATCGAAACTCTAAACAGTGTAGTGTTCGTTTAAGAATAGTCTAATTAATCTTAAATTTACAGAAAAAGGTTTTCGTCAAATAAGGTTAGAAGAGAAAATATTTCTAAACTAGGTTATTTAGTTTTACGAGTATTAGAAAATAAATCACATTCTTGACTTAGTTACTATTGATTTGTAATTATAAAATACTATGATTTAATGTCTTACACGAATTTTTCTATGTCTAGATGCAACGATTTACGTTGGAGGTTTAGATGATAAAGTCTCAGAGTCCCTTTTATGGGGACACTTTGTCCAAAGTGGACCAGTTGGTAAGTGTTTTATATAAGATAAAAGTATTTAATATAGAATTTAGTTCTATATTACTCATGTACTATTTAATTTTTACAGTAAATGTACACATGCCAAAGGATAGAGTTACACAAACTCATCAAGGATATGGATTTGTTGAATTTATGACGGAGGAGGATGCCGATTATGCTATCAAGATTATGAACATGATCAAATTATATGGAAAACCAATCCGTGTAAATAAGGCTTCTGCTCACCAAAAGAATCTGGATGTGGGAGCAAACATTTTCATTGGTAATCTGGATCCTGAAGTGGACGAAAAATTATTATATGATACGTTCAGTGCTTTTGGAGTTATTCTGCAGACACCAAAGGTACATTACTAATTAGTTCATTAAAATTTTTTCAATAATACGTTCATTTATGTAAAAAATACTGTATATATATTAATAGTACATTACGATGCATGTGCCTTAAGTAGCCCATTATTGCACGGCGTGAAGTTAGGGCCCGAGCGCAGCGAGGGTCCTACCACGCCGTGTAATGGGCTACTTAAGACTCTAGTATCGTACAATATTTTATAGCATAGCCTAACCTAAGCCCGCTGTCACGCCTATCCGTGCGCTAAGCAGTCCTTTTTTGCACCGTGAGGTTAGCGCACGAGCGTAGCAAATGCGATATACACGGTGCAATAATGGGCTACTTATCGCACGGATAGGCGTGACTTAAGTGCGGGCTTAGGTCACACTGTGCTATAAATTTATATTTCTTTCAGATTATGAGAGATCCAGAAACAGGAAATTCTAAAGGTTTTGCCTTTATCAACTTCGCTTCATTCGATGCTAGTGATGCCAGTATAGAAGCGATGAATGGCCAATATTTATGCAACAGACCGATCTCGGTCTCCTACGCATTTAAGCGCGACGCAAAGGGTGAGCGTCATGGTAGCGCAGCCGAGCGTTTGCTGGCCGCACAGAATCCGCTATCCCAGGCCGACAGGCCTCATCAATTGTTCGCGGAAGCACCGCCGCTGATCCCAACATCTATGCCGCCTGTGGGTATGCCTCAGCCACATCCAGGACATCATATTATGCACGGCATGGTGATGCCGCCACCGCCACCACCCCCACCCACGGATTTTTCGGGGAACATTCCACCCCCGCCCTTACCTCCGATGCCAAACATGCCGTCGCATCCGCCACTTCCTCCGGGAATGCCACCACCACTACCACCCATGCCGAACCAGCAGAATCAACAGAGGATGATGGGATCAGGACCACCAGGCTGGGGTGTCGCCGGTCAGCAGCAGTTTCACCCGCCTCCGCCGCCGACGGGCGGTCCGCAGTTCGGTCAGTTCCAGCCGCCGCTGCCAGGAGTTCTACCTACTGCCTGGAGACCACAGCATCCGCCGCCACCGTTTCCACCGAGGGGCCCACCGCCACCGCCTCCGCCACATAACGTGCAGCAGTTTTAAAAGGACGGTGATTAATACTATGCGACTCTTGTGTGTATGCGCGTATGTTTGTACTGATGTGTATGTATGTAATGTTAAATTAAACGGTAATGTTAAATAATAAATCTTAAATACTAGTTTATATTACAAATAACATGTTGTTAAATTGATTTGATTATAAAAAAACCATTTTATATATCATATTATTATCCACTTATATAAGTGACCCATACCTTTTCCCCGCAGCGACCCGTAAAAGATTGCTAAGTGTTCTCCTGATTTACATTTACTTACACTCATATAAATACACTATCCACACCTCATTTTAATATTTCTTTCATATTTCCGTTCTGAGAGGTTTTATGCCGCGAGACGTTTCCCTCTCGTAATCTATAAATTCACCAATTGAAGTTATAGAAACAAAACGATTTTTTATTTCACCTGCTCCTTTAAATTTTTTGTCTTTGAAAAATATCGGGATCTCTCTATGTTGGAAAGGTCTCGACCAACAAAACACTCGTGGAATTTTCTAACTATTTTAATTTTGATTTTATTCAGAATAAGTTAAAAAAAAAACAGTGTACGACAAAAATAGTTAATGAAAATTTGAAAATGAAAAAGATACCAAGAATAGTACATTACGCACCATGGGAGGAAAAAACTTGGACAGTCCACAGCTCGTGTAAATTGCCACCCGAGCCGAAGGCGAGGGTGGCAAACACGAGCTAGGGGCTGGCCAATTTACTCCCGTGGTGGGTATACTGTTTTTCCTCACATCGAGGCCGAAAATGCCATATTTCCGTTTCGGAGCCGGGCGGGAATGAGGCACTTTCGGCCCGGTGTGAGGAAAAATATATATATAGTATTGATCACTTATATAATTAGTGACATCTTACTATTTTTTTTATACCTTTTTCTTTTTCAAATTTCCATCAGTTGTCTTTGTCATCTACTATTTTCCAATTTATTCTGAATAAAATGAAAATGATTGAGAACAAGTAGTTGAATTAGAATAACGAAACATCCCTGTCGTAAATTTTAAATGTTAATAATAGTTAATAACTGTTCAAAATTATTTAAAACTATTTAGAACTGTTTAAAACTGTTTGTAAATGTTACAAAATGTATGATTTTGGACACATTTTTTCTAATTATAATACTTTGTAACAGTTTCAAACAGTTTTTAATAGTTTTAAACAGTTTCAAATAATTTAAAATTTAATATATTTCAGGAAAAATTAATAATTAATAAATTATTATTATTATTATTATTATTATTAATTAATAATTATTTAATAGCCTCATTATTATAATCATGAGAATCAAGGAACGCGGGAGCACTCCGAAGGCAAGTAACAGTCAAAAAATCCAGAAGAAGCCTAAGGAGTGTTTAATTATACTAATAATTAATTATTACTGCGTTAATAATAATAATTAATAAATATTTAAAAGTTATTAAATAATTTAATAACTCTTTCAAACTGTTAAAAACTGTTGAAAAATGTTACAGACAGTTACAAACGATTAATAACGTCCAAAATTCTACATTTTGTAAAACAGTTTATAACTCTTTCTAACAGTTTTTAACATTTTTGAACAAAAATATTTCCGCTAGGGATGTTTCGACATTTCTAAGGCCCTGGCCACATATGTAAATATGCTTGCGCATGAATGCGTACGGCGCAGCGGAATCACTTGTTATGAACTGCGTTTACGTAGACGAGTCGTGCAGCATATAAAGGCAGTTCTACAATGGAACCTTGAATATTAATTTCTGATAAAAGTTAAATAAAATAATAAATTAAATAATAATAATTGAATGCGTTCCCATAAATTCCAATAGTAGAATCTATATATTGATTAGTTAATTAACTAAGTTATAAATAACTCGAATAAGAATTGATGATAAACGAGCGATAATGAATTTATTAACTAATTACCTTTAACAAATAGTAATTGCGCCCGTATAATTAAACTATCAATGGCAAGGTCAGCGCGCTAACGAACAAATTGAGATAAAACTAAATAAACGGTAGTAATCGCCAATTAAATTAATAACTATTTGGACAATAAATGATAACTACGTCATAATAATTAACGATTCGATAAATAATGGCAGGCGTAATGATAATTAATTAGGGAGGCTCGCTCGGGTAGGGAAAGCTCTGTTACAGGAGTCATCTCAAGGGCGATCGATACGATGACAACAGGAGCGAGCCCAAGGACGATCACCAGACGACAACAAGAATGACCTCAAGGCGAACGACAACAACAATAAGGCCATCCCAATGGACGGCCACGAGTAAACGCTTCCGAGAGGCGGAAGGCGTAAACACTTCCAAGAAGTGTTTACCCGTGAGGCACCCCCAGAGACAGTTGACAGTCAACAACAAGGGTCACCTCAAGGACAAGTCAACGGACTAGCAGCGACAAACAATTCCCAGAGCCAGTGCACAGTGGCGCGGAACGACTCAACGGCCCGAGCCGGCATCAACGACCAATCACGGACCAGCAGCATCCTACGCCACTGACGGGGGTGGCTCCCCACCCGCTGCCTAAGCGCTCTCGACCCTATTTTCCAGTCAGGGGGCCTTCCATCGTCACGCCCTCGACTCTAGAGTGGGGGAGGCTTCTGAGGCAACCTGGCGCCCCACAGTCTCTACATCATACTGCCTCCCACCACCAACCTAAAGTTTCCAACCAATAGCGTTCCTGCAAGGATCATCGTCAACGGCCGAAGGTCCGCTTCCATAAAAGAAGGGTATAAAAGAAGAGCCCCGGGCCGCCAGTCAGTCGCTACCAAGCACATGATAAGCTTCGTAGTCTATTCAATTGCACTAGTGCACGCACCCTGCCACGTCATAGTGTCGGTCAATATTGAATTGTATAGAGTCACGGTTCTAAAGTTCATTGTTTGCCAAGATTAACAAAGTTCTTAATTAATTCAATAAAAATCAAGTTAAAGTTCATTCTCTCAAGTTCAAGTCTTTATTTGAATCTCCCGCAACTCTGTGCGCTTCAGCGCTTAATTGAGCAACGTTCCCGAATTCCTGTTGGTCAACGCGGCGACCATTGCAGAAGCGCCCTTCTGCTTCCAGAACCCGACTCGGGTCGTAACACATTAGACGGCCTAAGCAAAACTCGCTAGTGCCAACTGTAGCGAAAAGTCAGTAGGGGAGGGCTGGGCATAACGTGTCAGGTATTTAAGATTGGCATCCTCATATTTTTAATATTAATGAATGCAAAATATGTAATTTTTACGTAAACCTAATTAGATATGCTTTTAGAATTTTCCTCTATACTTTTGAGATTATAGATAATGTTTAACATTTAATTTAATAAGATTGAAAATCGGTGCTTAGAAACAAGGTTGACTTCATTTTTAAGTCGCTTGGAGCAACGAGAAAATGATTTTTTTCTAAATGAGACCAAACCTATTTGATAATTTCAACTTTTATCTTTCAAGCCCTGTTTTTGTTATTTTCAGAAAATCTTTATAAATAATATAATTAAAAAATGAAAATGGTATTAAAATGGGGCATGACGTTGACGTGACACCCTGGCGGGACACGCGTGGCACACTCGGGCGTATCAGTGCGCCGCGGCCGCCGCCAAGCGAAGTGATGTAACCTACAAACCAAAAACGGAGCAAGATGGGTTAACTACGCAGTGTAATAATTTAGTTTTAACTAGTTTTTAGTTTCAATTATTACATTAATAAGTAAATAACGATTATTTCGACTGCGTATTAAGTTATATTTAGAGTAGAAAAAACAATGGTAAGAAAGTATAAAAAAAAACCGTAAACGTAAGAAGTCTACTCCTGGTAATCTACCAAGCAAACTACGGAAGCCACTTGAAGACTTAAACACAAATCAGCTTGATTTATACATTGTTAATAATAAGATACGGGTGTGTATATGTACTATATATATAAATATATATCGATATACAAGCGTAAAATAGACGACAACCGAAAGTGTCGTAAGAGCTGCAAACCGGATATCTGAACAAGAAGAAGAAAAGTTCGGAAAGGAAACAGCACATAAAAAAATTCAGCTCTCTATATCTTTTAAACGAGATAATATTTTTAAATAAAATCTTTTGATTTGAGTAGAGTAATGAAATGGCTTTCGATTAAGAGGGATATGTTATATAGTAAAAACTAACGCAATATACGCAAAAGCGCATTGAATTTTTCGTACACCCATTTCAATGTATATGTAGCACGGGTCGCTCCTTTAGGCTTCTTCTATAACTTGCCTTCGGAGCGCTCCCGCGCTCCTTGATTCAGCTTCCGTAAATAATGAAAATTACTTTAGAGAAGTAATTCCTGAAGAATCAATTGTAGGTACTCAAACTGCCTTTTTCAATGGTCAGGTAGTTCAAATATGCTACATAGATGAAAATGATGCGAAATCTTTAAATTTAAACTTATTGTAATAATAATGATAATTTGTTAATCAAACAAAAGTATTATGTTGTGATCATATTTTATAAGAAGGAATTTATAATATATAATCATTTATTAAAATGTAATAATCTATTTTAAAATAAAAATTGTTATGCTCCTTAATAAAAATAAAATTTTAAATTTTCAATAGACTGATTAATTATTTGATTTTTGAAAATTTTATTATGGCGTAATTATTAAAGAATTAATTATTGGAAAAAAGAATTGAAAAATACCTATAGTAAAATATTAATTTGATCGTGCCATGCGTGCCCCGTCGGGTGCCACAATCCACCCGCCGGTGGGGCACGTAGAGCATTTTTTTCAGAATTTCTTTTCTGTATTTTATCAGTAATTAAAAGAAAATGAAGAAAAAGTTAATAGTTTATTTTATTTTTTTCTGATCTATTCCGTTTTTGTACATTTTGAAATAATACACGGTTGTTGTTATTTTTAATCAAAGTTAGGGTGTCACAGGTGCCCCGCCCTCCCCTATGACTTCGGGAACCCTCTCAACAATAGAAGTTCTTCACGAAACCATAGTGACTTTCCTGCAAAGTTGGCATTACAAAGTTTTCCTAGTGACTCCACTGCGCGTACGCAAGCGTATTCACATATGTGGCAGGGCTTAACGGTGAATCCACATTGCATGCCGCATGCCTATGCCGTATGCCGTATGCGTTTACTACTCGTAGACTTCCCTGCTGATTGGCTGAGCTTTAAAAAACAACCAATCAGCGGGGAAGTCTACGAGTAGTAAACGCATACGGCATACGACATAGGCATACGGCATGCAATGTGGATTCACTGTGATGCGCAACGCGCAACCTCCGAACAGTCCTTTAGGCCTTAGACACATAAATAAGCGCGTTTGCTCGCGTAAATAATTAGGGCATGAATTTGAGTAGAATAAACAGTACTATTTCGTAACGCAAGTTCGATTTTTGTGTTTTTCAATTTTAAAAATCGATACTAGTTTTTTTATGTCTGATCCATTATTTTGCGATTGCTGCAGCATCTTTTTATCCACGGGGGAAGTATTTTATCAAAATGGTGAAATATTGTATAGGTATTTTATTAAATATAATGTGATCGTTTCCTTCAAAGAATATCATAAATATAATGTCGTAAGGGGGTGCCATAGCCGTATCATTACCGACTGAGCAATTGGCACAGTTTCAAGCTTATTAAAAATAAAATACGTAAAATCACAAAAAATCAAGAGAACATTTCGCAGGGGTTTTGAACGTTCTATCACCCAATAAAAGTTTGAAGTCGAAATATTAAGTGGTTTTTGCAAAAACTTTGAACAAAAAAAAATTCGGTTTCGTTCAAAGTTTTTGCAAAAACAACTTGATATTTCGACTCCAAACTTTTACTGGGTGATAGAGCGTTCAAAACCGCAGCGAAGGGTTCTCTTGATTTTTTGTGATTTTACGTATTTGTTTTTTAATAAGCTTGAAACTGTGTCAATTGCTCGGTCGGTAATGGTAGGACTATGCCACCATTTTTTTCGCGCTTGAGACATGAGACAAGAGACAAGGCACATGAGATGCTACGTGGACAGTCCCTTATAAATACTCGGTCTGCTAAATCCAGCGTTACATCCTTGATACACAATATATTATTTTATACAGTGAATATGAAAATTAATATAATGGTTGCATACAGTCGAAAAGTGATATGATATATCAAGTTAAATAACTGTACATATAATATGACTACATAACTAATTATTACTATTTATTTGCTTGTATAACAATTTATATCTTTTTTTATTTCTTTCAATTATTATTTTTTTAATCAAATAATTGTAAGAATTTATTAACTTTTAATAATATTTGATATAATTTATTTGGAGATTAAATTTTATTTAATCATTATTAAATTGTTATTTATAAAAAAGTTTTATAACACCAGAGTTCGACACGCGCGTTTCGCGCGCTGATTTTTTTTTTTTTAAGTTACAAAAGAAGCTGCATAATTAATGAACGGTTTCTTTTTTATTTACAAGAGAAATGTTATTATTCAATTCATTATTTAAGGTTGTATGGACTATATGTAAAAAATAATGTCAGATCAATAAAGTTTCGTCAGTAGGTCAATAATATCATTATAAACGTCTCTGGCAAATTTGAATATGATTTGCGTGCTAGTTTTCGAGATATTGTAGTTTAAAATTATCGTGGGTTCTTATGGAGATTCTCTGAATATGGCTAGACTCGTCGTAGTTATTGAAAAAATTAAGTTGAAAAAATAGTGTTTAGTTCTTGTAAATTTGTGTATACGTAAAAGAAAACCTTTGTAATCGATTGCAATTGAAATGAATTGCTTTTGCGAGCTAGTATAGGGTCCGAAAGTCAATTAAAAATTCAAATTTCGCGCCACAATATGGCAGACAAAAAAATAAGTAATTTGCCTATAACAATTAGTAAAAATTTACAATTAGTAAAAAAAAATATTACGGAAAACCAGGACTGCATTGCCCTCCGTTACATTATTATCTATCATTTTACAAAGTTTGCAGTTTCTATGTAAATATTTCGCTGAATGGCATTTGAATTACTTGATTTTGAGACATTATTCAAATTCCATTCAGCGAAATATTTATATAGAAACTTCAAACTTTGTAAAATGATAGATAATAATGTAACGGAGGGTAATGCAGTCCTGATTTTCCGTAATATTGTTTTTACTATTTGTTATAGGCAAATTACTTATTTTTTCGTCTGCTATATTGTGGCGCGAAATTTGAATTTTTAATTGACTTTCGGACCCCCTTAAGGGGATGCCTTACTCGTACTATTACCGACCGAGCAATTCACACAGTTTCAAGCTGATTAAAAATAAAATACGTCGAATCACAAAAAATCAAGAGAACACTCTTCTGTGTTTTTTAACGTTCTATCATCCAGTCAAAGTTTGGAGTCGAAATATCAAGCCGTTTTTTCAAAAACTTTGAACGAAATTAAATTTAATTTCGTTCAAAGTTTTTGAAAAAACGGCTTGATATTTCGACTCCAAACTTTGACTGGATGATAGAACGTTAAAAAGCACAGAAGAGTGTTCTCTTGATTTTTTGTGATTCGACGTATTTTATTTTTAATCAGCTTGAAACTGTGTGAATTGCTCGGTCGGTAATAGTACGAGTAAGGCATCCCCTTAAGGCGATGCGATGCCCCACAGTTACCGACGATTGCAGGGATCCGTTTTTCTCATTCAATTTTCAATTTTGACAAAAAATCTCTCTGACACGTTATAGATTTGATAGTCAATTATAACGTACCAGAGCGATATTTTCTTAAAATTTAAAATTGATTGAGAAAAACGGGTCCCTGCAATCGTCGGTAACGACTGGTACTCACATCAAAGTTATAGCATAAAAACTGTGTAGTAAGGCGTACAGTCATACTAAAAAGTGAAAGAAATGAGCAATGCAATGTTCTAAAACCGATGTAAAGTGTTCTTCATAGTTCTAAAAAACATTTTATATATTTGTTTACTCTTAGTACTGTAGAATATTAGTGTTTTCGATAAATTATACGACCAAAATATTTTTCTTAAATTTTTAAATGAGATCTTACGGCCAATACAACCTTAATGCACTTATTTTGAATTCATTTAAACATTATGATGTTTTTCATCAAGCTATGTTATATAGTTTTATTGACTAAAAATGTATGTATGAAGAAGTATTTGTTATTTTAATATATGATTTGTCTTTATCTTTTGAATTTAGTTCTAGTGATTCATTCCATTCCATAGTTTCCTGCTTTAACAAATTTAAAGGTTCATTCAATTCTATAGTATCAAAATGTCACTACAATGATAAAGATTAATCAAGTTTAATTTCATTTAAATAAGCTTTTTTCATGTTGTGATTTTGTTCAATAAGTAAAATTGCCACTAAGTAGATAAACAATAACATAATTATGAAAATATCTGTTTTCTGTGTTTAATAATGTTAAACATATAAAAAGGCAAAGTGAAGGTATAAAATTCAAGATGAATATTTTTATATTGAGAAAACCGTGTTTTTAATTTTAACTAAATAAAAAGATCCTTACACTAATCCGACCATCATCACTAATAAAAAACCGCTCCCAATATACATTGGCACTTAGCTTCCTCAAACTAATGTATTTATTCCTCTTTTTAATTTTTTATATGACAATAATTAATTGTATTATACAAAAATTTCTCTATCTATCAAATATTGTCTGAAAAACGCTATTCGAAAATATTTTTAAAAAACTTTCAACCTCAAATATCTTTGGTCGTGACAGTTCAATTTTTTTGCGCAATGAACAGTTTGGAGATATAAAAAATCTATATCCTCTATACCAAATTTCAGGACGATTAATTGGTTTTTATTCTTATCATCGTGTGTCAGTGAAAACGGGTTTTTTTTTTTTAAATAATTTGTTTCTCAAAAAAAGAATGAAGATAATCTCTTGAAATTTATACCAAATATCTTCAATAAGCGTAATAAGTAAATCAAATTTTGAGTCGATAATCAAATATTTTTTGAAAAATTAATTTATGAATTATAAGAACATTTTCCATGACATACTAAAGATAATTTGAAAATTAAAAACAGAAAACGTAGGTAGTTTAAAGATTTTTTGGTTATAAAAAAAAAAAGAAAATCGATAAAAAATTAAAACGGAGTATTTTTTCGGGACCAAGAGAATAAGCTTTGTCCGACGAAAATAGGTGAAATGGTTTTCGAGATATCGAGTGTTTACATACACACACACCCACCCACCCACTCACCCACACACACATACACACACACACACGCATGCACGCACGCACGCACGCAGGCACGCACACACACACACACACACACACACACACACACACACACGTAATGAATAAATATTTTTTTTAAAATAAAAATTTTTCATCGATTTATCAATTGATTATAAATTTCTATCAATTAATATGTATCATATTTTCCCGCTCACAACACATGCTCTATCTCTATACCATTCCACCATAACTGTAAGGGTGCATATGCCCTCTCGTGTATAAGGTATACCTATATATAGTGCTCTCCTATAAGGTATACCTATATATAGCGCTCTCCTATATATAGGTATACCTTATGCACGGCGAGCGCACACAAATTGAGCATTCGAGATAATCTATTTTGCCCTCGAACGATCTCGAAATCTCGAATAATCGAATCCGTCTCGAATCTCGAAAGGAGAGAAACAAAAGACCAACAAACAGTGGCGCGCGTAGCGCGCTGATTAACGCTAGTCCCTTATATAAATTGAGCATTCGAGATAATCTATTTTGCCCTCGAACGATCTCGAAATCTCGAATAATCGAATCCGTTTCGAATCTCGAAAGGAGAGAAACAGAAGACGAAACAGTGGCGCGCGTAGCGCGCTGATTAACGCTAGTTCCCTAAGTCCCTATAGGGCATTTGCGCATGCGCCAAAAAATTCGAGATTTCGAGATATTCGAGATATTCGAGATATTCGAGAAAAAATCAACATGGCATCGCAACATGGCGTCGACCATGCCAAGGATGCATTTTTTATAGAGGGATGTCAAATTGCAAATCATCATGCAGTCAATGCGCCCGGATCATCGTGAACGGCGCGGACCGCGGACGGCGCGCGCGCAAGCCGCCCAGCCGCGATTCGCGCAGAGCCCTTTCTACATATGTGTGTTCTGTCCGTTCTAGACAACTTCTCTCTATGTCTGTCTCTGTCTTACATAAACGGAACAGATCTATCTGTCTTTGTCGGGAACACACAGAACACACAGAACACACAGAACACACATAAGAAGTGCAGGGGCCTGATTCTAAATTTGTCTCGGCGTCGGGACACACAAAACCGAGAACTATTTGTCTCGGACGAGAACTTTTTGTCTCGGCCGAGAACAATTTGTCTCGGCGAGTGCAACTCCGAGAAGTATTTGTCTCGGCCGAGAAGTATTTGTCTCGGCTAGGGTTGCCACCCGTACGTTAATATAACGTACTATACGTTATTTTCAGCTAATGTACGTTAAACTTTTAAACAACAATAACGTACGCTAATGTACGTTCTTTTATACAAAAATGATGAGCTTAAAGTGAGCGGACGCGCGCGACGGCGGAAGGCTTGCTCTGGATGTCACGACGGGACTGGCGCCACTGACGGCCGACGAGAAAAGCACTCGGACGAGCAAATACAAAATAAGTAATTTTGAAAATTTCTCAAATCGGGTAAATAAAATATGTACAAAATTACTAATGTATATTGTGACAAAAAAATTTTTAATGAACAATTCAATTTAAATAAATTTGAATAAAGTAATTTAAAAGAAATATTTTGATCGATAATTTTTTTAGTTTCAATTTCATACTTTCATAAATTTTCTATTAAAATTATGTAAAATATAAATTGTAAGAAGTATACAAACTGTTACATTTCATGTTTTAGATGAAACAACATGAAAAACAAGTAAGCCATCAGAACAAACTTTTAGCAAAGAAATCGTTAATAATTTTAGAAAAGTTTGTAATACCTTCTACATCATCTGTCATTTCGAACAATGTCAATAACGTAAAAATTACAGCAGCCGAATTGACTTTCGTGTACCACGCTGTAAAACATAACTTATCATATAACAGTATGGACTGCAACATGAAACTAAATAAAGTTTTATTTAAAGATTCAAAATTAGTTAATAATATATAAATGAGTAGAACAAAAATGGAAGCACTTGTTACAAATGTCTTAGGACCATATACGATTCAAGAAATAGTTAATGAATTAAAAAACGAAAACCTATTTTATTGCATACAAACGGATGCATCAAATAAAAAGAACATAAAACTTTTTCCATTAGTTGTTCAGTATTTTACAATAAAGGATGGAATGTGTTGTAAATTATTGGATTTTTGCGAAAACAGTAATGAAACAGCTGATGGAATGCTGGAAGCAATAAATAAATCTATCAAATCATATAATTTATCTTGTGATCAATTGTCAGCACTGAGTGCAGATAATACCAATGCAAATTTTGGCAGTAGTCACTCGCTCTTTACGAACATGAAAGAAATCGTTCCAGATTTACTAAAAGGAAACTGCCATGCGCATATTATCCATAATGCTGTTAGATACGCTATCGAGTTTTAACAGTAGACATAGAAAATATAATTTTAAAAATATATATCCATTTTTCCTCATCAGTTGTAAGGCGAGAAAATTTGAAAAATTTTGTGGAAGTAGCAGAACAAGAATTTTATGAAATAAAACGACACGTTGGAACTAGATAGTTGTCTCTACTCCCGTGTATAGATACACTTTTAAAAAATTGGAAACCAATTCGTGATTATTTTATAAATTTAAAGAACAATTCTACTTGCCCCACCGTAATTGAAAATTTATTACTACTTAATAGCGATCAAAATGAAAATTACGATGAGATTGAAATTTATTTATTATTTATTAGTCATATTTTAAATGTTTTTTTATAAAAGTATCAAGTACTTAGAAAGAAATGGTGTTACTATTTTTGATGTCTTTAACATCATGACGAATTTACGAAATGAATTAGAGAATAGAAGAAAGGATAGATTATTCGGTTACAATACATCCAAATTGTTAAAGGTCGTCAAACAATTTTCAACAGAAAAATATGAGAGCATTAATAATGACTTCATACTATTTATTGATAAAGGTTTAAACTACCTACATAAATGGTTTGATTTTTCTGAAGATAACTCGTTACTTTTAATGAGTAGCATAAGTTTAAATAATTCTATTAAATTTGAAAATTTTGAACGAATTATTGAGACACTAAAATTGCAAAAATTAAGAATTAATATGGATGAACTATATTCGGAGGTGATAGTATTAAAAGAAGTCCTTTCGAAAATAACAAAAGAAGAGAAATTCATAAAACATTCCACAGGAGAAAAATGGAAAACTATTTTTCAACATACTGGAAAAAGTAACCTGAAATATATTTTAAAAATAATTTCTTTTCTACTTTCAGTCCCTGCCACTTCAGCTTTTACTGAAAGAGTTTTTTCATTTATGAAGGCTAAGTGGCGAGACGAAAGAAATAAGGCATCTATTAATTTAATAAAAAATGAATTGTTTATCTATTTTGATTTAAGTGTTGATTGTGAAGAGGCATTCAACTTTTTTTAGCAAAGACCAAAAATTAATTTTTAATGTGAAAAGTAACCAAAAATATGCTTGGAAGAAATAAGGTTTATATTTATAATCATTTAAAGAGGAAAAGACTATTAAATTAAGTTTATTTATGACAATATCATTTTATATAAAATAATACTTTTATAAAGAATAAAATTTGTGAAGAATTATACTTGATAAAAAATCTAGCTTTGGTCTATTTATTATTTTTAATCCTTAATAAAATATTATAAGATTATAAATTAGAGAGTTTTTACATTTGGTAAATTTCGTTATTAATTTTAAAATATAATTATTTTAATTAAAAGAAACAGAAAAGTAATTTCAAATATTTGATTGACAATTTATTATATATTTTTGTATCGTACATGAAGTATGTACGTTTTTTCTTAACAAAGTACGTTCTTTTTTTATAGAAAAATAAATAAAATACGTTATTTTCTTTCTGAAAAGGTGGCAACCCTAGTCTCGACCGAGACAAATACTTCTCGGCCGAGACAAATACTTCTCGGCCGAGACAAATAGTTATCGGAGTTGCACTCGCCGAGACAGGGCCGGCCTTAGCCTACCAGGCGCCCTCGGGCGTAAAATTGCACCGGCGCCCTCTTAAGGAATTCAAAATGCATAAAAATTTTGAAGAGACCGGACACCAGGTCCACGCATATAAGGTCAGGGAGTATCGTAGACATGCAACAATAAGCAAAACGATTATTTAAATAATTTGTAAACCTATAAGTGGGCGGGGGATATCAGGTCCACGCATATTAGGGAATTACGTAGACGTGCAACAATAAGCAAGACAATTATTTAAATAATTTCAAATCCCAATAGGGTAGTAACCGAATAGTTCGACATATTTTTATTTTTTCTTTTTTGCATTAAAAAATGGCATGTAGGTTAAAAAAATTTCTTAAGCACATAAAATTGCTATGTTTATACATATGGGTAACTTCATGTCAAGTGTGACAGGTCAAAATTTTGAAATTGCTCAAAATTTTTTTACTAGTTCCAAATTAGCCCCAAAACACAACCCTAGAGTTTTAGAGCAAAATATTCAATCGTTCAAAAGTTAGAATTAATTGAAAATTTGAAAATTTTGAATTTTTTCATAAATCTTCAATTTTCATGATTTTTTAACTCAAAAACTTGAAACTTTTTCTATAGCACATTAAATGGGAAAAAGTTTCCAAATTGTAAGTAGAATTGCTCAGAATTTTTCCAGATTGATGCCAATTATATTGTTAATTTATACGTAAGAAAATACCATACAAAATATGCTTAAGGCGGTTGTGACGTGATTAATATCCCTCGACAGAGGCTAAAAATTTGATACAAAATGTTACTTTTAAAATGAGACCTTGATGAAAGTGGAATGCAAACTCAGAAATAAGTCAGTTTCAATTGTCTGTTACTTATTTCTGACAGCGAATCCACATTACGTGCCATGATCTTTGTGTCATGAGCTTTGTGCCATAACAAAAAGAAAGTGTTGTTCGATATCTATGTAACTTTATCTATGTTTGACATTTATGCTCTGTTCAATAAAAGAGTAGGTACTCCCCCTTTATCCTGTGGTGATGAGTATGTAGATGTCGAACAACACTTTCTTTTTGGTATGGCACAAAGATCATGGCTCAAAGCTCATGGCACGTAATGTGGATTCGCTGTGAGTTTGCGCCGCCCGACCCCCCCCCCCCCCCAAGGCCGGCCATGCGCCGAGACAAATTGTTCTCGGCCGAGACAAAAAGTTCTCGTCCGAGACGAATAGTTCTCGGTTTTGTGTGTCTCAACGCCGAGACAAATTTAGAATCAGGCCCCAGAGAAGAAAAGCACACAAAGTCAATGCTAGCGCCACCATTCGGTCAAGGCGGAACTAATTTTTTTTTCGTCCTCGCCCCCCCTTCTGAAGTACGGTTCTATATGAGTCTTATATTCGTTGATAATATATAATAGGTAGTTGGTCGTTGGTGTTGTCACCGGTGCGAGAGAAATTCAAAATTTTTCCGGAATGCTCGTGCGCAGGCTCGCATCAGCCGGCTTTGTGGATCAAGTTCGTGCAAGTTGCGGGCTTTCGTATCTGCTCCTCGATGGTACTGCCTTTGTTGTTTTCCTACAAATTAACAAATACCTAACCGCTACGGGCCGTGTTTGAATCAGTTAGAGTAAAATGGAGTTCATCCAAATTTGGACGAAAATTTTTCGAAAAGCTTGGCGAGAAAGAGACAAAAAGGCTCTCGAGAGGATTTTAAAGGATGGAGTCGAATACTTTAAAACCGTCTCCGAGGACCATAAGGGTAAGATTGCCTTCCAATTGTGATATTACTGAGTAATAAATTTATATAACTTTCAGAATGACGTGTTTCTTATAAACAACTTATTAGTAAAAATTTACAAAAAAATCAGCCAATCTCCATAACTTTGTTAACTTAGTGAACTTAAAACATTGATAGTATGTATTTTATATTACAGAAGCTGCTTTGGACATATTATTCGAAAAAGATGAAGGATTACTTAAGTTTCTTGAAAGAGAAATAGTAGTACCTACAGAAGAAAAGTTGAATGGACCACTTGAAGAAGCTTTTAATACACTTCAATTTATTATAGAATTTTTTGTAAGAGTGTATGAGCCATTTTTTATACAAACAAGGGTAAATATTAATAGTAAAATCTATTTAATTTGTAATAAATAATTTAAAGATTATCATTGCAGAATATTTGTTACATTTCTCTCTCTGTATGCTTTCACATGCCTGTTAAAATAGCAGCAGCTGAAACATTTGCAAAATTAATAGAGTTATTTACGAAAAGTGACCTAAATTTAAATGAAATTTTGATACATTGGAAAGGTATGGATTCAACTGGACTTTTATTTATTATATCTTAAAAATGTATATTCTTATAATTTATGAATTTTCTAAAATTAAGTATTTAACATAATGTATAATACAAAATTTAACAACTTAAATTTTATAGATAATGTGGTATGGTTTATTGTTTTTGATGCAATTATCAAATATCAGCGAAAAAATATAGATGATGATTTGTACAGTACGTTGTGTTCTCAGTTATTGTTGTACTTACATGAGGAGGTGAATAATAATTAATTTATATTGTAGTAAAATTTATTTATCTGTGAACTTGTACTTGAGTATTTTAAAAGTAAAAATTTCTTTTGCAAGAAACTTTTATAGTCTTATATACATATGTAAATATTTTTGTAATTAATTGAAGATTTTATAAATTTCAGTGTTCTCACATTCAAAGAACTCAAAAAAACGATTATATAGAAATTTACTTGAGATGTTTATCAAGTATGATGATAAATAAATTTATACCATGTGAAGTAGAACAGAGGGACGTGTATATCATTATATATGAAATTCTAATATTTCTCTGTGATACTATACAAACTCATAAAATACTGATACATATACTTCACATTATTAACAATGATATGGGAAAGTTTTCAACTTATATCTATCAGGATTATAAGAAGTGGCACAATTTATTAAATTATATGTGTGATAATAACTCAGATAGCATTACATTCAATGCGTTAAGATCATTTTATAAAGTAATAGCTCCTGCTCTATTGTGCAAAGGCAATGAAAGTGATTTTCAGGTAATATAAAGGTTTTTTATAATATTAATAAATTCTTAAGTGATGTAAATGATACGATTCTTTTTATATTAGTATTTTAGAGACTACTTTAAGACAACTCTAAGTAACACAGAACTGCCAACGTGTAAAATATATACAGTTGCTTGCGGGTTGGGAGAATTTCATGATCTTTATAAAAAATATTTACGATCAGGAATGAGTGACATGATTCAACAATTTATTACTCATATTTTATCAGTTTTTACGAAGTCAGACTTATATATTATATTATAAGTATCATAAATAATATTAAATCATTAACTTTATTTAAAATTTTTTTTTTAGGAAAATATCTACTGGAAAAAATTTTAAGACATTACCATATTATGTACAAATTTTTTCTGAACTGTTAAAACATATTCCAAATATGTCTTTACATTATCTCAATCTTTTGGAAAAATTTTGTCTGTTTATAATTGAAAAATTTCCATATTTAGATATGGAAAAACATAATATCTTAATAGATTCCATAAAAGTGACTTTTAATAATGTTAAACAATTTGAAGAAAACTTTCAAAGGAATTTCCATCTTTTGTGTAAGTATATATTTATACACATTTTGTAAAATTAAAGATAGAAAAACTGAAGTGTTTTTATACATTTTTTTTTAGTTTATAAAGGTCTTTTGTGGTCTTGTTCACATAGTCTATTTGACGATATAAAGTTAAAACAAGATATTCAAAACCTAACAGAATGTCCAATCAATTTGAAAAATTACCTACCTATGTGGCATTCATTTTTTAAAACTAATAATTGTGATCAAAATTTTACTGAGCAAATGTTCTATGAGTTTTTAAAAGCTACTTTGTATTTTCTTGATAATTTAAATCTTAACATAAAAAGCCAGAAAAATATATCCCTACTATATAGCTATTCATATATGAAAGCTGACAATGAAGAAGATTATCAATACTTTGTGAACTTTGTAGATATATTTGCAAGTATACTAGAAGAGATTGATGTTCTCCTGCTTGAAAATCAAGTAGAGAAACTGTTAGAATTACTCATTAAATATTCGTATAAGTACCCAACAATATCTGGATTTTATAAGCTCATCAGAACTATTTTTCTGAAATTTAATGATTATAACTTTAAAGATAATTTTGATAAAACTGTTTTTAAATTTATTTCTCAATATTTCTTAGATGTTTCAAAGCATATTCATAGATTTTCTCGTGAATTGCAAATATCCTGCATATATTTAATTTTAAGTGCTCCTTTACATTTTATTGACAGTATATTGGATGAAACTATCCCAGTTTTTATAATTGCTTTTCAAATAGGTTTATGTAACCTTTCATTAGCATTTGAGACAATGAATACTTTAGAAAATTGGTCTAAAGATTTGCCAAGTTGTAACTTAAATCACTTTTATGAACAAGTTATTTTTTATACTGAACCATATCTTACAATTGAAAAAAAATATGAAAATTTAAATAATATTGGAAAAGTGAAAAAGAAAGATACATATAATATTATTTCTAATGATGACGTAAGTTTAAAAACATTGCAAAAAAAAATTCTCCTTTTCTATGGTACACTTGAAAACGACATTGTTGTAGACTTAATTCATAAAAAGTCTTTAGAAACAGATGTAATGTGGCTAAAAACTAAAACTTCAGCTTTTCAATTAAATTTTTCTGATATTAATTTAAATATTAATTTGGATGAATTTATATCAAACATCATTGAAAATATTAAGAATAAAGATAGTAGAGTGAAATTTTTCGCGTGTAAATTATTGCACAAAAAATTTATGCTTATCTTGGGAAAAAATTTAATTCATCAATACAATGGTAAAAACTTGTTCTCATTATTTTTAAAACTTGGTTGTGATTCAGATGAGCTTGTTAGGGATTTATATAATCCATTAGTCCAGCAGATAAATTATTACTTAAGCTCTAAATCAAAAATAAGATCAGAAACATGTCAGCATTATTTAGATGCAATATTTGAAGGTTTGACAGAGGATTATAATCCATCTTTAAGGGATTACAGTTACAGCTGCATCAAACAGTTTATGCAGTGTACAAACAGACATTGTACATCAGATTTTTTAATTCATAGTACTTTTATTTCTCAAATAGTTAATTTGGCACTTAGCTCATTAAAAAACAAACGTTTAGCTGCTGCTGTAGTGTTTAATAATTTATGTTCAAGTGTATCGTTGAGTAAAAGTGTTGTAAATATATATGGATTAGAATTTTTATATGTATTCATCAAGTGTTTAGAAGATGAAGGAGATTATAGATACACTGAAGAAATCTATCAAGCTATAAAAAATATTGAGATGGCGATACAGAAATATTCAGAAATATTAGACATTAAAAGTATAGAACGAAAAAAACTTCCAGGAATGTTTGATGAAACTTTAACAGGTGCAGGAATGTGGCTATTAAATGAATGTGGATCTCTAAATGTACAATATAGAGAAAAATGTATGAAACTTTTAGAAACTATTTACATTTTACTTTTTAAATGTGATTCAATGAAAGAGATTACCAGTTCGTGTGAAATAGATTTTATAAATAATATGGAATTAACTAATTTAGAAGGAGATTTAAAATACATAACAATTAATAGTACAAAAGCATTTATGAGGAGTTTGGATTTATACAATTGGATTTTATATAACAAGATTCTTGAACCAGAGACTATAGTTTTACAAACTAGTCCTGATGAAGAAAATGTATTTTTCAAATCTTTTAATAATTTTATATCAGTTATTATTACTTATAATATAGAAGAAATAGTAACAAAATCCACTAATACTCCAAATAAAGCCCAAGAATTGCTATGCTTGGTAGACTTAACAATAATGAGGATTTTTAATTTCATAACAACCATATTATTCTTAAAAGTATTAAAAATTATTTATTTAAATACCTTATGCGATTACGTATCAACTTTTATTACTTTAAAATGTATAATTTATTGTTAGTACTGTTTGAAATAACACTCAAAACTTTTAAAGTAATAAGAGATTTAACAATAATTGACACATTATTTATTTATTGACGATTTTATTTACAGGGAAAAGATTCAATAGAAATTTTGAAAACCTTTTGGAATGATAATTTATTTTTGTTAATATTACGTTTCATACTTTATCCTTATGAGGTAGGATTAACGGTCAAAACAGTGCAAACAACTTATGTCAAAAAAGTAGAAGATATTTTACAAATATTTGTGGACAAGTTACCTGAAACATATATGTCACAGTTAATGGAACATCTTATAAAAAACATTAAAGAAAATTTTAAAAAGTTTACAGATATTTCTAATTCCAATTTTGATAAAGATTATCTTTATTCATATAAAGTCTTTTTACAAAGTGCTACAATGGTGAAACGATTCGTAGTTCTTGATTTTGAGAAACAGGTATATTTAATTTTATTTCATTATTGATTATCAAGTATGTTTATTTTATAATTTATCAATGAATTCAATATTATGTAGTAGAGTCTATAATAGTATATCTATGGCTTTCAGGAATAACGACTTAACTGACTTTTTGTCAAAATTGAGTTAGCACCGGAATTTATACCTTCTAACTACCCTTTTTCATGTAGACTTGGTCCGGAAATCTGAAACGTGTTCAAAGAGCAAATATCAGCTAAGTGCATAACCACTTAATTGTACATGTACCCGGAAAAACCACTTAACTGAATATTTATATTTAATTAAAAGCACCGTTTTGAAGTTAATACTATGCAATAAAAGAAATTATACCTTCTAACTCCCCTTTTTCATGTAGGCTTGGTCCGGAAATCTGAAACGCGTTCAAAGAGCAAATATCAGCTAAGTGCATAACCACTTAAGAGTGCTCTCTACCCCGATTGGAACGCCATCTACTGTCCAAAGTGTTTTTTGTTAATTAAAAAAATTTGGGGCAATATTAACGTAAAAATAAAGTTTTCCCACGTGTAATTAGTATTAAAGACACGATTACAAGAGTTTTCCCAAATTAAATTTCATTAATAAATCTGTATTTTGTAGAGAAAAATTTGGAGTCATTTTCAGAAATGTCCACTGAACGTTTGAATTTTCTCTACAAAATACAAGTTCATTTATTCATTTAAATTCATGAAACTTGTTTAAAAGTAATCCTTATTAACTTTTACACGTGGGAAAACTGAGTTATGATTAATTTAAAATTTATAAGTACACTTAAATTAATGAAATGTATTCTAACAGATATATCTATGGCTTCCAGGAATAACGACTTAACCTACTTGTACGTATTTTGGAGAAATCGCCGTTTTAAAATTTCTGTCATGACACTTCATATCTAAGATCGAAATGTGCGAGATGAGTCATAACAGTTTAGAAATTTACAAAGGTATCGAATATCTTTCGAATCCCCCTATTAGCTGCTAGAATACATGTTTGTTCTTTGTATAAACAAACAAAACATTGCAGTTAAGTCGTTATTCCGGTAACTGTCCAGTTAAATAGTTTAGGGAAATTGTTCAAATAAGATAAATAACATAGTTATTTCTACACTTAGAACATAGAATACAAATTCTTTTTTATATATTCATTCTCGCGCATATGTGCCTCTCAACGGAATGTGCGTGAAGTCAACGGAATTCGGTAAACCGAATACCGAACGTTACTCGGTTACTGTTTATGCACACTCGCCCCATTGCCCGGCAATCAAAGCTGTTGCGTTACCTTCTATTACTTATCTATTGCCTTTGATCTTTGTTGCTATAAAAATAGGTATGTCATAATCTGTTTATTTCTTAGTATTAACTTTATTGCATAGTATTAACTTCAAAACGGTGCTTTTAATTAAATATAAATATTCTGTTAAGTGTTTTTTTCGGGCACAGGTACAGAGTGCTCTCTACCTAAACCCCAACTCCGGAATAGATCGCAGCGCCCCCATGACTTCATTTACGTATTTTCATTAATTTAAGTGTACTTATAAATTTTAAATTAATCATAACTCAGTTTTCCCACGTGTAAAAGTTAATAAGGATTACTTTTAAACAAGTTTCATGAATTTAAATGAATAAATGAACTTGTATTTTGTAGAGAAAATTCAAACGTTCAGTGGACATTTCTGAAAATGACTCCAAATTTTTCTCTACAAAATACAGATTTATTAATGGAATTTAATTTGGGAAAACTCTTGTAATCGTGTCTTTAATACTAATTACACGTGGGAAAACTTTATTTTTACGTTAATATTGCCCCAAATTTTTTTAATTAACAAAAAACACTTTTGACAGTAGGTGGCGTTCCAATCGGGGTAGAGAGCACTCTTAAGTGGTTTTTCCGAGCACAGGTGCAGTTTATGCACTTAGCTGATATTTGCTCTTTGAACGCGTTTCAGATTTCCGGACCAATTCTACATAAAAAAGGGTAGTTAGAAGGTATGAATTCCGGTGCTAACTCAATTTTGACAAAAAGTCAGTTAAGTCGTTATTCCTGGAAGCCACAGATATATTACTCATCTAGGGAAGTAAAGAGTTCGATAGCCCAGAGCACATGTAAATTTTCACCCGAGCGCAAGGCGAGGGTGCCAAATATGAGCTCTGGGGTGGCCGCCTTCATCCCCACGATGCGTATGCTATTTTTCACCATAGCCGGGCCAAAAATACTACTTTTGCGTGTTTGAGCCGAAAGCGAATGTGGTGTACTTTCGGCCAGGGTATGGTGAAAAATATCATTGATAATTGTTACCAAATATATTGAGATTATTATTATTATTAAATATTAACTAAATAAAATTTCAAAATATTTCAATATAAGCGCGTGGTGCTGCGTCTAAAAACAGTTACATTAATAGCCCCGCTTTATATTAAAAAAAAAATTTGAAAAAGATTACATGCGTTACAAAAAATATTGTGTGCACCAAGGGCGAAGTGGGCTTCCCACGAATACTTGCAGTACTCGTCTTCGGTTTGCAAAAAGCCCTCGCCTTCGGCTCGTGCTTGCTTGCTGTCGACTCGTACTGCAAACTCCACACCCGGTCTAAAATAGTACTTTTCGTTATACTAGTGCGATAAAAATGTTTCTTCCACGAGTGGGAGTGTGACGCCCGAGCGTAGCGAGGATCAGTAAACCCATCGCGGAAGTAATCTGACTTTACTCCCTTGTTGCATAATGTACTATTACAATGTTAATTTCAATTAAGAAAATCACTCACTTATAAAAATTATACATTAACTTTTATTATTTGTTAATATTTTCAGTTAGAACTGCCAGCAGAATTTGTGAAAGGCAAAATAACAGATATTTCTCAGTCTTTCTGTAAGGTGAATTGTATGCAGAAACCGATAGAACTTCGTACTATCGATTATCTAAAAGAAATTATGAACTTTTTCTTACTGGAATATAATGTAAGTATACCACCATGCAAAAAACAAATTATCATTACTAGAGATTAGTGAAGCATAAGGCATTACAACTAATTCACTTTGACTAATTGTAGCCTGAGGTAGTGGAAGCTCTCATCGCCTTGAGCTTAGAAAGCCGCAAATCAACGTCTCCCAACGGTTCAAAGCAGCCACTTCACAAACAGTTTTTCGAAACATTCAAGCTGTCAATATGTCGTTGCATGCTGCTCCAACCTGAAGTCACCCTAAAATTACTACAACGAATTGAACCTGCCTCGCTGTACAGCACATTCTACTTTATCACGGAACTCCTCAAATTCATCCAGCTCTCACCTTCATCGAACGGTATAAGCTTTGCAAAACTCATGTTCGAAAAGTGCACCGATTACGCGGGTCACATTCTTTTTGATCACGAAGATCTCCGACTAAAGCTCTTCGAGATCAATCGACTAGCAGTCAAAGTTGTGTTCCAGCATAGTCCGGAGAACACATCACCGGAGGATGTTCTGCCGAAATCCATATACACCTGGATTCTGGCAAAGTTCGCAAAAGCCAAGCACAAGCCGTCGCAAAAGTACGCTCTGATGGAGGCTTTCCTCGCGTGTCTGCTCGAGGAAAAGAACCGGGCCCACGTCGACAAAATATTTGATAATCTTCGGACGACGAAGGACGCGCAACTCTGGCTGACAAGCCTAGAATTAGATGAGACGCGCTCATCGGCACTGCAGTGTCTATTCGTCATATTTGACGTTTTGCACGACACGAAATCCGTGTATATCTACGAGCGTCTAGTAAAATACACGGCCGGCGCCTGCAAACTCTTTCCCCGGCAAGTGATGCGCGAGCAAGTGCAGAAGCTCTTCAGAACGGCGCCGGAGACAAACTCCGAGGCAGCGCTTCACGCGACCTTCAAAATGTTTATCGATCTGAGCTACACGCCGGACGAGAGACACGACCTGCTGGTGTACTTCCTGCTACCGGCCTTGGAATCCTGCTCGACGAAGGTGCTTGCAAAATTCATCAAACCAAAGATCGACAAGCTATGCGAATTCACGGTCGAGAAGCTAGACGAGAGCGACGTCACTCAACGCCAGCACACTCTCGTCACCAAGATATGCGCTTTCGGGCTGTTCGAGCTGACGTACGGCCGGATTTTCAATCTGCTCCGCGGCGCTCGCACTTCCGCGGACGCGCGCGTGCAGCTCTACGAGTTTCTGAGCAAGGAACTCGTGGAGATGCGCAATCACCAGTCGAAGTATGCCGAGGAAAAGGAGTTCTGGCGACTCGCGCAATGCGCCGCCCTGAACTGCATCGTCGCGATCTACTGTGCCACTGGCAAGAAACAAGTCTACCTGTCCCTGTTCACCGAGGACCGCACCAAAGGCCAGCTGATATGGGAACGGATCGTCGACTGCGAGAGGAAGTACGAGTTAGAGCACGATCCCGACAGCTTCATCGAGATACCCATCAACGTAGCCACGTCGAAGGAAGAGATGCAGATAAGGCTACAGCACAAGGTCGGCGCCTCGTACTACCGCCAGCTCGATCCCGACGAGAGACACCTACGTGCCGATCCCATGGACATGCGTCACGTCGTTAGGCTGGACGAGGACCAACACAACGATCACGAGTGCATGGCAATGCTCGTCGGCGTCATAACGCTGATCTTCAATCGTAAAGCGACGCGACGCCACGAACACCTGCCGCACCACGACGATGAGGACCTCCTGGACGACGACATGCCTCACTGGGTGCAAGGTATACGCAGCGCCTTCGCTACGTCCGAGGATAACGTGCGGCTCTTTCTCTTCAAGCTCATCTCGAACGCCAAGGAGGTTTTTATCTGCTTCATCAGCAGCTTCTTCGTGCCGCTCGTCGTGGCCGTCAAGATTTACCTATCCAGGAACAAGATAAATTATGTCGTTCGCCAGGTGATAAATTTCCTACTCGAATCGGAGCACCAACTGCGTACGGAGACCGAGGAGAACATGGCGCAGGAGCTCCTCGTCGCGCTGATCGAGTGCACGTCGATCAAAGAGGATCAGCATATTTACGAGGAGAACCTCAAGCTCATCGAGGCCCTAGTGGCGATCTGGAAACTCCATCTTCAGCTGCCTAGTATTTTACTGGATATAATAAGGTCGAATCCGGCGCTGGCTGTGGCGATCATGTCGATATTCGCAAGGGAAGATGTTGACCTTCAGACGCTCGCTATGGACGAGAGGTATCGTAGATTCACCAGGAAGGAAATGTTCACTTGGCAGACTGGCCTGGCTCCGCAGGTCTTTGAAGTTATCGGCAAGACGCTGGATTATGTCAGTGAAGATATCAAAAAGCTCACGTTAAAACATGACCTCTTTTATCTCCTTAAAGATATGTTTCGGTAGGTTTCAAATTATGCTTATAATATATTTACTTTATAATATAACTTTTTTTTTAATCCGACTAGTGTATATTATCTAGGTTTTTGACACTCCGTGCGTAAAGTACCACTTTTACACACGCTTACGTTTGCAAGCCTGCACGAAAATAGCACTTTATGCACGGAGTGTCTAAAAATAATTTTCGATACAGGTGATAATCGCACTAGTATCGAAAAGTATTATTTTGTTTCAACGTAATTTTAGTAAAATTTAAATATAATGATGGATTTTCTTATTTTGAATTTTATATTGCATCAATTGCCTCCTTCGGTTTTGATAAATTAAATCGGTATTAAAATAAATAAAGTTTTTCTTGTTGCACAGATACAATCCCGACTTTTGCACTCGCATGGTCTACCTTACTTTCAAGGGCTATGAAAAATTGGTGGATTACGAGTACCTGCACCGATTCATAGATCCAAATAAAGTTACAGACGACGAGCGTCTAGCCGAATGCTACAAAATATTTCTATCCACCACGAAGTATCTCATCCCCAGTGATGTGTCGAATAATGTGCACTACATAGGTTTGCTGCGCGTTCTGCACGATCGAATCGTACCGTGTATAAAAATAGCCATAATGATATTCCAAAAGTTGATCAATGTACTCGTGGTAAAAGACTTAATGGAGTTCGCCGATCTCATCGAGGAGTATGCGAAAGGTGAAGTGCTGCACGAATACAAGATTATGGCGTTTCAGTGTTTCATAAAAATCTTCGAGAGATTTGGAGGTGCCGAAAAGTTGAGGTAACGCTGAATTTTATTCATTTATGATTTTTATAATGCAAATTCTAAATCAATGTATATGCTAACAATATGTGTATAACTTGCATACAGTAAAGACGAGAAATTACTAAGAGATAAATGTCAAAAAGTCCTAATTGCTGGCACGGTGGACGCCTCGAACGAAATCCAAGACTTCGTGCTGAGTTTTTGGACTGAAAAAATGATTTGGCCTACAGACAGTGCTAAACGCTTGCTGTCAACGTTTGTATTATACTCGCACGAAGTCGACGCATACTTTGCGCAATTTCTCTGTCTAATGCTACTGAACATGGCGAACCTGGCACCGAACAACCGAAGGGTGTTGTTCGAGGCGTTAGAGGGTCAGACGTTTAGCATGAAGAAAAATGGCAGGAAAACCGACAACTCGAGGTACGAATGTATCAATTACTGGAAGACGCCGCTTTTTGTGTCCTCGGCATGCGGTGCGCTTGATCGCGCTGATTTTGCTGGGACTCTTCCCAAAGTAATCGATCAAATCCGAGGGAACTTGTTTTACAAATAGTATAAACAAATGTTCACTTTTGCAAGATAAATTTGTAATTTTTTTAATTCACAGGTCGAATAAACCAGTTTGTTACGGCCGAACACCCGAGCAGAGCGAATGCGAAGGCTCGAGACAATCGTGTGCACCGAGTTTTGTAGAATTCTCGTTTGAAGAGGTGACCGGACCGACCTGTGCCCAAGACTTTTTCAAATTAATATTGAAAGAGAGATTTGAGCTAGAGCACGATATGAAAGCCGACAGCGAGAACACAGTTGCCAGATATCCGGATGTGGAAATCTCGCAGGCGGACGTCGTCGAGGCGTTCGAGCAGCTGGCGCGTCGAGATCGCCAGTTCGCGGGTGATCTTGCGGCTGCGATCATTGCCGGATTGATAGAGAGTTTAAAGAAGCAAGTTCCGGACGAGAGTTTGAAGAACGAGAGCTCGCAGGACAGAAGTTTGAAGAATGCATATTTGAAGAGAAGGAGGGAAAGGAATTGGAGGAAGAAATTTTCGAGAGACAGCAATAAAAAGGGCGTTGATTTGCTCGATCAGCTTACCGATGCTCTCAAGGATATGTGCGAAGATGCCATGCAGACAACGGGTGCGTTCGCTCCAGTAGCTATGAAGATTTTGTCACTAGTCAAAGACGTAAAGTTTAATTCCAATACTGTAACACGAGCGGCAAAGTTAATCGGCGAGCAAGCTTTAGGTATGCTTTTGAATTTAAACGAATTGTCAACATTCTTATTTTGCAAAATTTAATGTCCTTATCTAATTTAATACGTTTACTTCAGCTCCTCCTGTGTCTAAACTGATTAAAAATTGAAAAAATTTTTTAAAAATTTTTTTAAATTTACTTTGTTAATTCGTATTTATAACTTTGAACATAAATTTTATTTGAATGTTTTATTATATGTATCATTGTTTTTGTCAGGTATTTCAATACTCGAAAACAACACAATCAGTTGCAATAAGCAGTACTATCGCTCGCAAGACGCGGTCACTACTATAGTCGGAGTTAGCTCGAAAAAAATTTCAATTTTGCATCCTGTACAACTGGCTGATTTATATCGATCCATTGACGAATATGATGTTGTCAAAAGCATCTTCAGTAACTGGATTAAACCAGATGAAGACTTCGTAGTGTTGCGCAATGGCAGCTTAGCACAGGCAGAAGGGGACTGGCTTACAGCAAGTCATGCTTATAACACTTGTTACAAATCAGAAGAAAATAACGATAAATACCTCAAACATTATTGCTTAGAGGGCATGTTTAAGGTAAGAATTAAATATTTGTATTTTAATTTCATTTTCGATTCCTCATTATTTTATGCAAATTAATAATTATTTTAGAATTTATTAAGCTGATGTGATACCCACACTATTACTCAATTCTGAGTTCCCGTTTTTCTCCTTCAATTCTAAACTTTTTGAAAAAAACTCTTTGACACGTTTTAAGTTTAATAAAGAACTACAAAGTATCAAAGTTTTTTTTTAAATTAAAAATTGAATGAGAAAAACGGGAACCCAATTTTGAGTAATAGCGTGAGTATCGCATCTCCTTCAATCATTTAATTAGAAATTAATTGTAGAGAACTATGAATTATGCATTATTTAAAATTCATTTTAAGCTCATTTTTTACTTTTTAAATTTTTAAAAATCTAATCTTTTCTAAATTTAAATTAAATAATTGTACCATTTTTGGTAAAAGAGCAGGAAAGTATTTAAAAAAACACAGAAAAACTTTTAAAGAAATTTGGTTTGCAATTTTTTTATTTATTATTTATTGTACATGGCATTTTCATTTTTAAATATTTTTATCGCCCAGTCAAAAATATATTAAAGTTTAATAAAATTACAGTTATACAAGTTTAGGTAACTTTCAAATGTGATGAACGAATTCATTGCTTTTGACTCACACAGTGTAGTAATATTTATGTACATCTACAAAGTTTAACCTAATTTTCAAGCGTGATCATTATCAGCAGTGCCTTCATATCTCCATCGCCACCATGCTACTTTCATTCTATCCCAAATGTTACCTAATGAATCCATAGCAGGCCTAACATCCAATGCTGCAAATTCGTATTTTTCGTTAACATCATTACCATCATAATAATCTATTACATATCTAATATCTTGTCCACATCTATCTACAATCCAGTCATGTCTGTCAAATGGTAATCCATAGCCCAACCAATAACGAATTCTTGCTCGAGGAGAGTAATCTTTGGCTTTACCACCAAAACTTTTTAATTTTGGAGTAGCGCATTCCATTGCATGCCATGCTTCCCACATCAGGACCTGTTTCCATGCATCTTCGTTATTAGCATTATGAATTTTAATAATATCATCCATATCTTTTGGTAATACATCTTCATCCTTCCAACGCCATCCTTTACGTAACATGGCATTCCAAAACATTTGTGCAGATGGATAAACCCAAAATCCACCTTCTTCACTAGCTTTGGGAATACTAGAAACTTGTCTGTCTTTGGATAATGGGAATGGTTGATCTGGTGCTGGATTTTGGTTTTCCTTAGGCATCATATTTAACGGGTTGATGTCACTGTAATCATCGGATACTGGACACTCACTCTTTTTGCTAGACTGCATTTTTCCATGATCAACTGGACACTGTGAAACTTTTTTCTCTTCATTTTGATTTGCATCCACTTTAGTTGTAGATGGTTTATTTAAATCAAGGGCAGAAGCTGTTGAAACTGTATTACCCATGTTTAAGTGCACTATGGAAAAGGCAAAAATTATTTTTATTTAATATTATTTAATTAGTCAGTGTTATGAAGTATGACGTAAGTCGCGAAGTACACATACCTTAACGTTTTTCTTGAACGAGAGCAGAAACAGTTTTATTTGTAGGTTAGGATTCGTTGAACATCAAAAATACTGATAAATATCAATGAAACAACTCATGAAACAGTTGAAAACATATACTTAATTATGGAACCAAATTATAAATCATCAACAATATTAATATTTATTAGCATTTTTGAAAATTGAGTTTAATACTCAATTAGCACTCAAACAGTACCCATTAGCTATATGTAGCTAACTCCAACTGATATTTAGTTCTCAGCTGCTCCAAGATGATTAGAAGAATGACGTATATGGTAAAGCTAGGTCAAGTATATTTCCCCCTCTCGATCCTCCGTCAAGGAAACGGTTTACCGAGATACGGAACTTGCGCCTATATATGTCTAGGTATATGGAGCGGCAAGTCTGTCAGCCTTGTTTATTGTTTTAAACACGAATTAATTGTCTTTTCTTTCTTAGAGAGGCTTTTTAGATATATTGATGTATATATTGTTATACAAAAAAAGAATTTTCCTATATTTTATTTTCCTATAGGGGAGGGCGGGGCACGTGTGACACCCTAACTTTGATTAAAAATAACAACTAAACCGTGTATTATTTCAAAATGTACAAAAACGGAATAATTAGATCAGAAAAAAATAAAATAAAGTAAACTATTAACTTTTTCTTCATTTTCTTTTAATTATTGATAAAATACAGAAAAGAAATTCTGAAAAAAATGCTCTACGTGCCCCACCAGCGGGTGGATTGTGGCACCCGACGGGGCACGCATGGCACAATCAAATTTAATATTTTACTATAGGTATTTTTCAATTCTTTTTTCCAGTAATTAATTCTTTAATAATTATGCCATAATAAAATTTTCAAAAATCAAATAATTAGTCTATTGAAAATTTAAAATTTTATTTTTATTAAGGAACATAACAATTTTTATTTTAAAATAGATTATTACATTTTAATAAATGATTATATATTATAAATTCCTTCTTATAAAATATGATCACAACATAATACTTTTGTTTGATTAACAAATTATCATTATTATTACAATAAGTTTAAATTTAAAGATTTCGCATCATTTTCATCTATGTAGCATATTTGAACTACCTGACCATTGAAAAAGGCAGTTTGAGTATCTACAATTGATTCTTCAGGTATTACTTCTCTAAAGTAATTTTCATTATTTACGGAAGCTGAATTATTATTAACAATGGATAAATCAAGCTGATTTATTAATAAGCACATTTTCAATAGCCAAGTGCATTTGTTCATTGCTCCAATTATATTTATCTGTTTTTTTTTTATACTTTCTTACCATTGTTTTTTCTACTGTAAATATAACTTAATACGCAGTCGAAATAATTGTTATTTACTTATTAATGTAATAATTGAAACTAAAAACTAGTTAAAACTAAATTATTGCACTGCGTAGTTGTTAACCCATTTTGCTCCGTTTTTGGTTTGTAGGTTACATCACTTCGCTCGGCGGCCGCCGGCGATGCGCCCGAGTGTGCCACGCGTGCCCCGCCAGGGTGTCACGTCATGCCCCATTTTAATACCATTTTCATTTTTTAATTATATTATTTATAAAGATTTTCTGAAAATAACAAAAACAGGGCTTGAAAGATAAAAGTTGAAACTATCAAATAGGTTTGGTCTCATTTAGAAAAAAAATCCTTTTCTCGTTGCTCCAAGCGACTTAAAAATGAAGTCAACCTTGTTTCTAAGCACCGATTTTCAATCTTATTAAATTAAATGTTAAACACTATCTATAATCTCAAAAGTATAGAGGAAAATTCATATAGAAACATATAGAGCCAACTTCAGAGAGTTCACTGATTGGTCAAAGTACGAGCATCAGGCGCGCGTAGCGCGCCTCAAATTCCTAGTATTATAAATATAAGAAAAAGGTATCTCGTAGAGCAGCTAAAGTTAAATCGAAAACGAAAACTGTTAAACTAAGATTTTCATTTCTGACTTTACAAAATAGCAATTCTCAATAAAAATAACCGTATAGCACCTGTTGCGTAATTGCTACGGACTCCGAAAAAAATAAGTACTCGCTATCCTAGATTTTGACGAGCAGATTGCGCGGATTTCAACGCAAGCTTTAATGTAAAAAGTCATTAAAACGCGTTTCGTTCGAACTGTTATAACACAACAAAAGTAAACAAGCGATTTCTTTGCGCGAATATTTTGTTCAAAAAATTACTAGCACTAAATTTTTGCTAGTTGTCGGATAATCTTTGTAAAAAAAAAGATATGATAGCTGATCCACCAAAATTCACATTTCAATAATTATTTTGTATACATTAATTAAAATAGCCAAGATTTACCGCACGAATTGAGATCCGCATAATTTGCACGTCTGCATATATTTATCATATATAAAAGTTAACTGAACTTGTAACACTTTATACGCACAGAGTGTCAAGAAATAATGTTCGATGCAGGTAATAAAAATGATTCTTACACGAGTGTGATTGTGACCCTCGCTTCGCTTGGGTGATAAACTCACGCTCGTGCAAGAATCGTTTTTATCGCACTGTAATATCGGAATAGTACATTGTGCAACAAGGAGAGAAAATGAGCTATTTCAAGCCCTTCGGTGCCCTCAACTCCAACTCGTGCTGAAGACATCTAACCCGAGTCTGAAATAGTTCTTCTCCTCGTGTTACACACCGAATTTTTTTAACGAGTGCATGAATGGGCCTTTTTATATGCATGAAAGTTGGGTAGGGGATCGTACATTTAGAGTTGTGCACAAATCATTTCATTCTTAGGTTTCATTTGAATAGCTTATTTCAACATGTGCGCCTTTAAAACTTTAAAAGTTATCTATATCCACCTAAACTGGCCAAAAAACCATAAAATGTATAAATTTGACACTAAGAGAATAATTTCACAAAGATTCGTTGTAGCGGAAAAAAAAAACTTTTTTCCCCCGCTAAATTGTGAAAAAATTGATTTTTTTCATTCTTTCCCAAATCACGTTCGGAATGCGCGATTTTCTACACGACTTTCGGCATGAAAAAAGGCTCGATTCATGCACGTGTTGAAAAAAGTACTATTAATCTAATATATATCACAAATCGAATTTGTGGGAACAATAAAGTTTTTTTAATTGTTCAAACTTTTATTAATGATTTTGTATAGTAGATATAAGTTCTAATACCAAAGGTACCTAAATACAACATGTGCTGATAATTAAATAAAAATTAAAAAATATCGTACAGTATTTATTTTAAAATTTATTTTTTTTTAAATTTCGTTTTAAGGGGATGTGCAACCCTAATTTCAATATTTTTTTAAATCAACATTCAAACATTTATTTGGAAAACGGCGGCTGTCAAGCGCTCCGTACACGCAAACACTATATGCAGATTTTTTTCTGGATAATTCTATTGATATTTGCGTGAGTTATGCTCGTTTGAAAAATAACGTCGGTACTCACATCCCCTTAATTAAACTAATATAAAATGAGTAAGATTTAAAAATATAATTATGAATACATTAAAATTAACACTATAATTTTTCGATTATTTCAGTGCTACAGCGAGCTCTCAGACTGGAGTAAAATTAATGAAAAAATAGCAGAAATTGTACAGAAGGGCCAGACAAAGAAAAAGAAACATTCCATTTGGAAAAGCAGTTTTCTGCTTCCATGGGCGATTAAGGTACTTTTTTTATTGTTAACTGTATATATATTAATATTCTTTGTAAATTCTCAATATCGAAATGTCTATGCTTGCTTCAGTCGGAGGTGCAAACAATACTGAGATGCATGGCAATGAAGAAACTAGATAGGAAACTCGTCACCTGCTTAGATATCAACGACAGGGTGCAAAAGGAGGGAACCGCGGTTACAAAACCTATGGGTGATCAACTGTCCATTTTCTACCTCACATACCAGGCTTACCACGATCAGAGGTACTACTTGAGGTCATTCCATTGCTTGAAAAGTTATCTGGAGGACACACGTGCACGGTGGCTTCAAACAAACTACCTCGACGAGTTGTCAAAGTCACGGATTCTCAGTCGGCTCAAGCGAATCCTCGACGTGGACGCGTATCATCGAATGCTGTGGTCGAAACCCAACGATCTGGAGCCCGAAAAAGATCCGCTACCCAAAGAAGATCCGCAACCCGATGGTCCACCGCCGGAAGTGCGCGATGTGGTCGAAAGAGGCCTGCGGCTCGTTGCGAATCCCGGTGATCCGAAGGCCAACAATCCGAAGCCTGTCGATATGACACCTGTGGAAGAGCTTATGAGCTACTGGAAGAAGAATTCGTCCCGAAGCGACGACGATGTCACGCCCTGGAGTGAGATCGTAGATTGCAGATTGGCTTTTGCTTCTGTCTTGAATGATGACTTGACCGCTGTTTCAAATGATTCTCGGTGTGTATTATTAATTTTTTACAAGTTATCATAAGTCAAATATCTATTGATTATTTAAAGTAAATTATCTTTATTCCCATCTCAACAAATATGGCCACTTTTTTCCCTGAAAAGCGGGACAAAAGTTAGATTTGTTTCCCTCTTTCAACAAATTTAACGTTTGCGGGAAATATGACGATATTTCCCGCAAAAGAGGGAAATATGGCCATATTTCCCGCAAAAAGAGGAAAATATGGCTATATTTCCCGCAAAAAGAGGGAAATATGGCCATATTTCCCTCTTTTTACCGGCTGCCGCCCATGTTTACAAACACTCCCCATATTTCCGTCGATCCCACTTTCCAAGTAAAAAAGTGGCCACAGTTAAGATGGGAATAAAGTACTATATGTAACTCGGGAGAAAAGTCGATGATTCCCTCGGGTGATCACTGCCCTCGCTTCGCTTCGCTCGCTCGGGCAGTGAACCCACCCGCGGGAATCAAGAGCGACTTTTCTCCCTTGTTACATAATGTACTATTATATTAGTATTTATTGCAAATTTTTTTCTAGCATAACACAAAAATTAATGCTAGCAATTCTGGAAGAACGCCTAAATATGGGTAATGTTGCTATCGAACTTGAGAAAAAGGCTGTAGCGGAAATTTATATAAGTCTCATAGTACCTAATATACAATCGAATTTCACTAATAGTCACTTAAATAATCTGATCTACAAACAAAAATTGTCAGTTTCTCGTTATACTTTTCTATCTGGCAAGATAAATAGCTGTCCTGAAAATACAATTCAGCATTATGTTAATTCATGGAAAATTGCCAATGGAATATTAAATAATGGTGATATTGAGTTCCAAGTGAAAATTCAGACGATGCGTCACATATGCGATGTAATTTCAACAATTCAGAATCTTATAGTAAATAATGAAGAATGTTTCCGGTACATAACGCAAAATGAATACATTAGGTCAGTTTTGAATTTTACTGACATTTCACAGATTGTAGATGCCATCGATAAGTACGGTTATAACGTATTCAAAGAGTTATGTGATAAGGGAAGCAATGAAGACCTCGCCAAAAATTACACATTATTAGCTGCACATTGCCTAGAATGGAAATCTAAGTTACCTAGACGAAATGTAGAATTTGATAAAGCGTTTATTACATCTGTATTAACAGCTATGAAATTGGGTTCGACGAAAGCTCTTCGTTATTTTCCTTGTCTTTTAAACCCATTAATTTACAAAGATTTATCACAAAACGAAGAGCTTTTTTCAGATTTTCAAAATATACCTACATGGATGTTTTTGTCTGTACAGGTAAATTAGCATTCTATCTGTTTTCATTATAAATAGTAAAAAATTAATTGTATTAGATAAAGCTTCTTAATTAATTAATCGATTGAATAAATTAAATTACACAATTGTACATTAATTACTAAATCCATTGATTAAAGTTTGATTAAACTGACAATATATATTATACTGAGTTGTATTCTTAATATAAACGATTTTTAATACAATTTTTTAGGAATTAATTGTGTGGCAATTGTGTACTCCTCTTAAACTTATGGTTGTCCCAATTATTCAAAAGTTAACAAATGAATATCCTAATGCGATAGTATATAGTTTAAGAGGATTTCATGAAACAAATCCAGAAATATGTAATGATTTGCCAATGGATGGACTGTACGACAAAATTTTTATGAAACCAAATTTAGATAATTACTTTAAAGCAATGGAATATTTATGTCAACCAGAAAATTATTTAGAATATTATTTGCTAAAATCGCTTCATTCAGCAAACAATACCGCGCAGTTTTTCACGGCTATAGATCACTTTTTCCAAAAGGTAAATATTTCTAGAATTTTATAAAAAACATAGTAAATATAATAAAATAGGTTTCAAAATAATTTATTTTATAATATAGATGGAAAGATAAAATTATTCAACAGCTTGACATATTGTAAATGAATCTAATATAAATGTCGTGTTATTGAGATAAAATTTTAGTTTCAGTTAGATTTAATTGAAATTGTATTTTAACCCTGAAACGATAATTTATTAATATATTTTATTTTTTATAGATACATTTTACCCATGGGCCTTGTGAAAAGAAAAAATTCTCCTTATGCAGTGCTAGCTTTGAAAAAATTATTATCAAGTGCAAGATGGACCTAGAAAATCTTAAAACTGTCAATAATTATGACGTCCTTACCAGTAGCATCAATAAAATGTGCAATGAACTAAATAAAACTATGAAACAGAGATTAAAAGAAGACAGAGGACTAGAATCTTCACAATTGCAAAATTATAGCTCTTATCTAGCACAATTTTCTCAAATAAATGAAGTCATTGGAATCGAAATACCAGGTCAATATGGTCAAGCACGTAAACCGTTACCACGACACCACGTAAAAATTGTGAAAATAAACGAACGCGTTGAAGTAATAAATTCAAGAAATAATGATATAAAGATTAATTTTGTTGGAACTAATGGTAAAATATATGATTATTTTGTCAAGTTTGGAATAGACATGCGACAAAATGAAAGAATGCAAAGAATATTCAAAATATTAAATCAAAGTTTACATGATAATATAAAATGTAAAAAAAGATATTTATCCGTTAATACATATAATATTTTACCTTTATCAAAAACTGTGAGCCTTATTGAATGTATTGATGGTGTTAAGTCGCTCAAAGAATACATTCAACCCTCGATTACAGATAATACTAATTTAGAATCTATAGTAAGGAGATACCAAAGTTGGATAGCTGAAGTTAATAATGGAACGACAAGTAAAAGCGAGACTTACAAAAGAGCTTTAGAAAAGTACGATGCCAAAACAGTAATTACAAAGATGAGGGAATTGACCAGCAGTTTTGATTGGGACGTCTTAAGAAAAACTTTCCATAAATTAAGTCCTTCAGTGGAGTATTTCTTTAAGGTAATAAAACAACGATTCAGAATTCTAAAATTTGATTTTATTTGTTGATATGTAATTTTTATTATTTATACCACTTTAACCTCAAAATCACAACTTTGATATGATTTTTCGGCGCTCGTGGTATAAAATACCGTTCGAAACTAGTGCGTAAGTCGATTATTTAGGTGGTGTGACTTTTTCGCACTCGCTTCGCTCTCGTGCAAAAAGTCATACCAGCTAAATAATCGACTTCCCCACCCGTGTCGAAATGTACTATTGTAATTTGCTTACAGTTACAACAAACTTTTATCAGAAACTATGCAACTATGTGCATTGTTCATTGGCTCACTGGAGTGGGTGATCGACGTTTGGAAAATACACTTATAGAGATACAGACGGGCAGGTGTTTTGGCATTGATTTTTCATTAGTATTCGATGCAGGAATTTCCTTACCGATTCCTGAATTTGTCCCATTCAGATTGACTACACAGATTTTAGGTCTATTGCGACCTTTTACAGAACACGATTTATTCGCAACGACGATGTGTCACGTACTTAGGACTTTGAGAGATGATAAAACCTTAATATCTGCTATTTTTAACGGTACTCTGCGTGAATCATCAGACTGGAATAGTACATTAAAGGAACAATTAAAGAGAGACAATCCTAAAAGTATCGGTAATGACTGATAAATAAAATTGAAGACATTTTTCCGGAGGCGGTATAGAGAGGGACACAGAAGTTCACGGATCTACCAAAATTTTTCTTATGTATGTGACCCCCTTAATCCAAATCTGCAAGGTGTTTTGCGCTAAAGTAGTCGAGAAATTATTTATTAATAAAATTGTTATTAACAAATTAAAAACAATGTATTTTGGTTTTAAAAACTTCCAGACTATTCTCCGACATTTTCTAAGAGAAATATGTTTCTTGGCGATTTTCCATCAAATGCGTAGTTCTCGAGAAAAAAAATTCTCAAAAAATCACATTTTTCTGGATTTAAAAAATTTTTGAGAAGTGAATCCGTGGGCTTCTTAGTCACACAGCTCTATACCGCGCCCAGATTATATATTTAGCTTTTAAGGAAAACATAATTGAAAAATCTATAATTTACAGGTGTAAAGTGGTCACCAAAAAGAAAACTTAAAAGCATTCAAAAGAAATTGAGTGGTGTCAAGCCATCGGTAATTATGGCGGAAGAGTTATTGTATATACGGGAACAAAATGATGATGATGATGATAGTGGAGATGATCAGCATTTTAAGTTGTGCGAGGTCACTATTAACGGAACTGATGCTGATCATAAAACAGCTAGATCATTCAAAAACGATAATAATCTTACACTCGAAGAACAGGTTCGTATTTATGATATAATTTTGGCTACAATGTATGATCTATTTTAACTGAAAAATTGTATATTAACGATAAAATATCATTGCATAAACTAATATAAATTTTTACTTAAAATACTTATAAGTTAAAAATTTAATTGAAAAATATATTTTGCTTTATTGCAGGTGCACTGTTTATTAGATCAAGCAGTGGATTTCAACTTGTTAGGACGTATGTCAGTTGACTGGAATCCATTTATATGATACCAATGAAATAAAATTGCTATAAAATTTGCAGTATTAATTTTAAAATTATGTTCATCCTCCACGCTTGCTATTTATTTTCTTTTTATATTGAATTACATTAAAATTTTTTGTATATATGTAAAATGTGTAAAAAATCGAACGCTCGCGCGTGATTACATTAAGATTTTTTGTATATATGTAAAATGTGTAAAAGAATATATTTTTTATAGTTAAAAAAAAATGAATCTATTTACTTTTTTTAAATTCAAATGTCAGATCAAGATAATATTATCTTAGCATATCGAGATATTAGATAATATTGTCTTCTGCACCTAACCTCTAATTTCAAAATGGTCAGCAATAAAAGTGAGGAACTCTCGAAGTGTAATATTTAAAATTTTTAAATTTGAATAAAATATTATTTAGAAATGAATACCAGGGTTACAAAGAAAATCCTATTTCGAATTTTTCGACATGATTTTCGTCGTTCTTTATCAATATCTCAAAATCTCGAGAAAAATAGTCCTATTCGTTTGATCAATGCACAGCACAGAAAGGAATACTATTCATTTTCTTTTCTATTTACAAAAAATGTTCGTCAAAATTCCCCAAGTCATATCCCAGTACCAATGTATATAGTTTTCCAAAAAAGAAATATTTCAAATGTTACAAACGCTTCTGAAAAATTACCCCAAGTTCCAGATGTGTCTCCAATTAATGACACTGTAAATATTGTGTCGGGTCTGCCAAAATATTTAACAAACTTTTCAGATTGGAAAATAGTGGAAGTAGCACAGAAAACACTCTTACACATACATGAAACAACTGGATTGCCATGGTGGGCAACAATAGCTCTCACAGCGTTTGGGGCTAGAACAGTTGTTACTTTGCCTTTTTCTATAATTCAGGTATTGTAAATAACTTACTATGTTTTTTATAAAAATACATTTGCCAAGTGTGGCAAAAATCTTTTTAGTATAGTTTCATTAGTTACAATGTAGATATAAGATAACTTCTGAATTTTGTAATTTGTACTTTTAGGTACATAATACAGCAAAATTACAAGTGCTTCAAGACGAAATGAAAGATATCATAAAAATATTAAAGCATGAAGCAAACCGTGCTGTATCATATCATGGTTGGCCAGAAGATCTTGCAAGACAGGAATATACGAAAAAAGTAAATTCATCCACATCAAATAACATTTTCTATTGATATTCTTATAAAATGATTAGTTAGTAGTTCCACAAAAGTTTTTAAAAGTTTTAATTTATAATTAAATTACACTTAGTTTGTGCAGTAATAAAAATTCATTTTGTGTATATTAAGAAAATTTATTCATTTAGCTAAGACAAGAATGGAAAGAACTAATAGTCAGAGACAATTGTCATCCTGCCAAAAGTTACATACTTGTTCTGATACAACTTCCATTATGGTTCTCGTTTTCAGTTGCTACAAGAAATTTATGTTATATGCTACCTCGACCAGATGCTAGTATGTATTTCTGTAACAATCAAAATTGATTATTAAATATGATTATTAAATATTACATAAAATTTATTTGGTCATAGGTGCTCAAGTTACATTTTTGGAAATGACAGTTGGTGGATTTGGCTGGGTGACAAATCTTACAACAGTTGATCCTTATTTGGCATTTCCATTTATGTTGACATTGGTAAATTTAACAATTTTTGAAGTAAGTTACATAACTAACTTTTATAATGCCATGATATAATAATATAATATCTCTGTTTACCCTAATTGAATGTAATAATATTATAGATTCATCGATTGTTTATTGTTAAAGAACTAACAAAATGGGATAAGTGGAGTGGCTATTTCTTCCGAACTATAAGTATCATCATGCTACCCATAGCTGGCTGTATGCCTGTAGTAAGTATTTTCTATGACTGGAAATTTATAGAATTAATTGAAAATATTTCTTGTTGATCATTTATTTGATAAGACAAGTAACTGAAGATATTATTTGTGTATGACTTTTCGAAAGATATTTTATTCTAAAAAATGTCATGTTTCTTGATACAGTTGATTATATAGATTTTGCAACGAATGGCAGCAGTATAGGGTAATTATTCAAATAAATAATGCGAACGGTTCTGCTGCCTAGTAAATGTATAAATAATAAGTCAATTTTTCATTTCCGACGTTTCGGGTCATTTATTTTCATCCCTTCTCAGACAAATTTCGGAAATGAACAATTGACTTATTATATGTACATCTACTGAACAACAGAACCGATCGCATCATTTACTTGACTGATACAATTGAGCAAAATAGATTATTTGAATATTACAAATTACTACCTTTGTTATATTCCTTATAAAAATAAATTTATTTTAAACTTTTTGAATAAAGTAAAACTTAGAAAATCTATTTTTACTCTCATCCAGGCAATGAACATCTACTGGTTGACGAGCAGTTCGTTCGGTTTGCTCCAGGCGTTTGCGCTGTACTCGACTCGGCTGCGGCGCCTCTTCAGAGTGCCGGTCACCGAATCCGAACTGCAACATCCGTATCGTCAGTTCTACAGCAATCTGAAGTCAAGGATGCGCCTCTCGGCAAAGTGAAACAAAAGAAATAAATAGAGAGAGAAAAGAGACAAGACGATTACGAGTAAGAGAGGTGCGCGCACGCGTGTGCAAGAGTCTTTACTCGGAATAATGTATAAGAAGAGATTGTATGTGTTTGTGTGAATGCAATCTCGGTTGAATATCTGTTGCATAATTGATATGGCAAAATTGACGCGATTACAATTAGCTTTTTTTATTTATATACTTGATCCTCGGTCTCTCCTGCTTCGTCCCGGGTTTTTCTCTTATTGTCGCGTCTACTGTGAGTACGCGCGCATTTCCGATTCTCGCATTTATGCAGCCTCAACTTTCGTCGTAATCGCCGTCTTTTATTAGCGATTAACGATGCGGGAAAATTTGCAACGTCAACGATTAGATCGGGAAAATACGATGATCGTGTGTGTACATTTTGTTGACGACGCCCTTGATCTCTGTTGAGAGTCGAAGAAAGAGAGACTTAGAAAATTACGTCACATTGTTCAGAGACGATTTGCGGAGGGAAGGCCGTTTAAAAACCAACGCTGAAAATGTCTAGTCGCTCATTAAACTCCGAACGTTACTGCTGTTCACAAGTCAGTTTTTAAAAGTCGCAGTCTTTTTTTTAACTTAAAGTAGTGGTGTATCGTAAGCAAACATGAGGATCAGTTTAGTTTCGTTGTGCCTTGCTCTAGGCGTGTGCCTTTTCGCTGATTTTGTTAACGTGAGTAACAAATGCAAAATATTTTAATGGTATTTTCATCGCTAATTACGATCGATTCTTATTTTCGATGAATGATGCAGCAAAGTAAAGAGACTAATAAAATAACTTCGTTTTTTTGTAATACATAAATACGTAATGCATGATTATTGATTTATATTACTTGTATATTAAAAACGAGTTAATATCTTTTTTTATAATTTTTTTATATTTTCCATGCATTAAACAATAGTAATTAAAAAAAAGTCTTAGAATATGTAATTTGATAAAATTAATTTTTCATGATTATAGTATATTACGCACCATGGGAGGAAAAAACTTGGACAGTTCACAGCTCGTGTAAATTGCCAGCCGAACCGAAGGCGAGGGTGGCAAACACGAGCTGGGGGCTGGCCAATTTTACTCCCGTGGTGCGTGTACTATTTTTCCTCACATCGAGGCCGAAAATGCCATATTTCCGTTTCGGAGCCGGACGGGAATGAGGCACTTTCGGCCCGGTGTGAGGAAAAAGTGATAACAATGAATTATTTAAAAGAAAATATAATTATTCAGATAATGTACTTATCATATTGTTTATAAAATGAATCAAGCAAGATACTTTTTTTTTGTTATTAAATAAGGAATTGCGTAAAAATATTAATAGGTATAGGTCTTGTCTACTTAATTTTTTTTTAGTTTTTCCGATTCGGAGAACATTATCTCTGATAAGATCAATATAAACAGTTTAACTTTATTTTGCTTCCTTCTATAGTCAATACTTTACAGAAACACTAGCCAACTGATCAACATGCATAACAAGATGCATAATATGATAAAAATAGATTTCATGCTGAAAACATTTTCATTGTCATACTTATTATTGTTTGTGTAAATGAAAAATGAAAATAAAATTAGATGCGTGCATATTCTATAAATAGATGGTATTTCTGCGATAATGAAACTCGATGTATACGTAATTAACTATACAATCTACTTAGACATTCAATACAGATATAGTTTGAACAGTTTCGTAAATTTTTTCTAACAAAGTAATCTTTTCATTTTATTCTAGAGCGAAGTGATGCCCTATCCGGGCGACTGTACGAAGTACCAGGTATGCGACTACAGCGGCTGCTTCGTCTTCAACTGCAGCCCCGGCACGGAATTCAATCCCAAGGTGAACGTCTGTGACTATCCGCTGAGCGACCGTACCTCCTGTGGTAATCGCGCCGCTGGCGTCAGCGGTGGCGGTGCTGGAGGCGGTGGCGGCTGTCCCGGAATTGGTCCCGGAAAAACGTGCGGCGGAGGTGCTGGATCTGGTAGACCCGGTGGAGCGGGAGGACACGGTCCATCCGACTCCGGAGATGATGACGGTTCCGATGACGATCAGTACTCGGGTCAGGGTACCAGCAACAGCGGAGCGTACGCAGGTGCTCAGGGTGGCTCCGGTGGTGGTTGTCCCAACCGCGGTACCGGAAAACCGTGTTCCGGAAACCAAGGCTCTGGTGGCGGATATCCTGGCGGACAGGGTGCAGGCGGTTATCCTGGAGGACAGGGTGCTGGTGGATACTCTGGAGGTCATGGAACTGGCGGATACTCTGGAGGACATGGCTCAAGTGGGGGATATCCTGGTAACCAAGGCTCGGCAGGTTCCTATTCTGGCAGCTCAGGATCCGGCGGTTACCCAGGAAACCAAGGCTCCGGTGGCGGATGCCCTAACCGCGGGACTGGCAAGCCCTGCTCAGGAGGCCAAGATTCCGGCAACCCGTTCCTCGCGAAATTAGAAAGCGGAGCCCTTCCCATTCCTACGAATGGAAATCAAGGCGGCTCCGGGAAGCCATACGGTAATCAAGGATCCGGCAACCCGTCGTACCCGAGTAACCAAGGATCCGGCAACCCGTCGTACCCGGGTAACCAAGGATCCGGCAGCCCATCGTATCCGGGTAACCATGGATCCGGCAGTCCGTCGTACCCGGGTAATCAAGGCTCTCCAGGTGGCTATCCTCAGGGAAATAAAGGCCGTGGTACAAGTCAGGTCCACGTAAATCCCAGTGCAGGAGGTCAAGGACCAAACAGCATTGGCTGCACGTTCAAGAAATGAGACATGAGTGAAAGCGGTTGCAGACGAAGCGATACGCGTGTGTGTATATTGAGTGCATCTGTACATTTGTAATTATTGTTGTTATTATGACATAGTTGTACGATGTGTAAATAAATTATTAATATTTTTGAGATAAATGAGTTGCTGTGATGATTTTTATTGTGACATTAAAACTTAACTGAAAAAATGTCTTTACCTACTTGGATTATAAATTATTAATTATAATTATTATTTTTTATGTTTAAAAGTATTATGTTATTATGTTACAATGCGAAAAAATCATGCATTTATTGAGCGTGTAGTTTTGTAATTTAAATAGTGTTAGGCCGGCACTACTACTATAGTTGGTTCAGATATGGTAACAAACGAATATTCAATTTATTTTATTGAATATTCATTTCACTTAGAGAATAAGTTTATTTCATTTGAATTAATTAACTTTAACTTTTCCTTGGCAGACTAATGGAATAAATAATCAATGAAATACATTACACATTTATTTGTACGAGATGCTTGAAATACTGACTAGACTAGTTTTAATCTTTAATGCATTACAATCAATAGGGTTTGTTGAAAATTAGAAACATACTATATTTATCCTTTCTTTTAAATGATTCTTTTTTTTAAGGAGATGCGCGACCTCCCGCTACCAACGATTGCAGGGATCTATTTTTCTCCTCCAATTTTGAATCTTATAAAATAATACTCTTTGACACGCTGTAGATGTAGTTAATAACTACAACGTGTCAAAGAAATTTTTTCTTAATATTCAAAATTCAATGAGAAAAACGGATCCCAGTAATCGTCGGTAATAGTGGAGGGGCACATCACCTTATATATAATTTCATTTATATTATCAAATAAAAAATAACATTTTCTGAATATTAAATAAAAATTGATTGTTTTAGAGGGCAGCATAATTTGATACAGAAAAAAAATTTTAATTAAATGCAGTGAGTGGGAAATATATGTGCAAACTAAAAAATGAAAAGAATGTTCCTAATGATATTATGATTTTACCTTTAAATTGCACAAGACTTTTCCTTTGCCCCACTATCCCCAAATTACATCAAACCGTTTGATCTGACATGTCTCTCAAGATTCTCCTAAAGTCACTCAAAAAGTTGCGCATATACACCTATTAAAACAAAGCAAAGCTTCTGTTTCAGTCTGTTTTGAATTAAAAAAGCTTTTACAAAAAATGTATCTTAAAAAAAAAAAAACACTTTTTATTTAAACTTCGAGAAAATACGATAAAAGTTTAAAAAAATCAAATATAAGACTAAGTTAACGAAGTGAAGTCGATAAAAGTAGAACCTAAATCAGAAATCCTTCAACATCCTTTACGCAACAAAATCTTCCGAGGACATTATATATTGCGCTTCTCCAATCAAGAAAACCCGCGTATACTTACCACGATCCAATCGAAAGCTCGCGCGTGATTTTAATTAGCCTGCGCAACTAAATGTCGCGATCCCGTCGCGCCAAAGACGGATTACGTAACGAGGCGAGCTGCCGCGCTGCATCCCGGATCTCTCAAACATTTAATTACCCTGATTGAGCGCGAGAGTAGTAAAAATCGAAGCGATATTGTGAATTTCTTATTTCGCTTGACCCAGAATCGCCCGATGTGCATGTGTATATATATGTGCAAATCAGCGGACTACAGACAACAACTGGGGTACAAAAACGGAAAAAATTTTTTTTGGGGGCACACCTACCACATAAGGTTTTTTCTGTTCTTTGGGGGTCCTCCGACATGAAAATACTCGTGAACACTCATTATCCATTGCCAAACTTTTTTGCCGACGAAATCAATTTTTCTTATGGAAATCTAACATGGGAAAAATGGATGAAAAGTAGTCATTGATGATTAACCAATAGCAAACTATTGAAGAGACCAAACCAAATTCCACAAAGAAGTGATTAAAGTTGAAGAATAGAGCTTTAATTTGAGATGAGAGTCGTTAAAATCGGTCGATTCTGTGCAAAGCTACGTGAAGTTGAAAATGGCGAAAAATGACAAAAATTTGAAGAATTACGTGGGTTTGAAAAAAATCGCTCATTTTCGTCATTATTCGCCATTTTCAAATTCACCTAGCTTTGCACAGAATCGACCGATTTTAACGACTCTCATCTCAAATTAAAGCTCTATTCTTCAACTTTAATCGCTTTTTTGTGGAATTTGGTTTGGTCTCTTCAATAGTTTGCTATTGGTTAATCATCAATGACTACTTTTCATCCATTTTTCCCATGTTAGATTTCCATAAGAAAAATTGATTTCGTCGGCAAAAAAGTTTGGCAATGGATAATGAGTGTTCACGAGTATTTTCATGTCGGAGGACCCCCAAAGAACAGAAAAAACCTTATGTGGTAGGTGTGCCCCCAAAAAAAATTTTTTCCGTTTTTGTACCCCAGTTGTTGTCTGTAGTCCGCGGATTTGCACATATGAGCAATTCCTGGGAAATTTCCCTTTTACGTCGCCAAAAAAAATGAAAAATTTTTTTGAATGCACACTTACCACACAAGGTTTTTCCTCGTTTCTTGAACCTTACAGAACGTAAAAAACGTGTGTTCCAAGCCGATTGAGTGGTATCATTTTTTTACAGCACTTTTAATTTTTCTTATGGAAATTTAACATGGGAAAAATGGGTGAAAAGTTGTCATTGATGATGAACTAATAACAAGCTATTGAAGAGGCCAAACCAAATTCCAAAAAAAGCGATTAATGTTGAAGAATAGAGCTTTAATTTGAGAGGGCAATCGTTAAAATCGGTCGATTCGGTGCAAAGCTACGTGAATTTGAAAATGGCGAAAAATGACCAAAAATGAGCGATTTTTGCCAAATCATTGTAATTCTTAAAATTTTCGTCATTTTTCGCACTTTTCATTCATTTTCAAATTCACGTAGCTTTGCACCGAAAAGACCGATTTTAACGATTGCCTTCTCAAATTAAAGCTCTATTCTTCAACTTTAATCGCTTTTTTGTGGAATTTGGTTTGGCCTCTTCAATAGCTTGTTATTGATTCATCATCAATGACAACTTTTCACCAATTTTTCCCATGTTAAATTTCCATAAGAAAAATTAAAAGTGCTGTAAAAAAATGATACCACTCAATCGGCTTGGAACACACGTGTTTTCACGTTCTGTAAGGTTCAAGAAACGAGAAAAACCTTGTGTGGTAAGTGTGCATTCAAAAAAATTTTTCATTTCTTTTTGCGACGTAAAAGGGAAATTTTCCAGGAATTGCTCATATACATGTATGCACGGGCCATTTTATTTGAAGAACGCGCGACAGAGAGGGAGAGCGAAAGGAGGCGGTCCTCTCTTCTCGGCTTTCATTACTTATTTTTGATGAGTTTTTACTGAAATTTGGATGAAACGCGCGTGCGTTTAATAAAAACACTCGATGGTTTAAAATGATAAGAACGTTCTGGTTTATTCATCAGTCTTATACAAATCAAGAGAGTTAGATGAGATGTGAAGCGACTCGTTTTGCGCGTGTACTGTACCTCGCCGGTAAACAGAATGAATGAGTAGAACCGGTAGAAAAGGCTACATTAAGGAATTGTTGTATAATCATTACTATAATATTGCTTTTTCTATCTCAATTTTATTTGTTTATCATAAATTCAAAGTTATTATATGATTCACGATTGACTTTTTCAACTATTAGCAACTGTATCCTGCTGATATCCGGTCAGCATGATCGCGAAAAAAGGAAAGAATAACCGTATGGTTAAAAATAAAAAGTAAAGATCCTTGTATAGTACCTGCATGTAAAAGAAAGAGAAATTTACAAGACATGCGCTGCACAGTGGGACTTTTTGCCATTTTTTTTCTCAAAATTGATAGCTCCGCTTGGAATGAATGAATCTGGACCGTTCAGGTCTTAAAATTTAGAGTTTTTTCCGTAGATTGGAGGAAAACTATCATCGATAGTGGCCAAAAACTTCCCGAGTTGGAAAATCAGCCTAAAAGAGCTATTTTTACGAGTTTTCCACTTTAAAATGTGATATCTCCGCTTGCAATGAACGAATCTGGACCGTTTTGGTCTTGAAATGTCAGATTTCTTCTGTAGATTAGAGGAAAACTATCATTGGTAGTGGAAAAAACTTTCTGTGCACACGATTTGATTCGTCAATTCCAAGCAAAGATATCACATTTTAAAGTGGAAAAATCGTAAAAATAGCTCATTTAGGCTGATTTTCCAACTCGGGAAGTTTTTTGCCACTATTAATGATAGTTTTCCTCCAATCTACGGAAAGAACCCTAAATTTTAAGACCTGAACGGTCCAGATTCGTTCATTCCAAGCGGAGCGATAGCTCCGCTAAATTGATAAATTTTGAGAAAAAAAATGGCAAAAAGCCCCACTTTGCGCCGCTAGCCCGCTCTTGCATATAAATTTGTTACAGATATTTAAAAAAAAATGAACATATACGACATCGCGCGTGGTAAACGTGAATAAATCTTGACTTTTAATTACATATAAGTATATGTTAATTATTTATGAGAAAGAGATATGTATGTAGATACCCATCAACACAAATAATCGTTACGTAATAATATATCAGTATATTATGCGCGCCAGTTCACTGTGATTGATAGTGCGATTTTTTCAGAGCAAGTCTGGTTTTCAGCTATACATTACCTAAAAGAGACAAAAGTGGATGTAACCAGACTTTTGCCAGACTTTTATCAGACCGCTGCCAGACTTTCGCCAGACCGCTATCAGACTTTGGCTAGATTGCCGTCAGACTAGTGCCAGACTTTTTTTTACACATATGAAATCTCCTATGATTCTCATATGAGTTCTGATACAAGGTTTTGACGGCCATCCCGGTTTAATATATTGAAAAGGAATAAATTTCCAGTTGAATGTCAGTTTGATTAGAAAATGACATGAGACATCATATCGCCAGGTGGGAAGAAAAAGGTTCTTGAAAAAAAATACTTGTAATACACATACGGTAATACAATATTAGACGAAAATTTCATTTTTTATTCTAGTAAATATACACGGATAAAAATTTATATGTAAACTTCGCTCCTTTTTTAAGAAAATTTATTATTTTTGCAGCAGTCATAAAAAGTACTATTTCAATTAAATAGTAAAATTTACTGCAAAAATAATAAAAATTATTATTTAAAAAGTAAAATTTTTCTACGAAAATCATAAAAATTACTATTTAAAGCAGTAAAAATCTTACATGTCGAGAGTCCCAGCGATACTATAAAAATAATAAATTTTCTTATAGAAACAGTAAAGTTTACAAATAAATTTTTCTTCGTCTAGCATACGCACATATTGTGATAAATTCAAAGCAAAAAATGCGACATATTAAGTTTCAATTAATGGCGCTATATGGTAATATATAGTACCCCTTACCCGAGTAGAAATGAAATACGGCGTACTGTAGGTATCACACGGGCCGGATGGCGTATGCCGTGCAAGGCCCTCGCGCGGCATGTAACGCTTTTATTGTAAGGTACTTGCGTTTCTGCCGTACGATAAACTCATTTACAGCAAGTCTTATCCGGGTCGGTACAACGCCGTAAAATTTTCCGGATAAGGTACATGTCATTTTTCCGTTATATTAGCATTAGTATTTGAGCATTTGTTTACGCGCGCGTCATAGCCTCAAATCTGGATATAGTGCTCCGTTTCTGTCGTACGAGGAACAACCTAATAAGTATAATGGATAAACAATAAAGGAAAAAGTTAAGTACTAAATTTCGAAAAAAGAAGATATTTAATAAAAATAAGTAGTGTTTAATTAAATAAAGTACAAATAGATGTAGAATTATAATTGTTCGAAAAAGTGCAAATATTAGTTTTATATTTGTTATAAAAAAAAACAAGATTATAATGTATAGTGTCCAAATATATAAAATACATTAAATATGATTTAATAAATACATCAAAAATATATTAAATGTTGTAATTTTTATTAAGTATAGAACATATTCGCTTTCAAATTATTTAGACAATAAGCCACGTGTTGCCCGAATCAGGGCCGGATCAGGGCCAGATGTTTCACCGGACACAAGGATATAGATAGGTAAAATCATCCGGCCCTCATACAGTTCAGCGTTACATGCCTCGTACGGCACTCATCCGTCAACAACATCAGGTACGGATCAGGAATCACGGCAGACGGATCCGTCTCGCGTCATTGCCGTTTGAAAATTTCTACTCGGGTAGAAATCTACTGTCGATAATCATATGTATACATTCTAAAACAAAACTATACCTTCTGGCAACGTCCATACTACGCTGAAAACACCGGTTCTCGTCCGATCACCGAAGTTAAGCAGCATTAGGCGCGGTTAGTATCTTGGATGGGTGACCGCTTGGGAATCCCGCGTGATGTTTGCTATTCTTTTTGCTTTTTTTAAATTATACTCTAGTTATTATAATTTTATAATAACTAGATAAGTATATAGTAACTAAATAATTATAATCTTAGATAATTAATATGCATAATTTTTATTAGTCCTTCCAATACGATTTTATTATGAATGTCCCTTTCCACATAAAACAAAATAATAACAGTACTTAAAGTAGAAAAAAAGTAGAAAGATTCAGATAACAGAACAAAATTTAAAAAATAAGTTATACATGTAAGCATGAACATCGTTCACTTGAGTAAATGTCAGATATTTTGATAACAAATTTGTTTATTTGTATCCGACTTTTATATTCAAGGTATATTTTTTCCTTAAACGTTTACCTATATAAATATGACAATCAAAATTATTGAAGAATTAATTGTGATATTAGAGGTGCTTAAATATAAGTTTTCATAATTGATCTACAATCAATCAGGTCTAACTTTGCAGACTTACGAGTCTCGTATGCAGTCTCATATGAGATTTCACATGAGTTTTTTCAGTAGGATGTATTTTCACTATTCTGTACTAGTCCCAAACTTAACACTGAAAATAATATAGAGAGTATGGAACGTGAAAATCTGTTGAATAGAGATAATAATTCTCACCTCGCTCTGGAGCTCCTCAAGGGCCCCGCGCCGACATTTGATCTCCTCCCAGAGCGCGTGCACGAAGAGAAATCTGATAGAGGTGGTTCTACATACGTTACTTGTAACTTGGTCCTCGGTGTTTCCGTTAATGTCGACCAATGAATAATCACTTTTACAGAGAATAGACCAATACGAAGCGAGGAACAAGTTACAAGTAACGTATGTAGAACCACCTTAGCGAAGAGCTCATCGGCCTATGTATGAAGCAACTCTATTGTTTTTTTATGAGTTAACTTCATGTTAATTTTGAGCAAACTTCATGGCACACTTGATGAGTTTTTAGCTCGATCTGATGAAAAAGTGTCATGGTTGCTTTGAGTTTCGGTCCTCACCGTTCCATTAGAAGGCAAAGCGCTCGTGATTTTTTTTCATTAGGCCGAACGATTAGGGTATAGGTAGGGTATAGGTAATATTACGTGACAAAACAAAACTTTTTCCTATTAAACATTTTTTTTGTACAATCAATTCTGATGAGCTAGATCCATAAAAACTATTTCTAATGCCGAAATGTACCTAAAATGGTCGATTTTCGTTTGTAACTTAGCAGGATTTGATTTTACACAAAATGTTGAATGTAAAAATGATAGATAATATTAAAACAAAACTTTTTCTCCTTGGACATTTTTTGCATAATCAATTCATAACGAGCTAGACCTATAAAAATGATTTTTAACGCCTAAATACACCTGAAATAGTTGATTTTTGATTAACAAGATTTTATTTCATATAGAAATATTGATTAGATAAGCGGTTTTTGGAAACACGGTGTTATAATTAAAATAATATATTAGTATTTGAGATGTAACAGTTTTTGCAATCGTGAAGATAAGATAAAGTTCTTCTGGGTAGTAGTAGTCGTGCCTTATAAAAACTACCCCGGGGGGGGGGGGGTAGCGAAGGGAGGTGCGCAGGAGGGCGCGGCCCCTCTAGTTGATAAAAAAATTGAAATTAAAATTTATTAGAAAAGTTATTACACTTGTTTGAAATACTAGTAAAATTATAAGGTAACTCAAGGTAATTCGGCCACTACTCTAATTCGGTTATTTTTTTAGTTCTCTATCTCCACTTATCCCAAAGCTTAATAACCAATATTGGCAGATTCCAAATATGGAAAATATACCTTTTAAATCATTTCTAATAATTGTTTGACAATGATCACTAGGTACATTTTAGTGATTTACAAAGTTAAAAAAGCAGGTATTTCGTTTATATTCAAAATATCAAGATAAAAACTCCAATTGAAAGTGATTATACGGACATTAAAATGAGGCCTTTTCCTTGAAATTCACATGGAAATAATATTAAAAATTTTTTTTTGTAATTTATGAAAGTAAAGTACTTTCACGTCTATAATTCATCTAATTCGGCCAATTTGTGGCCGAATTAGAGAATACGATGTTTAAATCCTTCCAAGATAAATAGTTTGTATATATGTATTGCTATTGTTGTTAAAGGGAATAATAATAATAATATTATTATTATATTCATGTATTAAAACATAAGAATGCATATTATACATAAATATACGCAGCCAAGCCAAAACAAATGTAAATAGCGCATAACTGGCGTAACGGTGCAGTCATTTAAAAGAAATGGCGAAGTTGTGAACACTAAAAAATTAAAAATAATGTGATGTAAAAATAAAAAAACAAAACAAATTGTGTAATGTGCTAATAAAAAAAACAATAACATGTTTCCTCGTTTTGTAGTATCTGTAATAATGAAGATGTGATCCAATAGATGTGAGAACTTTAAAAATATGATTAGCAATAGTCACTTTCAATGATCAAAATGAATTTTTTGTTTCGTTTACGGCGAAATCCTATACAGAATTCCAAAATCATTTATATAGAATACATTATCATGTAAAAAAATTCCTTAATTTCCTCTGTTACGAGTAGGAGCCTACAGAGCTCAGGAATGCAACTGCGAACCATCAGCTCGCAAGACGTTGATCGCCGAAACAGGTAGCAAGCGATGAGGAAAAAGCTCGGTAAACGCAACAGCACAGCGAAACTCGAACTAGAATCAGCAGTTCACGAGGCATTGAACCTCGCAACAACTGGGCCATCCCGGCGAAGAACTGAGGTGTACATAACCGTATGTCCATCCTCCAGCAACGAAAGAGAACGAGAGGGTACGGATCGCCAGGAGTAATACGAAATACCAACCAGCGAGACGCGAGAGGACGAAGCCACGAGTCAGCCGCGCCGTGATTCTGAAGTATCATACCCTTAGCTCTATCTCTCTCTCTCTTTGCTTAAGTTCAATAAACAAGTCGTATTTATATATTTACGGAGTTACTATTTCAAGTGCTTCACTTGAAACGACACGAGAGATACCATACCCTTCTCAACTACGTTCTACACGTATATACTTACAAAGAGACGATCAGGAATGCGGGTCCTGGATTTGGCTAAAACTGTAGGATGTATTTCTTTATGAAAAATAATGAGACACGTGTCTCGGGATTTTTGTGAATGGAGTTTTTCTTTCTAGACCCAAGATATTTTATGCTTAAAATGAACAATTTTTGTAAAAATGGGATTTCTTTCTTTAGTTATAGATTTTTGAATATTTCGGTCATATAAATGGGCTTAAAAGTTTATGAAAGAAGACAGAAAAAGCTTTAATTTAAGCTGTGTTTCGTTCAAAAATGTCGATTTCTCAAAAAGTTATAAACTATTGAATAGATGCTGCAAAAATAAAAATAAAAGAATGTTAAAACAATGTATAGAGTTCTACATAAAAAGCATGATAATCCAGTTGGTAATCTCACGATAAAAACTAATTTCGTAAATAAATTATTATACCAGCACTTGAAAATAAATCAACTTGTTCCGTATAATTTATTAGACTAGCGTTGATAATGAAGACACTACTGATTCGGCAAAAATTTTTTCCCTGTTATCGTAGTTTGCAAGTCACTAAAAACTTTCAGTTCATAATGAACGAGCGAAATTGATATCATTCCCTTCTAATTGTTCAACAACAGTATTTTCTTTTTCAAATGACATCCTGAATTATCGGAAACAAATTATTCGTTTAAAATAATTTAACTATAACTTTAAGGGCATGGTGTGGTTTGTGCACATAAGAATTATGCACATATTTATTGTGCACACTTTAGCATTGGTGTATATCTATATCTATGTGTATACTCCAATGCTAAAGTGTGCACAATAAATATGTGCATAATTCTTATGTGCACAAACCACACCATGCCACTTTAAGAATATAGTATAGTATAAAATGTAAAGTAATTAGATTTATTCGTATACATGACGGAATTGTTTTAATTACTGGGAATGTACACAAAGGCTTCAAAATTAGATGTGCATCGCACATTCAAATTGATTGATTTCATCTTTAGAACTCGGAACCCATTATACTATCAATCAGTGACATCATTTTAATTAATTGCACTTAAATGATGTAATTGATAAATTGCATAATGAGCTATGAATGCTATAAGGATGAAATCGATCAATTGAATCGTGGTATATCTACTTATCTTTCATTCTGAAATTACAATGCGTAAGTGCAGCTCCACTGGAAAATCCAAAGTACTTTATTTGGAAGTATGACAATAGCATCAAACACCTTGAAAATAATCGATTACAAGGTAAATAAAATTTGCTTTGAAAAACAAAAAGTTTTAGCACACTTCTAAATTCAAATTAAAACAAATGATAAACATATACTATACTATACTATAATCTTTTGACATAATTATGATAAAAACAGTTATAATTTAGTAATCGGTACTACTATGTAAAATGAATGTGTACGGGTTTTGCGCCGTAAGTCATTGCAAATATAATTATAATATTTTTTGCTCATGCGGCACAATTGGCCAATATGTTAAATAAATGCTAAAATATACACTCTTTCCGCAATAACAAAGAGCTTCACCGAATTACACACTTCAAAATCTTTACAGGAAAACGGAAAACGAAATTTATTGTGGAATTCACGAAATTCAATGCATGAAAAATCGCTTAAATATTTTTTATAGAATTTAGTGACTGCGGTTGTACGAAGTTTTTTCACAAACGTTAATTATTGCAATTCAGTAAAAATCTCTCACTTTAATTAAAATTCCTGCAACCAATAAATTAATAGCTCTGACAATCAATAAATTAATAGCCTTATGGGACTAGCTCAAAATTTTTATTTCCTCCCCGCTCAAAACCACACGGACAAGCCTTTAAGCTCACGTAATTTTTTAATTTTCCCCTATATCATCGTGAGTATGATTGTTAAAAATCTATAAAAATCATCTCCGAACGAAGCCTCGCTTAACAATTGAATCACTCCAGACAGCGGCGCATTTATACGTGCGCGCGACGATTGAATACGCGTTATCAGTATAGACGCGTCGTTCGCGCGTGTCGCGGGCGCACAATTGCCTTATGTAATGTAAGTACAAGCCGACGAATACTTATACTTATTATGTACGTGATTTCTTGCCGCGCAAATTCATACAGGCTGATTTTGAAATAGTACTTTTCGTACCTAAGACGTAAAGTAGAACTTTACAAGTTTTACGGCCGTGGTGCGAACAATATTTTTCGATATAGTATCCGTAAAGTTCCTACCAATGTCAATATAATAAAATATCGGGAGTTAAACATCATTGTATATAAGAACTTGCCTTCGGAGCACTCACGCGCTCCTCGATGGTTATCGAAAGAGGTTTATCGAATATGAAACGGTAAAGATTTTTAGGAACGTAGGGCGGGGCGAGAAGGGGTCCAGGGGAAGGCGAAGCCCCCGCGATTATAACTGTTTTTATCATAATTATGTCAAAAGATTATAGTATAGTATACGTTTATTATTTGTTTTAATTTGAATTTAGAAGTGTGTTAAAACTTTTTTTCTTTTAACCCCCGGGGGGGGCCCCCCCGCCACAAAAAATGCATTATTAAATCCAAAAAATTAAAATTATTTTATTATGAAATTTCATTTATTATTTTTTTATTAAACTAATAGTATTTTTCGGTACTAGACCGTAAAGTAACATTCGTAAAGTACAATTCTCACTGGGTTCGTATAATTTTACCGACTGCAAGACAGGCCGCAAAGTACGTACTTTACGGACACGTATGACAGCAAATATATTACTTATAAGCGGAAAAATGTCGAGTCACATTATCGCGTTATCGCGATACGGAGGTGCGCGCAGCTGAGACGCATTATTCGTTGCAGTGCGGTGGGACTCGAACGAGCGCGTGCGATACTTTTATAAATATCGCGTACGACAGTCGCTGGTTGTCGAGGGGCAGTTTGTTTGGAGCTTGGCCATTACCGTAAAAACAAAGAGGTAATCGCGGTTCGTATATGGTTCATTCTCCAAATACAAGGAAATATCAATCTAAGCTACATATCACATTGAAGTTTGCAGTTTTTGAATAAAACACAAATTTTACCTGATAGCTCAAACCCTCTTTTCTATAAACCACTTTGAAACAATAAAAAAATTCTCTCTTTATTGCAAGTAAAAATGATAAAAGAGCTGAAAACGTAACTCCGTCGACTTCCCCATACCAAAATCTAAAATTTGTATAGTTGATATGTGTCGTACAGTGAGTCGAATACTCTGACTAAAAATTGTTAGATACTTGTTTTATTATAGAAAAACATATTATAAATTATCAAAGATTCAAATAATTATCTTGGTACTTAAACATATAGCCAAACATCGTTCTGCCGCAAGCAAAAAATGTCGACGGAGTTTTATAAACGCGCATTTCTATATATTAAAAAGAGACAGAACAGACGAAAACGATACCAGTTCGCCATTGAAGTATTATTGCATCAGATATAGTAAGTTCAAATTTAATAAGACGACAATTTATTAATTAGATTAATAGACAAATCTATATAAAATGCATCGCGTATTTTAATTACGCATAACTCCCTCGACATAGATTTTTCTCTTATATGCTAGTATTTAAAGTGGAATAAAATACCCTTATAATTTGGATAAATATACGTTTACTGCAATTCCACTATTTTACATGATTTATTCCGCCATTAAAAGTCGATGATTGCTTTATATTTAAAAATTCAGTAACTCCGTCGACATACAAAATTTCATATAAAAAAGAAAATACATATATGTCTATCCTTATTGATAAACAAATTAAATTTTTTATAAAGGAGGAATTCATTATACTTATTTTAGATAGCTATACCTTAAATCCTTCATTTGATCTAATAATAATTATGTAATTCCGTCGACTTTTTTACACGTTAACCTTTAAAAAAAATCTGTTCTAGTAATAATTAAGCTCAAGAACCTATAGATTCTTATTCTACAGTTCAAATACTAGATAGAAAAAACAAAATTTCAACCATCTCGATTATTTCGGTAAAAAAAGTTTCTGGAGTTATTTTTTCACTTATTTGAAGAATCAACCATATATATTTGTTTACGTACAAAAAAAGTGAAAAAAAACCCGCGGATTTTTGCGAACCACGCGGGAAAATCCGATTTGGATGCGTTATTTACGCTGCACACGGTACATCAGTAAACAGAGTCGCGCGCGCGTATTATAGGATGTGAGAGTGGAATGATTGACGAGTGATTAATGTCAAACATTATGTATTACCGTACCGCTGATTAATGAACTTTTTATGTGTTGGTTTTTCAGAATGGCTGAGCCGAGCGGTTATAAATTAGAAGTTGTCCAAGTGGTGAGTATCCATATATTTATTTTGCGCTTTTAAAAATAATTGCACTCACGAGAAGGTATATACGTGCAATGACTTTAGCGCTAGAATGTTTGAACGAGATATGTACATCTTATTACAGGTGTTGAGTATAAGGAAGTGTATAATTTTATTTGCTTATCCGATATTGTAAAAACATGTTATAATTGTTTTTCGAGGTGTTAGGAATCAAAATACATGATTTTTGAAAAATGTCTGTGTGTGTGTGTGTGTGTACGCCTGGATCTCAATCTCAGTTTCTACTCGATTGATTTTGACCGGACAGGTCTTATTTTTTTTTTGTGTGATAGCGGGACAAAAAGCCGTTTTTTGATTCGCCGATGCGTTTTTGGTTTATTTCGATTTTTCGATTTTCTCAAAATTGATTTTTGCTTTTTTTTAATGATAAAATCGAGATATTTGAATCGAATAGATAGCATTCGAAAGAGCATTAAAATACCTATATTTTCTAAAAAAAGAAAAAATTTCTCTAGTTATCACGGTTCTTTTGTTATTAACAAAAACGTATTTCTTTTTAAAAAGCTTATAGCTCCTAAACTAAACGATCAATTTTCTTGAGAAAAATCATGATAATGCAGAATGTAAATAGCTATAATCTGTAAAAATTTGAATTCATTTTGTCGACTAGTTTTTGAGAAAAAAATTGAAATGTGAAAAAAATGAGTTTTTTATGTCCAACGATTATGGGAGTAAAATTGACTTAATCGCTTCGAAATTTCTTGTAGAGGTAGATTTTGGATAGCTCTTGGTCGAGTTCTTTGGGCAAAATAATTAGTCCAGAAATTTCAGAAATATTTGAGGTTAAAATTTTTTTAACCTTTTTTTCAAATCGTAATTTCACGAGAACGGCTTCATGTATCAGCTCCAAATTTATAGACAATTTTGTACGTGATATACATAATATGTGTGCGAATTTTCATCAAGATCGTACGATTACTTTTTGAGATATTTGATTTTGAAAATTTTCGTATTTTACAAAGTTATTTTCTTTGTCGCATGATAACTAGAGAAAACAAAAATTAGTTTAATCATGTTGAAATTTTGTGGAGATGTAGAGTCTATATATTATCGTATAATTCCTTTAGGTAAAAGAATTGTCTCATGATTTTTAGAGATATTTAAGATTAAAATTCTTTTACGGTTTTTTTCAAAATCGTAATTTCTCAATGACGACTTCATGTATCAGCTTGAAATTTATAGACTATTTTGTGTGCGATATAGGCAATACCTGTGTAAAATTTCATCCGGATTATATGGCTATTTTTTAAGATGCTTGATATTTAAAATTTTAGTATTTTTGAAAATGACTTTCTTTGTTGTCGCACAATATAACTACATTAAAATTGTTTTAATTTCTTTGAAATTTGGTGCAGATGTAGAGTTTGTATATTATTTATTAGAAGAGTTCTTAGGGTAAAAGAATTCGTTTATGACTTTCAGAGATATTTGAGGTTAAAACTATTTTAGCCCTCTTTTAAAATCGTAATTATTCGGGAACGCATTTATACATACTAGAAAATAGAAATGACATGCGCTACGCGCTATGCGCCGATGCGAGCGTGTTGTATACCTGCTTTTGTTTTGTAATAGCCATTTATTATTTTTAAGGTTAGAACCTTTTTCTTACATCGGAAATTCCAGAAAGAGCACACAAATACGAACAGGCATACTACTAGAGACAAGTACCCTATGTGTGAAATTTCACAAAGAAAATATAATTTGAAGTAAAGGTTATTTAGCAATTTTAAAAGGTTTTGACGATAATATTACAATCAATTATTTTATTTATTTTTCACACATAATTTAAAAAAGAATCATACCTATTATTTTATTCATATTTTATACATAATTTAAAAATGAATACTTTTTAATCTTCATAAATGAATTTAATTATAATTATGTCATAAATGGTTGCAAAAATTATAAATTTTGTTATTAAAAATTCATTAAAGAAATAAGCAAATTAAGTTTGAGGAAGCCACGGACCAATGAATTGGCAACGGTTTTTTTTTCGGTTAAAAATTTGGTTTATCGTAGGTACATTTGGAATGAAACGCTTGATTTCTTAAATGCATTTTCCATATTTTTAAAACAATTTCATGTATATTCTATGTCATAAACGACTACAAAATCCAAACAACAACAAATGCTATTTTTAATGAATTTTTATTTATCAACTGTCAAAAGAACACATGACCGAGGAAAATCAGCAGTCATTTGGAGAATTTTCCTTCGTCTGTTTACATAAGTAAATACTTTTAGAATAATTTTTGTTTAAAAATAGTACTGTGGATTACCGCGTTTAAAGCGAACATTACTCTCTAAAGTTGAATTAGTGAAAATTGCTCCACCATTTCAATTAGTAGAAAAAACTACTAATTTATTAGTGAATATTCACTATTTCATTAGTGGTTTTTTAAAAACTACTAATTAAATTAGTAGAAACTACTAATCAAAATAGTAGTTTTAATAAACTACTAAATAAAATACTACTAATAAATAAAAAACTACTAATTTATTAGTGAATATTCACTATTTCATTAGTGGTTTTTTAAAAACTACTAATTAAATTAGTAGAAACTACTAATCAAAATAGTAGTTTTAATAAACTACTAAATAAAATAGTGAATATTCACTAATAAATTAGAAGTTTTTTCTACTAATTGAAATGGTGGAGCAATTTTCACTAATTCAACTTTAGAGAGTAGCACACGGAAAAACATTTAGTCATGCAATGTTGGAAGTAGTATCTCCGTAGGCACTCAATCGTTGTTAGTATTTTTCTTTTTAAGAACTGCAGAATATATTTTGTAAACAAGACTATTAAATGACTCATATGAAAATGATATAGCTTTTTAGACATGGAGCTAGAACGCCTGCCAAAAATGAAGTTCTTCTAGCTATGCCTACATTTGTCGATCATTCATTTGTTGACGACTACGGTGGCTACGATCAATTAACAAATGTAAGTAATTTACTTCTTTTTTAATTTTTAAAAAATTTTTTTTTTTCAGTTGCGATATGTATTAAAAATAGTTTTAAAAAATTTTAATATTTTCTATATTTCAAAAAAAAATTGAAAATAAAAAAAGATGAATCCCAATATTCTATTTTGCATATATAAAAAAGAACCACATAGATGTCGAAATGAATGCTTTTATATAGACCTCGCTATGCATTCTTTTCAGTGGATACACAGTGAGAAATCATGAGCATTTAACGCATCAACTATTATAATGTGCGCGTATAGCTGGGTGTCGAACAATTTTTGCCTACACGCCATGCTAGTAAGTCTCGAACATGTGCGTTTCTCGCATCTAAAGCCTAATGCTCGCAGTGCTCGACCGTGATGCCCAAAACTCATGAGCTTCTGCGTTTCGGTCGAGATATTGTAGTAGTGCCCCCTCCACAGAGCCATAGCCGTACGCAGCGCGCCCTAGTGCTGCTGCACTGTACCTGCAAACGCAAGGTACTGATGAAATTTGGGCATCAAAAATCATGAAACACGCATATAGAGTTACTTCATGGACAAGGTGATACGCTTAACGCTCACGATTTCTCACCGTTTAAGCGTGAACAATTGATTGTTTGTACCATGAACTACTCTTTTTAAAACATTTATAGGTACCCACAACAGATACATTGTTTTCAACATTTCACTTCGTTAACTATAAAAACGAAACAAAAACATAATTTTACAATATTTATATAAACTTGTATTTTTTACTTTTTTTCATTCGATTCTTTCGTCCAGCATACGAAACGATAATTTCCTCTCGCTAAATGTTAAAATGTTCGCAATCACTACTTATACTATTACTAAAAACGAATATCCCTTCGAACAGGTCGGCAAGGAACAGGCGTACAAACTCGGCTGCGTTCTGCGCGGCCGCTACGACGACTTCCTCGGCGCCGTCTACCGTCCCCAGGACCTACACGCACGCAGCAGCGACACCGACCGCACGAAGATGACTTTGCAGCTGGTTCTCGCCGGCCTCTACCCACCGCCACCCGAACAGACCTGGAACTCCGACCTCGCTTGGATGCCTATCCCAACGTACTATTTACCTGAGGATTTCGACTTCCTGCTCAGAGGTTTTCAGAAGCCTAAGTGAGTATAATATAATATATATATGAATAGGGTCACATCGATTTTCGATGGATGGGCGGGATACTTTATTGGGGTTCCAACTGAGTTTGGTTTTTGAGTGTGTTATTTAAATGAGCGGAGAATTCGTGAATAAGTTTTTGGAAGATTATACACATTTTTTGTAATATTTATAGGACAGTTAAGTACACTGTTAGAAAACTTCCATATATAGATATATTGTATTTACATTTTGCGTTTCGAAATGTACACATTGTATACCTGTAGAGGGTGGTGACACTAGTGGTTGGCCATACCCTAGTTGTTGGACATTTTCGTTGTAACAGTTACACAAAAATAAAATTTGCTAAACTATAATAAATCGTAAACTAAGTAGAGGTTATTTACTTCGCACTCGCCTCCGTAAAGTTCAAAATCGTTTATTTATTTCAATTGAGAATGGTGAAAGTAAAAGTGTCTGACAACTAAATTACATGACTCTAGGTGGGAAGAAGCCCCATAATTTTGAAATTTTCTATATATAACAACGAATTTTATAATATAATGAAAAAATTATCTGATTAGATGCTTTGTAAAAAAGAAACAAGATCTTAAAAAATTTGTTTAAAATTTTATTTTTGTTATAAAATGAGAAACTAATTACATACATGGTTTTTTAAAAAACCTTTTTTCGTGATTTCTTGACAGCATAATCAGATATGAGTTCATCAAAATCGATTGTTTTTAATAGGTCAAATTCTATGCTCATTAAACTTAGGTAGTTTAATCGTGACTGTGTCATGGTACTTCTATGGTCTGATTTTATTAATTTTAATCGGGAAATATATATTATAATAATTATAATATATTATAATATAATCATAAGAGTTAGAAATATACGCAGACTGATTTCAATACTCAGGAAAGTGGAAGTAAAAAATTCTTTTTTTAATTGCAAGTATAAGTCTGGAATAAAAAATACTTCATCTTTTCGTGTTTCACAAAGGTAATGTTTATAATGTAAGCATTCCGATGTTAATTTGTCTGCAAAAATGTCTTGATCATATTTTCTAGCAAGCTTTTCGCAGCATTCTTTTATTCCTTCATACGTCATATCTGGTAGAGCAGTGAAAAACTTAAAATCATCATTTACTATTTCGTAAGCAGCTTTTCTAGTTCTCAAATTGGAACAAAGTGAATCGATTACCGAATAAAAAATCTCTATTTTCAGCTTGTCTTCTGCAGTAAATTGCGTGCCTTCACTTTGTCCTTCAAAGCGAGTAATTTTCACGCTTCTCCTTCGATTTCTTGGTTTAGATGTAGATTCAGTTTCGCAGATATCAGTAAAGCTTTTTGCTTTCTCTAAAAACACATCAAATTTGTCCCTTATATCGAATAAGTACAGTTCTAATGAATTCAAAAGACTGCATGCAATAAACAAATCCATATTTTCTTTCTGTAAATTTGTAGACGTATCATTAATACGTGTCAAAATTTCATACCATACTACAGTCATAAAAACATTTTCAAATTTTGTTATTTGCTTAAAAATGAACTTAGCTTCAAGTTTTGTCTCATTAGACTGCGTATCGTCCTTGGCTAAATCATCTAGAGCTTTAAGCTTAATACCTGTATATCCCGTGAAAAGAGCTGCGATTGCATCAATTCGAGCTGACCATCGAGTAGTGGATAGAGATTTAACAACTTTGTTTTTTGTTTCTAAACATGACAATAGTTTCTGCCATCTATAAGTCGATGCCGAGAAAAATGTGTACAAATTTTGTACGAAATAAAAATATGCGACAACTTCTGTAACACATTCAGCTGCTTTTATGCCGACTAAATTTAACGAGTGCCCTACACAGGAAATATAATCAGCGTACTTATTAATTTCCCTTATCTTCACTTATATTCCTAAGTATCGTCCAGACATATTCGATGCGTTATTGTAGGACTGACCTCTACAGCCATTGATATTAATATCATTATTATCTTTAAAAAAATTTATTACAACCTCTGTTAAATATTCGGAATTATGTCCTTCTATGGGAACGAACATTACAAACGTTCAATAGACCCCCGATCTGTCACGTAACGTACGGTGAATGTTAATTGATCCAGATGAGAGATATCTGGCATAGAATCCACAGAAAAAGAATAATATTTTGAATTCTTTAACTCACTTAAAATGGAAGCAAGAACTTTTTCCCCCATAAGGCCTATGAATTCCTCACAAATATTAGTTGATAAGTATGACTTTACTCCGTGCCCTTTATTTCCATAAGTGTTAATATGCTCTTTAAGGAAAGGATCATAGTCTCTTAGTAATTCTAAATATCCAAGTAATTACCATTTTGACTAGATCCGAATCGTTCATTCTCACCTCGAAAAGCGAGACCTCGTGAAGCAAGAAACTTTACAGTATCAGCTATTCGACGTAATACTTGATCCAGTAATTTTTCTCATTTTTTGGTTGAATCGTTAATTTATTTTCCACACTACTAGTTTCTCTTCTTCGTTTAGAATAAATAGTTAGAGTTTGTTTATGAGCTTTACTTTCCTCATGCTCCGCGATTCGCTCTGGATGTTTCCAATCACTAAATCCGTACAATGAAATTTGATCTTTCTCAGATGAAAAAAAGTCGACAGACAAAGCAATAAACATGTCCAGTTGATGGTGAATATGACAATCACTCATGATCTATTACTTCATTATTAGAGAGTTTCAATTGAAATAATGATCTGGTCAGAGTTTTCACTTTTTGTTTGTTTCCTTCTTTGTAAACTCGTGCAGATTTTGAGAAGCGCAAAAAAACGAAACCAGCGCAAACCAAGCAGACTCGTATTCTCTCGCGGGTAATTAAGGTGCATCTGACGTCACGATGTAAGCACCTTTCTTGTCATGCGTGAGAGAGAGAAGAGTAGATAGTCGACTAGTATATAAAGGGCCACGATTCTCGGAATCGTCACGCACTTGTGTCCGAGCTATTGTCTTTAACACTTACCGATAAGCATTGCGCTTAGGCAAGTGATGCTGGCTATTCCCTTGCGCTCGTTAAACATTGTAAATATTCTTTTGTATTTTTTCTCTTTATTAAAATAAACCTAGTGAATATCATATTTGTCTTTAAGTAAAATGTAAATTATAAACCTAACCTTAACATACCCAAGGAACTCTACCTTACCGACCTCTTAAGGCACGATAGTTGGCCCTCAGCGCCGACTATTTACCCGGCAATCCTTTCTATCGGCACGGTAGCAGCCAATCAGCGCTAACTACTTACCCGATTCCAACGCAGCACGGTAGCAGCCAATCAGCGCTAACTACTTACCTACATCACCTACCTACCTTCTATCTGTATCGACGGCACGGACTCCGGCACACTGCGCGCCGGTACCTTACCCTGAGATCGGAGGAAAATCCCAAAACCGATAAATCGCTCGAGTTTTTTTTTTTTTTTTTATCCTTCCGGTTATCCCTTATTCGGGTATGGACCAATTCTGACATACGTTCTATGGTTATATGAACTTTTTTTGATACGTTATATGACTGTGTTGTTGACGGGAATTTGACTTCTGAGTGCAGTATTCCAAGTAGCGCGAAAATTGAATGTGGTGATTGGCGTAGATCTGATCTTCCCCTTCTTGATATTGAGAGGCATCTGGAACTAATAAATAAATCTTCCTTCTGTAACATGACTGCACTCATTGCTGATGGGCAGAGATATGTACTTATACTTATACAGGGATCTGCCCCTCATCAATGAATAACAGTAAAGCATAACAAATTTCAGGGTAATTAAATGCTAAATTTTGAATTTCAGAGCCCAGGGGAATTTTATGAAGGTTACATTTTGAGATAAAATTCCCCCTGAAGTGTTCTAAGTCCTTACATTCCCATATTAGGTGGTGGATGGAGTGAATGTCATCGCCACAAATGCACATTTCCTCAACCAAAAACCCTTTTGATGCCAAATGGGCCCTAGTTCTATTATGCCCGCTCCTGAGTCTATTCAGTACACAAATATCCCTTCTGCTCAAATCTCCTCTGCCGGCAAACCATGGAGAGAAAGAAAACTCCTGGACATGGCCCATGTATGTCCTATCCTTGTTTGATTTACCATAGTCGTTGCAGAAGGATGACATCCTGCCAATAATTTTGGATTTCAACATGGGTAACATATCTTGGGTGCACTGGGGGCAAGTCGACATTAGATTGGAAGCATCCGCAGTTTTTGCCGCCGAATCTGCTTTGTTACCATTCGGAATAGAGAGAGACTTTGGCCTCCAAACAATATTTATAGTCCTATTTTTAGAGGAGGCTTTATGCATTAGTGATCTAACGGTACTAGTTAAGGGGTGCATTCTGAAGTTGAGTCCATTAGATTTTATAAGTAACGCTGCTGATAGAGAGTCAGTAAATATCAAAATATGGTTCGAGGTGGAAATCCTAACATCCGAAATACCCTCGAGAATTACTCCCAATTCGCATGAGGTGACAGATAGATCTGCAGAAGCCTTAAGTGACGATGAAAAGTCAAGGGGCTCGATGAAATATCCCATGCCTCTATCTCCATTACGGTTGAGAGAACCATCCGTGTGAATAATGGTGATGTCCGAATGTAGAGATTCCATTAGATTAGAATAGTGTATGTTGCTAGGGAGTTTCTCTAAATTTCTGCCCCAATCTGTGTCCACAGCATCCTCCAGGAATAGGGCTTCATACGGTACTGAAAAGGTCGGCAAGATAGGAAATCTGGCTTGGCGTTTAATTAGGGGACCTGTATCCTGCCAGCTATCATATAGTAGTCCGAAGCCACTGATCCGAGTAGAATTTGGCTTTTTCCGGGGTTTGGGGAGATATCTTTGCATGTACTGGATTTTTGGGATAATTGTATTTGATGTGAGAGAAAAATTTCTACAGAGCATCCTTTCAGCAATATGGCGTCTTCTGATTCTGAGGGTGGGGATACCTGACAGATGATGAAGAACATTGATGGGAGTAGTTCTAATATTTTCCAGACAAATTCTGAGGGCTGAGTTCTGAAGCACTTGTAATTTTTTGAGAAAACAGTCATTTGCATTGGCGAAGAGATATGATGCCTAGTCCATCTTTGGTCTGACAATTACCTTGTAAAAGGTTAGGGCCGTCTGAATGTGGATTCCCCAACTTCTTTTACACAGAGAAGCCAACATATTTATGCCAAAACGGACTGTTTGGTAACTTTGGCTATGTGGGCTTCCCATGCAAGCCCAGAGTCCCATGTGACTCCCAGGTATTGGAATGCGTGACCATTTGTGATGATTTGGTCATTGAGGGAAATTTGATAGGAGCCTTGAGCAATACTTTCAGTATTGAAACCCATGAATGTGAGGGAGCATTTAGGGATGGATACATGGAGGCTCTTGGTGTCGAACCATCCATTTAGTAAGGATAGGCCAGTTGAAAGAACGTTGATAATTTTTTCCGGAGACTCATCACTGCAATAGAGCAGGAGGTCATCCGCAAATCCCAAACATCTGGAACTGATGTGTAAGTGAGAAGAAATATTACTAATATAGATGTTAAAAAGTAATGATGAAAGAATGCAACCTTGGGGAAGACCTTTATTGGTAGAGCCAGTGGCGAATAGGGATTTGTTGAAGAAACCAAAAATTTTTCTATTGAAAATCAAATTCATAACGAATTTTCTGATACGAGGGGGGATATCCAAGTCCATAAGCCTATTCAATAGAGTTCCCAGATGGACATTGTCGTAAGCACCCTCAATGTCCAATCCAAGCACACCGAGTACTTTCCTTCTCCTTTTGTCTATAATGGTGTCCAGCTATAGCGGGGCAAGACAGTCATGGCATGACCTGCCTCGCCTAAATCCTTGGAAGAATTTTGGGATGAGGTTATGGTTCTCACACCACCACATCAGGCGGTCATTAACTACTCTTTCAAGGGTTTTTAATAGAGTGGATGCTAGGGCAATAGGCCTGAAACCTTTGTCCCCACCCTTTGGGATGAAACAAACCTTGAAATCCTTCCATTTACTGGGATAATTATCCGATGCTAAAATACGGTTGTAAAAACCTGTAAGCCAAATCAGAGCCTGTTGGGGGAGTTTTTTTAATAGTTTGTAGGGTATGCCATCTATCCCCAGGGCTGATGAGCCTTTAGAAGATTTAATTGCCAAAGAAACTTCATGAATAGTAATTTCCTTTTCTAAAAAATGCCTACCGTTACCTAGGTTATGTATTTCTAAATCAGGGTAGTCGTAGTTATTAGATATTTTTATTTTCCTATAAGCCTCAGCCAGTTTGGAATCCTCCAAAAGGGAGTTTAGATCAGACGAAGAAGGTGAGGGGTTGTAATGTCGGTTTTTAAACTTTTTTATAATATGGAAATTATCAAGCATAGTTCTGTCAGGATTGATAGAAGAAACAAAATTTCTAAAATTGGTGATTTTGATTTTAAAAAGTAGCTTCTTAGAAGTGGCAAAAGCTGATTTGGCCAGGGATAGGTTTTCGGGCGTAGGGTTCATTTTAAATTTCCTGAGAAGGTATCTTCTATTGTCCACTGCCTTAGTACACTCCTCATTCCACCAAGCCGCGTTTGGAGGTTTTTTCCTAGATGGGTCCTTTATTTGGGAGGGTATTTTCCCCCCAGCTTCCATAATAGCTTCATTGGTCAAGGTGATAAAATCTTCAAGGTCATCATCGACTTCTTGATGTAAAGAGTCCAGAAGCCTGGGATGGTCTGATAAAAAATCATTGAATTTAGCCCAGTTGACTCTGGATAATTGATAAGATTAGTGGTGAAGAGTTTCCTTGATAAGATTAAAAGCGATGCCGACCTCTATGGGGAAATGATCACTACCATGGGTGTCATCGAGAATTGACCAAGATAGTTTCCTAGCAAAACTTTCATTGGTGAAAGATATATCAGGGCAACTTGCGCTGATATGAAGGCGTGTGGGATTGCCATTATTTAACATAGTGAACTGGCCACACGAATCCAAGGCTGAACGAAGGTTCATTCCGTTTTGATTGGGTGAGTGACTACCCCAAAGGGGGTTTTGTGCATTAAAATCTCTCATTACGATAACATTGTCGAGAAGAGAGAGTTGGTCCAAAAAACTGATAAAATTATAAGAGCTAATGTTATTGTATGGGGGGTTATAAACAAAAACTAATGTGAAGACGTAGTATTTGAAGAAATTTTTATGGCCACATGTTCAAGATCTTTGGGTATATTGCGCAGATTTATGACTTTAAAATGGAATTCTTTTTTGATGAACACCAGCAAACCCCCACCTCCATCCTTGGAACAGCCTGTTCTATCTCTTCTGATAGAAAGATATCCATTTATGGAAGGTGAGAAGTCCGCAGCAGTCAGTTTTGACTCAGAAAAGCACACAATATCTGACTTGATAATAGAGTTTGAAATAGAAGGCCATCTTAACTTAATGCCATTTACATTATGGTATATAATGGAGTCAACCATTTTAAGGCTGTGACTTAATCTTTTTGCTTCTACTTATGCTTGGATGCGACTGCTGGTGAGAGTGTGGGTATTTCCCAGAATTGGGGTGTGGTTTTTTCCGTTTGGAGATTTTTTTTTTTATGTGAAGGTTTAAGATATGGTGGTCTAAATTGTATCAGATCTTCCGAATTAGAAGATTTGTTTGGAGAAGATATTACGGGCAATGGGCTATTTGTTCTTGCAATCAAACTCTGGGGTGAGTTTTAAATTGCGGAGTTTTCAGTGACTATTTCTTCCGTATGATCCGGTGTGTCTTTTCTACAGCATCTGGGATAAACGACGAGAATTGGTCAAAATGGGGGAGGTCTGAAAGTATAGGAGGAGTCTTGTTAAGTGTGAAGCTTCCTGTCTGTGAGTGGTTATCAACCACAGGGCTATTTATAGTAAATGGTTCCACAATCGAGTTAGATTGGGATTGAGGATTTTCATCCGGAGTCGCTGCAAGTTCCGAATTTGGGCCAGCTATTTTTAAATCTATAAGAATACGAGTTAGGTTATCTATATATAGATTTGGAGAGTCTGAGTCGATGGTAGAAGAATTTTGGTTTAAAGTTAAAGATTTTAGGTATCTCTGTTTAGCAATGAAAATGGCTTGTGGTTTACCGATGTTTAGGAAAGTGCTGATGACATTCACTTCCTTGTGAAATTCAAAGAAGATGCACTCTTTACTGGAAGCTGGGTGAGTTTTCTTGCAGTTTACACATCGAGGGCAAAGATTGCAGTCACCAGTGTGGTGTTGGCTACACTGAACACAGGCTACAATATTGTGGCAAAAGTTGGTACCATGACCGTAATGTCATGTGTTATAGATTTAAAACATCTAAGAACCGCCGGAACATGCTGGAGAACTTTCTTGAAACCCCCAAAAATACTGATGAATCTTGGGAGCGAGCCCAAACAAAAAATTTTTACTTTGCTTAAATTGATGTTGAAGTTACCTTGGTCCGAGAATGATAATCTGGTGACTCTCGCCAATTTCTGAATAGATTCCCCCTGAGGACACACGGAAAAAAGATCGGGGTAGCAGCTCTCTGGGCGCTGAAAGCGCAGCGTTCTCATCAGTTTGGGAATACAGCGACCTCATCTCGGGCGCACTGTCGTCCCGAGTTGGGATTGCTGCTATCCCGATCACGTGTTCCCAACGCACGAGGCTGCTGTTGTCCCGAATTCGGGATAGCAGCGCTCCTGAATCGAGACCGCTGCTTGCTCACTCGAAGTGTAACAGAAGCCCACTCATTTGACACTGCTCCTGTCTCTATAGAGAGCACTGCACTCCCAAAGTTTTTTCCGTGCATACAATGCCACTCCCTAACTCTTCTATTGAAAGTTCCGGCGGAATGTCTAAGAGGACACCTACGTTGAATAGCCCCACGTCCGGAATGTAGGCTCGCCAATGAGGGTCCACCTTAATAACTCCCCGGTCAACAAATTCATTGGCTTCAGTCGAAGAATTAAAAGCGAGGGAGTATTTTTTTAAGCCTTCTCTTTGCAGGAAGGAAACTCTGAAACCTGCTGCAAAAATCCTCGAACCAATAGAGATAATGTAAAAATTCCCTATATTGTTATCCGGGTTTGCATCCAAGATATACACCAGAAATGGGCCTTCAAACTTTGCAGGATATCTATTTTTCTTTTGGCTTGAGTAGTCTGAGAAGGAAGGTTCAAAAGGGTTGGTGTCTGGAGGCTGCGAGTTGAGGTTGTGGTTGGGAGCCAGGCTATGGTTTAGTTCAGAGTTATTGGCAGATGAAGCTAGAGGGAGCATATTCAAGTTTTAAAATAAAAGGTAGAATAGAGATGGTATGAAATTGGGTTTTGAAATCCTATGTATGATATATGGAGTATAATTATATAAATCCAAGGGGGCCACTGGTGAAGAAAATTCTAGTGTAGTACGGCCTTAAACACCAAATAGCCACTAGTGCCAGGCAGAGGAGCAGAGCAGGGTACAATGTGTCTAAATCTCACCTACCAAATGCTATAGAGGAGGCCCAACTAAGTGGCCCACGAGTCAGAGGGACTCGACGCTGCACCCAGTAGGGCAACCCTTAATGAAAAACCCGCCACAACAAGATCCCCTCGGTGTGCTACTATCAATAGCAGTCTGAATGACGTAAAATTCCGCAAGGCACCTAGTGAGCACCCAAATCAGCTCACCATCCGAATATCCCTATTGCGCAGCCAGGGTTCCTGGAAATTTAATTAATAACTACCTGGTACAATAAACAAAACTACAAAACTACTAAACAAATATATGAGAAGAACTTGTATAGTAATCGATAACTATTGGTAACATCAAGATAGATTAAAACTGTGTGTACTACATTATTGGTTTTCAGAGTAAGCTACAAAACAGAACATCTTATGTAGTACACAAGACCACAAATAAAGTCAATACTTAAAATTACAAAATATTTGGAAACTTAAAAAGTAAAATGTTTATTGTGAATGGTCTATTGCAGACTTGAAGTGAGAAATAATATAGAAACAGCAGTGTTGCGGTTATATAAAAATAAAACCAGCTAGACTGTGGATTAATCTATATGGGGCAATACTTAAGGAGTATACGCTGCCTAAAGGTACACCAAGAGGATGTGTGGGCCTCAGATGGTTGAGTAAAGATGATGAGTCGTTACTGGAAACCCCTCCAAGGTCAATCGGGGAGTCTGCCAGAACGCCCACGGAATGTGAGGGTGACAGTACTCAAAAAGACGTTTATGATTTTATTTTTTGCACTGTTATATTTAGAGAGGTTAAAGGCAGATATGTATAATTGAGTACTTAATTTTTTTTATGGCTGAGTCGCTGTGGGTCGGCAAAGAGGTTCCAATTTCCATAGATGTATCACAGATGGTGTATATGCGTAACTTGAGCCAAAAAACCCATTCCCTCTCAATGTCCGTTCAGAATAATTCTCCTCCTCGAGTGTGATGTTGAAAAGCGGAGTAAAACTGTAGAAGCCGGTGGGCGATCCGGCGTGGTTAACACGTTTGAGCCGAGATAAGATGGCGTCGGGCAATGTCGTCTCAACTCGTGTAGTGTCCTATACGTTGAAAGTCTGTGTCACTTGAAAAAACAGAAATCCTAATCCAACGTTAATCCACGAGCCAACCAGTCCTTTAATCCTGTCTCCTGAGATGCAGAGAACGAAAAGGGCTACTAGCCCCGGTTGTATGAGTAGTCTGGAGTAGAGCGTAAGAGAGGCGATGTGAGCTGTTCGGCAGTTGGAAAGAGAATCAAATCGCTCGAGTCCAGTACACGAACTCTTAAAAATTGTTAATAACTACCAAGTAACGACATCTAGCTTCGTACAAGTCAACTCAATTATTAAGGTGTAGACTCAAATCTGAGAGCTGTCATTACTTCGGTACGTTACAATCAAAAGAATTTATATACTTTTGATAATTACAAAAGATATTAAGATTTTAAGGTTTTGCTGTTAAACTATTGAACATACAGTATATATACTAAAAAATTAACTGTTTATTCAAAGAAATTATTTATTGAACTCTCATATATTGGGTATTGAGAAAATTTAAGGATATTCCATCCCTTACATAGGCCCCAGCCAGTGCCTTGGCCCAGAGGTCTCATCAATCCTAAAGACGGCACTGTGATCGACAACTGGTTCTTTTACTCTATATGGAAGTTTTCTGCCAGTGAATTGTATTGTTTGACTGCTCAAGCAATTAAAAATATTTGTGTTCGTTTTGATCGGTCATTTCATCAACTTATATATTTTGCTTCACCAACGTTTGAATCTCCTCTGCAAGATTATATTGAATATATATTAATTTATAAAATGTATAAACTATGTGTTTATCAGATATCAGGAACTTTTGAAAGATGCATTCCAAACCCTTCCACAATTCCAACATGAACTGTCTAAAACTATAGAAGAATTCAATGAGTTTTTCAAGGAACAAGGTATTTACTCATTGGATAAGCTGGGATTTTATGGATGCATGGGAATATTTAATATTTTGTCGACGCATGTAAAGTATTTTCACGTAAAATGTGTATAACATCCCTCTATTATTCTAGTAATTAATTTTAAATGGATTCATTCGTATTTTAGAAAACATCAAATGTACGTCTTCCTGACTGGTTTACCGACGATCTCTATGAAAATTTGAAAAGACACGTTTGCGTCTACTTCGATCTTTTGATGTCTACGATAGAAATGGGAAAAATATTTATTGGTTCTTTGATAAAACAATTTATCGCAAATATGAATCTCAATGGCGAGATACACAATCCGAGAAAAATGTATCTGTATAGTGGTCACGAAATAAATATAGCTCCCTTCACGAGAGCTCACCACATTCATGATTTCAGATATCCAGATTATGCAAATGCTGTGATATTAGAAAAGTTAAGGAATTCTCAAAACCAAGTGTTTGTCAGGGTACGTAAATAATTATAATAAAATATTATAGAAAATAATATTATAATAAAATAACTAATAAAAGTAATAATATAATAAAATAACTACATCTAAAATCAACATTTGTATGTTGAATTAAACCATGAGTATTTTTCAAATATATTTTCCAGATACTGGCTTGGACTGGAAAGGAGTTTATTACATTAAAACTAGGAAATTTTCAGGAATTTTGTCCTATAGATGAATACTTGAAATTAATTGAGTATATTATTCCATCTGATGAGGAAATAGACAAAATGTTAAGTGAAATGAATATTGATGTCAAAAAAATATGCACGACTGACTCTATATTTTGTCCTAAACGAAAATTATTTTAATTATTTATTATCTGAATTTAATTTATTTTTTTATGTCAATAATGTATACAATTAATATTTTGTCGAAACTAATTTAAATAAATCATTTTATTTATGATACAGATTTTTAAATTATTTCATGAGATTTCAAATTTGAGGTATATGGGAAAATCCATAATACCTTTAACTATTGTGTAATACTTTTTTTTAATTTGCAAAGCACATAAACGAGACAGGGTGCAGCATCTTTAATTTTTACGTAGAAAATGATTGATATTCATCATTATCTTCAATTTTTAGACTTCTTTTTATTTTAAAAGATTTTTTATTGGCCTTTGAACTTGGTCCAACAGCGATAATTCACTAGCTAACTAGCTATAATGTTATGTACCACTTTGATTTTTTAATGTTTAGCGAATATCTTTGGGACCAAAATTACTACAATTACAAATAAAAATTTATTAATTATAGTTTTTGAACTATTTTATGTTAAAGCGTTATTTAATATTATACCCTAGTGTATCTTGTGTGTGTGTGTGTGTGTGGTGTGTGTGTGTGTGTGCGTGTGTGTGTGTGTGTGTATATTTTCCAGTTGCAAATTCTTCACAAGCAAGCATTGCATTTGGTTTTTTTGATGGTTGAAAAGGCATGATAAATAATACTTCGTACATACTGTATTAAAATATACTGGATTCTAAGCTGGGCGTGTTTCCTGTCTACACATCTTAAATGTGGGTATAAAACAGATGTCAATGTTGTTTTTAAACTAGCCCAGTTTTCAGAATTGGAATTCAAATCCCTCATATCACCTGATCCCCTAGCCTTAACAAAACTTGAAGCTCAAAGTGGGCCAAGAAGTTAGTTTTCATGCCAAATACTGTTTCCATAATAGCAGCTGATAGTTTTGAAAATAAGACTTCAAACAAATCTCTGATATCACCTGATCCTTTAGCCTTGACAAAACTTGAAGCTTAAAGTTGGCAAAGAAATCGAGTTCTCATGCCAACGACACTTTCCATAATAACAGTTGATATTATTCACAGAATAGGATTTGCTGTTGCACGGCGCCTAGCTCAAGAAGCTTTTCATGAGTACACAGACAACGGAAGTTTTAATCGGCTTGTAACATCATAATAACCCTTCCTAATTCTTGTTTTCTAACATTGATATCAAAGTATACTTGAGAGTTTTGTTTTCCCTTTTTATTTGAGACATATTCATCAGTTTAGCTGCTGTTTCTTCACTTGTATTCAAAGTTTCCCCAGCATGTTCTTGGAACCAAGTATCATCGGCAGAAACAGGTTTAGATGAACTTTCTTTAATTTTCTGTGGCTTGGCTATATTTACCCTGATTGTACGTCTAAATAGTTCAGAATGATTCTATACAAAGTAGCAGTCATAACAAAATGTGTCATTGATAAGATTTTGCACGTGTTGCCAAATTTATCTTGTGTAAACTTACCATGTTATCTATAGAAGCTACTGCATCTTCTGCAGATTCAAATTCTATAAAAGTTAATCCTCTGTGCTTTTCTGATTCATAATCCAATGGGATTTGAACATCTAAAATTTCGCCAAATGGAATAAAAGCTGCATTCAGTATCTTTTCATCAACTTCTTCTGCTAGTCCTCCTAGAATCATTAAAATATATGTAGGTAATGAGTTTCAGTGAAACTTTAGATTTGTATGCCTAAAAAGTATTTTATGCTATTGTATTTAAGGGGGTTCATCCAACCAGGAACGTATCAAGAATTAATGTCACCCCGCACCACGCGCACAGGCTTGCTCGCATGGGGCCCGGAGCCCCCCACTCTTGTAGTCAGAGCGCGTGTTTATACGGGACTGACATATACACATAGCTTCGTGCCGTCTGTGAGCGTGCACACAGAGCGGCACTCGTCTGTGTGTTCCCCCACCGCTCCAGCGTCGTCTGCACGCGCTGCCGTACACCTAAAATTCCATACTCTCAACTACAATATCTTAAAAACGGTGAAGCTAGGATCTCTGAACTTGTAATATGATATTCTAATTATTGATCTTAATAACATATTAATTTTTCAGGCAAATGCTAAATGTATCTTTGAAGTTATAGACTGAATCGATCTTTCGCGCGTGTGCGTCCCATAAGACGCCGTGTTAAAATGCTCAAATTTGACAATTAATATCTCGATAACGGTGAAGCTAGGCTCTTTTTTGTGAAGATATCATATAGATAATGATGTCAGGTACATGTGAAAAAAGTTTCAAAGACTTCCTAAATAAACTGAAAATTGGATGAACCCCCTTAAGTTGAAAAAAACATTTTTTTAATTTGTTCTCATGTTGCTCCAAAAAACGTTACAATTAAAAACGATTATTTTTTGTTTACTGTTGTCTTATATTTATCGCTTTATTTATGTCTTCAATACTGCTCTCATACAGTTTCATATGTAGAAGCAATGCAGATCTGTTTCCGTAAGCATAAGCAAGTTCTGATATTATTTAAGTTGTGTTAAAAATTACCTGAAGCTTTCTATTGCACGTTCTAAAGCTGGAATTCGTTCGCTAAGTAAATATAATAAATATAAATTGGAAGTTCTATTATTTTGGTATGCAGATTTCTTTTCATATGTATGTATTTCTAGAATCTGTTACAGAGCGAAAGTCAGTCTTTATTTTGCTAATCCTGTCTGGATTTTGGCTATCCATCTGCAAAAGTAGAAATGAAAAATTTGCAATTTTCTTATTTATACACCATAAATTTCATTAAAGTAATATTTTTTACTTTCTTCAAGTACTTAATTTATTTATTAAATAATATAACTATACTAATATTTACCTATTTTCATCTATCTAGTGTTTTCGCAAAATTTTATTCATTGTATTGCATAATGAGAAAATTATATAAGTATAACCTGAAATAAAAAAAAATTACACAAAGTATCTATTTTTTCACACAATATATCTATCTATATATATACTTATCTATAAGCACATCTTCTGTTTTTTTATATACATATTTCGTATTATGTACAAATATTTTATTTTATATTTATTTTATATTTACAAAATACCATAGGAATATTTCGGAGTTATTTTGTAATTTTGTTATATTCTTCTGCTTCTCTCTCTCTCTTACACACACATTATACACGCGCGCCAGCCCAGTGCACATATACACACACATATATAGTAGAGTAATAAGTTTATAGCCAATAGTAATTCAGAGTTGCCGGAAGTGACTTTTAGAAGAACGGAAGTATGTCTGAAGAAAAGAGCGAAGAAAACTTTGGAATCGTAAATGACCATAAAAATTTTTCTATGTCCAATATCTTTACATTAAAACATTCTTTTCGAATGAAACTTTTTGATTTATCTAGTAAATTAAAATAGCTTTTAATCAAGCCAAATTATATACAGGGTGTGTCATTTTAATTGACGCACCCGAAATTTTCAAAAACGGCGTCTCCTAGAAAAAAATGATTCAAACAAAAGTTGTCGGGTACGGAGGGGGCCAACTGATAATGACTTTCACTTTGACCTTAAGGTCAAGGATCAAGGTCATTTGAAGGTCAAATCGATTTTTTGCATAGGAACCCCCACTTTTGACCCCGGAAATGGAAAGAGCGGCAAATTTTACGTTCAAATATGACCTTAACCCTAACTTCAAACTCAAAGGTCAACATAATGTAAAGAAGGAAATCAGTCAACGCATTCAAACATTTGGAAAACTACACAGCCTACACAAGAAAATTTTTTGTACAAAAGGTGAGTGTAGAGGGAGGGGGGGGGGGCAACTGACCATGATATTGATCTTCAGGTCAATATTAAGATGTGGCCTTGACATCAAGATCCAGGATAAAGATCGAAGAGATCCAAGAAGGACAAAGACCTATTTATTTTTACTTAGTTATTTTTTAAAGTAGCTTCATCGCTAAACATTACAAACCTAAAGAAGTCATGGTCCTCCTCAATTTTTCGTAAAGCCCAATTACAAAAATTTAAACGCTCTTGATGATCATTGGGAGTTAAGGCTTGCACTAATACTATGTGATATGCGTGGAATTTCACTTTTTTGATAATTCTTGAAACAGTTTTAAAAGGAATACCTGACTCTCTTGAAATGATTCGACAACTTGTGTGCGGATTTAGGTGAATGCAAGCTAAAATTACAAGAACAAGTGTATCATTTTCGTCGTATACAAGACTTGGACGTTGTCGACTTAAGTGGCCATTCTGAGCTCTCAACTTTAGTCTTTGAATGGTTCTATCATTAGGATGTCGCCGAATTGGGTAACTCTCTGCATATCGTCTAGCAGCAGCTCGGTAACTACCATGACATTCACCGAAAATTACCAACATATCAAAAATTTCAGCTGGTGGGTAGTCTGCCATAATTTTTGACAAAAAATTTTTGTTAAATTGGAAGCAAAATGAAAAATTATAATTAAAACTTATTAAGAACAAATTATTGAACTGTGGACAATAAAGAGCGGAGACTCCACAAAATAATGTATGTCTGTCGTATTAACTGAATGCGCAAACTGCTCCTTTAATTTAAATTTTAAGTGCCTTTCACTTGAGATTAAGTTCGCAAGCAGAAATCATATCACCAGTGGTCACCTTAGGTAAAAGTTGGTTATTGATAATTATTAGAAGTCACTTAAGATGAAAGTTTGTGATTAATGGTTGAATGCGTAGTTTTTGAAATGGATACATTGATCAATTTAAACATTAGAATGACCTTAAATATTAAATTTCAAATTAGGGTCAAGGTCATATTTGAATGTAAAATTTTCCGCTCTTTCCATTTCTGGGGTCAAAAGTGGGGGTTCCTATGAAAAAAATCGATTTGACCTTCAAATGACCTTGATCCTTGACCTCAAGGTCAAAGTGAAGGTCATTATCAGTTGGCCCCCTCCGTACCCTACAACTTTGTTTGAATCATTCTTTTCTAGGAGACGCCGTTTTTGAAATTTTCGGGTGCGTTAATTAAAATGACACACCCTGTATATATATATATATATGTGTGTGTATACACACACACACACACACATATCAATCAAGTGATTACATAAAAAGATACAATAATCTAAAAAATCTGGTAGCCCATTTCAATGAATGATAGGAACGCGGTCTCGCTCCTTCAGGCTTCTTCTATACCTGCCTTCGGAGCGCTCCCGCGCTCCTTGATAACATTATTAAATGGTAGTATAGTTATTCACAAATGTTTTAAATTTGAATGTTTTTTTTTAGGAGCTCGATAAAATGATTACATTTGTAAAAATTTTTGAAATAATGTCAAACGTATATTTTTTTATACGATTTTTTTATCAACTCAGAAACACAATAAAGTTAGACCCGCTATGTACAAAAAGGAACGGAACAGATACAGCAAGTAAAATAGGTTACTATATCTATATATGTATATGAGGAATAGCACTTGTATCTTATGTATATAGATATAGTACCCATGCACTATACCTATTCCCTGTTCCTTATTGCGTGTAACGAACGGGCCGTAGTCGATAAGACGGTCGATATAGATGGCTTGATTCAAATGGGGTTTATTATAACAGCTGGACGATTTATTTATAAAATTATATGAGCAAACTAAGTTTAAATATCAAATTTGAATAGTAATTGTGTAGTTTCAAAGGGAAATTAGCGACGTAGAGAGGTATAATTGTGCATGAACTGGATTTGTCAAAAAGAGAAAAGTATTATAAAAAATGCAAAAAACGCTAAATTGTGTTTTTAACGATAAATGTTAAAATAAATCAAATTAAACAATTGTATGAAAATTATGACATTATGAATAGGTTTTCGGGTAGAAAAATGGCAAAAAAATAGTTTAAAACGATGAAAAAAAATCGATTTTTTGGCCAGAAATCGGTACCTTCTTCCCTTAAATGGTTACCGTTTTAAGAAGAGGAATTTTTCAAGTCTATTTTCAAAATAAAGCTAAAAATGTCCAGAACTTAAGATTTTTTAGTGTTAGGGTCTAATATTGCAGCTTTCTTTATATTTCTGCATCCAAAAATCAATACCAAAGTTTCAGCCGAATCCGTGATCTGAATCCCTCGCCATCTCATAGTTAGTTTTCATCACCGTTTTCTTAGTTTCTCAAATATTTTTCGGATTCATTATAATTGTTATTGTAGAACCTTCACCTTAAAGCGCATAAATTTCTATGTAAGTTTTTGAATCAACTTCACGAACGGAAATTATTTTATAAAAGCACTCGTGACTCCATTAGTCATGATGAAGATATGGGGTCTTTTCGCTCGCGACCTGCGCATGTAATTCCTCATACGTCTACTTATTACTTTCCTTCTTTTACGCGTGCGTGGTTTATTGCGCGTAAATGGCAGCGTTTATTTTAGCTTTTGTTTTGCCTCGCCTATGTGTACAAGCATCAATATTCCGCTGACATTTAATTATTAACGTTTCTGCTTTACATTTTAGCCTTTTATAACGTCCCATTTTATCGCGCGATAATATACCTTGGCCGATCTTAATTATACGGGGGTGTATATACCTTTCAGTGCATCGATGCAATGATATAAACCCGTGTTTTTAATTATCAGCCACCTAGGTACCGTAGTCAAAAACGATTCGCCGAATTGGATACGAACGAAGCGAAACCCTTGAAAGTAAAGCCATAAGCACTATATATCTCTTTAATCTGCTAATACAGAGATACAAACCAGGAAAAAAACCACAAGAATTAGTCAATTGCGGTTCCATTGTTTATAGTTGCGTCACTCACTACACCGAGGGGGAATCATTGTTCTGCGAATATAAATTTCTGGTTGTGTGAGGATAAAAGGGAAATATTGTGAGAGCGGAGAGCCGCGAGTCGCTGTTTATAAAGAAGCGTAACATTTCGCAGCTTCAATGGAGGGAAGGAAGTACCTATACCCTGCATACGCCCGTTATAAATTATTTGCGCCACACCGCACGAAGACGAACGCGCCCGCCTCTGAGAGCTATATACATTTTACGTTGCCGAACTGAAAGTTTCTCCTCTAGCACTCTCTCTCTCTCTCTCTCTCTCTCTCTCTCTCTCTCTCTCTCTCTCTCTCTCTCTCTTTCTCTCCTTTTTTTCTCTCTTTTCGGCATCAAAAAAGAAGCGCGACTTTTGTCCCTTTTATTGTCATAATTCTTACGGTGGTTGAAGACATATTATTTTTCCTAGTTTTCCTGTGACCACGTGGTTTATCAAGAAATTCATTGAATTATAATCAAAACGCTTTTATAATGTGTGCAATTGTTAAAAAACTTATTTATAGATAGAATGGATGTGGAAGTAAACCTTTGATATACTCGAGGAGGCTATTCAATCAATGAAATCATTAACTGCCTGTATAGAAAATCAGTATGAAATCAAATGAAATCATATGAAATAATTGAAATCGCATGAATTCATTTAGTGTTGAATCGAAATCAAGTATAAAGCAGCTTGAAATCATGAAATCAATTGAAATTGCGATAGGTACGCGCGAGATGAACATAAGAACATAACATTCGAAATATTGACAGAATTACTGCTCGATTTACTAACGTAATTTTTTAACGTATGTTGGCCCTCCGTAAATTTTTATTAACAATTTTTAATAACAAAATTAAATTTGAAGTTTTTCGTTCTAAAAAAAAATTTTACTTACAAATGTGAGGGTTACATGATTACTTTCATGTAAATCAAATGAGGGGGTACAGGGTTACTTTCACGTAAATCATTTGTTTTACATAAAAAACAAACAAACAGAAAGTCAGGACACTTACCCACAAGTGCCACTTTGCGCTACTGCGCAAAATTATTTTCATACTACTTCTCAGTTTCCGGGGCAACAGATCATAGATTTTGTAAATACATTACCATTAAAACTCGGCTTACTTAACACAAATCATTTACGTCTTGTCTAAGATCTAGATCTAGATTTTCGGTTAATATATGTGTACATAAGTGTTTAGAACTCTCCACTTCGTACATTCGTGCTTTTAGTGCAGTAATCGTATCCTATACAACTATACTTAGTAACTAGTACTTTTCGACTCTTTAGCAGTCTATTAAACAACCTCATATTTACGTTATTAACTTTTATTATTCTACCCAAACATGCAAGTAGTTGTATACTTTCAAGAAGACGTAAGTGCCCACTCTCAATATCCATCCAGAAGCCATTTTCGCATTTTCATCAACACAAATTCGCTAAGTATAAGAATTTTGACAATATTTCACCCACACTACAATCATTATTACAAATTTTTGAAAACTGAAAAGAACCCCAGCAAACAAGCCAAACTCTTCCCGCATCCCTCAAAAGCAGAAAAAACATTCGTCCTTGCAGAGGCGCAAACTGCTAGTCAAATCTTGGCGGGCAAAGTATAATGAGTTTCACGAGGGGGGATAGCGCGCGTGCCCCTCGCACGCGGTACGCATCAAGACTCTGTAACATGACAGCAGCGTCGACGGTAGAAAGTTTGGAAAAATCTCTCGAAAATGTTCGCGTCGGCCACAGAACTTGCCGATAGTAGGTCGGACGCCGCAGCTTCTGCCTCTCACCTCTCTACCTCAGCAGCGCGTTGAGGATTATCGAGAAGCTTTTTCCTGGTTTTGTCGTGGAAATGCAGCGTGCTCATCGACTTAGTTGCCCCGTTAGAGGCAAGCGGAGAGGGACCGGTCATAAACATTTTGTCCTCTCGCTCGTTCTAGGACAATAAAGTTATATCTCGCGCCCCGTTACGCTCCGCAAGCGCATTGTGCTAACAGAAACAGAGAGAGGTAGAGAGAGGGACGAGACCCTTAAACCAATGCTTCCTATATCTATATACTTGCCTGCCTGTGCGTCGCTCTCGAACGGAACTCGATATTTTTTTGCTCTCTGGGTCATAAAACTTTCGACGGCCCTTGACCAACTTTGCTCCTCTTTCTCTCTCTCCTCTCTCTCTCTCTCTCCCTCTCTCTCCCTCTCTCTCTCTCTCTCTCTCTCTCTCTCTCGTGCACGGAAAACGGTGTGCGGGGGCCAAGAAAGAGGAGAGCAATTAACAGGCGCAATAAAATTAACGCTGTTTAAAGTCTGTTTGCAGAGGTCCTTGTAGCCCGTCGCCTCCATAAAAGGTCCTAAAAACGTTGCAAGCCGCTCACTCCTCGGCTTTGCGATACGTTTCTCTGTTTCCTTCCTTCCTTCCTGCCACCCTCCTCCCTCCACTTTCGCCAACCCTCTGCCGCTTTGCCAGCACGCGCACCTTTCTCTTCCCGAGATCGCAACTTGCTTCATTTTTCGCACGCACATACTCTATCCTCCTCGCTCTATATAGCAAGCCCAGTCCTCGGGGGTTCAGCCGAGGGACTTAATGGCAAAATAACCTTTTATGGAGCCAACGCCGGGGAAGTATACTGTCTTGATTTTTCGCCTCGACCTCTCGACTCTTTATTTATATGGAGGGTGCTATAAACGGCCGAATTTCGTTGTCGCTTATTATTAGGGACGGGGAAGCCCTCAAATGCTCAGCGTGCTTTCTCTTTATATGAACAAATGCCAAAAGTTGCTGACACTTATTATGTAGTGGTCGATAGTCAAAGTTTGTAGAACGATGAACATCGAACGATGAACGATGATCGTCTTCTGTAATGTGGAGCATGTTTTGCCAACAGCAGTGTTTTTGTCATTTTTGAGCGACGTAAGGATTATTACAAAATGCAAATATACCTGATAAAAATAACAAATATACCCGAGAGATTTCAATAATGAGATAGAAATAGTACCACTGTAGAATATTTTAAAAATATCATTATAATCTTATTAAAGCTTAAACATAGCATTTGACGATATAAGAATAATTTTTCATTAATTACTCTCTAAATATGAATAAGTGAAAAGTCGCTCACTGATGAGAATAAGTGAAAAAATCCACTAACACTGTAGTGAATATTCATTTATTGAAGCAGTGGAATACAATTTTCATCGTGTAGTAAGTGAATATTCACTAGAAAATTAGTTGATTTTTTCACTTATTCGCGCCAGTGAGCGATTTTTCATTTATTCGTTTTTAGAGAGTAAATACATATTTTCGGCTAAACTCAAAGACATCGATAAAATTCATAAATCCATATAAGGTGTGAAAATTACCGGCTATTAAAATCCATTAACTTTTTCACCCCCAAACCGCAATAATAGCAGCAACAATCTAGTAGCTATTAGGGACTAGTAGCTAGTAGCGATTAGTTGGGGTGGGCCCTATAGAGCAAAATAGCGTTATAAAGTCGGCAAACCCCGTATAGCCTGCAAGCGAGAAGCAGAAAGAGGAGTGAGTTAACTGGTGAAACTCTAAAAGGGTTGAAACTCCTAAGCGGATAATGATACTTAACCCTTTCCTTTCTAGTCCACCATCTTATACAACCAACAGGGTCAAGCAATTCAAGTGGCACGCGCCCCGGCCTTGACTTTGACACTTGACGCTTATATTTACTCTGCTCGTTCGTTACATATGCGCTACTGTGCGAATAAATGTATACATTCGCCTATTTTATATATCTTTGCGAGATTTCAAGGAGGATCTATGGTAAATAGTAATAACGCTAAGGATAATTTTATGTAACTTTAAATATAGCTAGATTATTGTAACAACTTCAGTTAAAATTTTAGAAAGCTACCCTGGTTCTAAAGCGATAAATTAATATTTTCATTTTTTGCGGTTTAACACTGGCTTTTATGGGAAATAATACTTTTTCGCTCTTTGACTCATAATATTTCAGTAACTAACGCTAAGATTTGGACGCAAACTTTTGACTTAATCTGGTGGAAATTGATTTATATAACCTGTTTAAAATGCAGAAATGTATTCATTGTAACCTTTTGCGGCATTATACCCAACGATAATAATCTAGGTGGTAAGTATAATACTTACCACTGTGCCGCAAAGGGTTAACTAGTATAGCTGGTAGAGAGTCTCCTTAAGGCGTCGGATCCTTTATAGGAGATAATCCGAGAGGTGGCAAGTAAATACGGATTCATTATCGCCGTATTCACGTAGGATGATTATAAGTTAGTCTAAATTTAATTTATCTAGATGTGGGAGTAAATATAAGAGCAATATATGGTATACCATTGTACGTGTTGAACAATTTTTATGTTTATAATCTCCTTTATTATCATAACAAACATTATTAATCTACTATACTTTGGCATTATTATTACCTATTATTATCTCGCTCTTATTGCTTTCTCTCGCATTCGACCATGTTTGCAATAAAAGCAGGTGGCTATAAATAATGATTTTGAATCTACCATCATTAGCAATTCAGTTCCTCTCGTAATTTATGGCGTGCTAAATCTAATCACGAGATAGGTAACAATTCAAATTTTACGAGACGAAACAATGATGCAGCATTTATGCGTGGTATTAAACTTACACCGCAACTATAGGCACTTGTTGCGGGAAAAGTATAAATTTAATTCAGCATTTTTACAAACGTGATAATATATGTTTAAACCTTTTTCAAGGCATTCTTCTTCGTAAGCACTTCCGTACAATACACGTAAATCCCACAAGCGCAAACATATTTCTGGGCATGCAGAAGTAATAACAAAAAAAAAAACACACTTGCTGTTCGATAAATAACCAGAAAATAGCTACAATAAACTAACGCTCTCACATTTTGACGAAAAAGGAAACACATCCTCTGTTTGCAAAATAAGCAGAAAACGAATATAACGTACTAAAGCTTGAACATTTTGTCGGAAAGTCGGTAGAACACTCGCAACTTGCGCAAGCCAATTAAAAAAAAAAAAAAAATAATAATAGAAAGCTAAGCGAGACGAATAAGCAGAGGTTCAACACGTTTCAGCCGCACAATATATAGTTGTGTTCGAGTACAAGTTGTATGGGGCGCGGGCACGTTCGCATGCGCGCGTGCGTCCCAAGGGTTCTTCCCCCAAGTTGGGCGTCTCTCTTCGCATCGGGTCTAATGGCCCGCAATTTGTCTATTTACAGTTACGCGCAGCGGGAGATTTGACCGCTCACCTCCGCACAGGCGTCATGGATTTCCACGGCACTTTCTGATCGAAGCCCCCCCGCGAAGTGAGATGACACGCCTCCGTTTTGCCGCTGTAAACTGCAAAATATATTGCAACACTGCAGACCCGAAAAATCCCTCCCAGTGACTCTAAAGGAGGTCAAGGATGAACCGACGCGCTCGACATACCTGTATTTATTATCTAGACACTCCAGTGGCCTGGTTTCCTGCGCTAAAGCTACTCTTTAAAAATGAATATTGAACAAGTGAAAAGTCTTCTTGTGCAAATAAGTGAAAAATCTACTAATAGTTTACTGAATATTCAGATACTAATTAAAGCAGTGGAATAAAATTTTCACTGCGTATAATAAGTCAGTATGCATTAAAGAATTAGTCGATTTTTTCACTTGTTTGCATCAGTCAGCGATTTTTCACATAATCATATCCAGAGAGTTTGTCACAAAAGCATTTTTAATGATTCGACTTTTGCCAGGCAGTCCATCTCAGAGTGCATATAATTGGAAAAATACTTAAAGAAAAATCTAGGGTTCAGTGCGGCAGAAATACCTATGCGGTGTGTATGTGTGTATACTTGTGGCATGGGCGCGCGTAAGTCTGTGGGTGTTGATTGTGTATGTATGTGTGTGTGCACACTCGCCTGCGAAGTGCCATGGTGGGCGTGCCAAGTGGGTGTGATCGTGTGGATTATGCGGATGCGTACGCGTGTTATGTGTATATGTGCGGTTGAGCGTACCTCTGCATATGTGCAAATCCGCGGACTACAGACAACAACTGGGGTACAAAAACGGAAAATATTTTTTTTGAGGGCACACCTACCACATAAGGTTTTTTCGGTTCTTTTAGGGTTCCCCAACATGAAACTACTCGTGAACACTCATTATCCGTTGCCAAGCTTTTTTGCCGACGAAATCAATTTTTCTTATGGAAATTTAATACGGGAAAAATGGACGAAAAGTAATCATTGATGATTAACCAGTAGCAAACTATTGAAGAGGACAAACCAAATTAAACTAAACTAATAACTAAACTTAGGTTCTCCAAAAAAGAGCTCACTTTTGAAGTTGACTATACTTTTGAAAATGATTAATTATTTAAAACAGAGGAGTGATCGTAGCGCACGAGGACCAGCGAAATCGTACGCCCGAGTGACGAACATTATTTTATGGCATCGTAGCCGTAAAATTCTTAACGGCAATCCGTTAATTAGCCGATGTAGATGGTGATTAACAAAGGCGGAGTAGCGAGTCCGGGGCCGCAGGAGGTGAAGCCCCCCTACCCACAAAAAAAACCGCTGCCAATTCATTGGCAAGATGCTTTCTCAAACTAATTTATCGATTCCATTTTTTAAATTTAAAAAACAAAAGTAAATTTTTCACAACAAAACTTTATTAATAAATAAAATTTTTTTCTTTGTGGTTCTTTGTTGTTTGTTAAACAATTTGACTGAATATAAAAAATACCTTTTTTGTTTTTTCATTTATGTATTCTATACAAACAATTAATTATTATTATAAAAAATTTTAAAGAAATACATTAGTTTGAGAAAGAAAAGTATGTATTGGCAATAATCTAATAAATATTTGTTTTGAAACAGGTATTTAACTACTATCCTGCTCGACTTAGTGGTTTAAAGTTAATCCATCATTGTAGCAATCATACAAATATAATAACTAAGTTATACTTCTTAACAAAAGGCAATGAATCGTTTTGAAATTTAACAGAGAGGAAGTTTTTTTCATATTTAAGAATCGATATTTTTATGAAATATTTTTCTGAAATTTTTACGAAATTCATATTTTGAAAGTCAATTATTATCGTTGCTCTAGTACACGTTGCCGCGGGACTCAATCTGAAATTACTTTCTCGGGGATATGCCCTCGTACACAATAATTATTTTATTTATATATGATATACAAATTAAATAGAACTATTGCATATTTTGCTCTAAAACTTTATATTTGTGTTTCGGGGCTAATTTGGAATTAGTAAAAAAATTTTGACCAACGTAACCTCTTGAAATTTTAACACAATGTTGTACTCGATAAGTGTAATAAGTGGTAAAAATTTTGAATCAATTAATCGAATATTCTTTTTAAAAATGCAAATATAAGGAATTTATAAAAAAAATTTAACCTCAAATATCTTTGGTCACAACGGTCAGATTTTTTTCGGCAAAGAACTGACTCCTTAGACATAAAAAAGCTAATTCTCTGCCAAATTTCAAAACGATTCATTGACTTTTACTCCTGTTATCGTAAAGGAAAGAAAACGCACTTGTTTTCAAAAATAATTTTTTTCTCGGAAACAAATCAACATAACCTCTTGAAATTTTAACACGATGTTATAGTCGATAAGTGTAATAAGTGGTAAAAATTTTGAGTGAAAAAATGAAAAAGTTTTTGAGATATTAATTAAAGAAATATAAACCATATTTTCATTAATAACAAATGACAGGCTAGAGATAATTTAAATTTTAAGAAAAGAACCCTGGTAGAAATTAGTCCATTAAAAATGGGAAGGAAAACAGAAACTGGCCATTAGAAATGGCTAGTTATTAGACAGACATGTAACGCTTTTTTTCATCAACTTATCCCATTTTATGGAATGGCCCTAACCTGAAAATCTTTACATTAAAATTTCATAACAATTCAATCATATATTTTAAAACTTATACCCTTAAAAGATAGTTTACCGGGATATAAACAAAATTTAGTAGTCTTTCTACTATTTACAGCTTTATTCTATAAGATATAAACCAAAATCGTTATTTTGACACGTGACTCTATCTCTCTTGCTCATCGCCATAACAAATCGCTTGTTACTAGATTTATAATGGCTTCATCGACTACCTATTTTAACTAGCATTAAAATGCCAAATTAATAGATAGTACAAAATTGTGACCATCTTTGCGGCCAATAAATGTGAAAAATAGGTTAAAAAAATCGTTACACTTATGGATGAAAACTGGAGTCCATTTTTTTGCCATTTTGGATCAAACTAGCCATTTACTGCTCAAAAAATGATTTCAATTTCCACCAGGGAAATTGTAGGTAATTTAAAGACCTTTTAATAAAAATTTAGTTTATCAAGTAATACTGGCTGAAACAAATTAAAAAATCAAAAAAACGAAAAATTCAAAATCGTTTTTTGGTTATAAAAAAAAAATCGGTAAAATCAAAAAGTAGGTTATGCTTTCTCTATTCTCCTCCGAAACGAAGAGAATAAGCCTTTTCCGATGTAAATCGGTCGATCTGTTCAAAAGTTATCGCCTGTACACACACACACACACACACACACACACACACGCGCGCGCACACACACACACACACACGCACACACACACACACACGCGCGCACGCACACGCACATACAGACATACACACACACACATACACACAGACACGAAATTTTTTTTATCAAAAACAACGGATTTTAGCGCCAAAAGTCTTAAAACATATTTTTGAACATTTTTTGTTTCAAAAATTTTTTTCACCGTTACAAAGCTTCCTCTTTGAGGAAGCAATACATTATGAGAATTATTAAAAAACGAAACGTAAAAAAAACGAAATGTTTTTGTTTTGTCATCGAAATAAATTTTATTTAAATTAAATTTTCTTCATATTTTTTATAATACATTACAAAAAACTGCTGCCAATTCATTGGCCCGTTGCTTCCTCAAACTTAATTTGGGATTCCTTTAATTAATTTTTAATAACGAAATTTATAATTTTTGCAACAAATTATGCCATAATTATAATTAAATTTATTTTGAAGATTAAAAGGTATTAATATTCAAATTTATTCATTCTTTTACTTATTTATATCAACCGCCATGAATTTTCCAGGTTTAACATAATATATACATATATACATATATAACATCACTAGTATTCTCGAAGCGCGCGGTGAGCGCTGTGATTTTATCGAAACTACACCACTTTTGTTTTTGTGACCTAGCAACCCGTTACACCCACCAACCAAACCACTAATAAATTGATATCATAACTAATCCATCATTTTTGAAGATAGGAGATAGGATTAAGGAGTTATAAGCTTTTTTGAAAAAAACACGTTTTTGTTTTTGTTCATAACAAAAGAACTGTGAAAGCTAGACATAAAATTTTGTTTTCCAAATATAGATATTTTAATTCTCTTTCGAATGCTATACCCATCCGATCCAGATACATAGAACCGTTCTCGAGAAATTACGATTCGAAAAAAAAGGTTAAAAAAACTTTAACCTCAATTATCTCTGAAATTTCTAGACCAATCATTTTGCCCAAAGAACTCGACCGAGAACTATACAAAATCTACCTCTACAAGGAATTTTAAAGCGATTAAGTCAATTTTACTTCCGTAATCGTTGGACATAGAAAACTCGTTTTTTTCATTTTTCAATTTTTTTCTCAAAAACTAACCAAAATAATGGATTCAAATTTTTAGAGCTTATAGCTATTTATATTCTGTATTATCGTGATTTTTCTCAAAAAAATTGACCGTTTAGTGTCGGAGTTATAAGCTTCTTAAAAAAAAACACGTTTTTGTCAATAACAAGAGAACCGGGATAGCTAGAGAACTTTTTTTTTTTTGAACTTATAGGTTTTTTTATGCTATTTCGAATGCTACTCATTAGATTTAAGATAATGTGTACTTACCGACAAATTTTAGAACATATATATCTTTTGCAAATAATAATAGAATTACTAAAAAAAAAAATTGAGTATAGTATTTATATATACGGAGCGCCTGACAGAGCTGTTTTTCCAAAAATCTACTCAGAATTTATTTAATTAAATAAAAGCCGCAATGCCGATAAGTAGGGATCAAGGAACGCGGGAGCGTTCCGAAGGCAAGTATAGAAGAGCCTTAGGACGACCGCGTGATGATATACATTGAAATGGATGTACGAGAAATTCTATGAGCTTATACACCTATTGCGCTAGTTTTAACTATATAACATATCCCTCTTAATCGAAAGCCATTTTATTGCTCTACTCAAATCAAAAGATTTTATTTAAAAAGATTATCTCATTCAAAAGATATAAGGGACTGAATTTTTTTTTGTCGGCTTTCCGATTTCTTAACTTTCTCCATGGTATTCAGCCTCGCATCCGGGTTTTCCCGACTTCCTGTGACGTCACATATGTATCTATATATACACACATACAATCACCAGGAATTAATGGCCATGAAGAGTTAAGCAGTGATAATGGCCGTATAATAATAAAGACAAGAGAAAGAGAAAGATAAAAATATAATAATAAAGAAAGACAAGAGAAAGAGAAAGATAAAAATATAGATAGAGAGAGAGGGAGAGAAGAAGAGACATAAACATATGTATATTTTTTATTATATACAGTATATATGTTTATTAGTACATAACCTCTCTCTATGTATATACCTCTTTATATGTATATACACAAACATATAAACATGAACATAATATCTGTGGCTTCCCGGAATAACGACCTAACCCACTTGTACGTGTTTTCGACAAATTGACGTTTTAAAATTTCTGTCATGACACTTCATATGTAAGATCGAATTGCGCGAGATGAGTCATAACAATGTAGACTTTTACAAAGGTATAGAGTACTCGGCTCGGACCTCGGCTTTACCTCGGCTCGGACCTCGGCTTTACCTTGGCTGGGACCTCAGCTTGGACCTCGGCTTTACCTCGGCTTTACCTCGGCACGGACCTCGGTCGAGCCTCGGCTAGAACTCGGCTCGGACCTCGGCTTTACCTCGGCTCGGACCTCGGCTCCAGCCCCGGATTTGCCGCGGCTCGAGCCGAGGTACAGTCGAGGTGCTGCCGCGGCTCGAGCCGAGGTACAGTCGAGGTGCTGCCAAGGCTAATCCGAGGCACACCCGCGGCTAGCTTCAGGTGAAATCGAGGCTCATCCGAACTGTACCCGAGGAACTCGAGGTAAAGCCTTCGGGGTAGCCGAAGATGATGTCTAGGTGGTGCGCTCCGTAGCGTTTTACCTCTAGGTATTGGAACGCATCGAATGCGTGGTCTAGGTCTTTGAGGTGGCCGATGATGGAGTCTAGGTAGTGCGCTCCGTAGTTTTTTGTGATTAGATCTCAGGGTGCATCTAATACGTGGTCCAGGTGTTCGGGGTAGCCGATGATGACGTCTAGGTGGTGCGCTTCGTAGTTTTTTACCTCTAGGTATTGGAACGCATCGAATGCGTGGTCTAGGTCTTTGGGGTGGCCGATGATGGAGTCTAGGTTCTGCACTCCGTAGTTTTTTGCGATTAGATCTCAGGGTGCATCTAATACGTGGCCCAGGTGTTCGGGGTAGCCGATGATGATGTCTAGGTGGTGCGCACCGTAGCTTTTTGAATTTATATGTCAGGGCGCATTTTACAGGAAGTCCAGGTATTCGATTTGCCGATGACGATGTCTAGGTGGTGCGCCCCGTAGTTTTTTGCATTTAGATGTCAGGGCGAATGTAATAGGAGGTCCAGGTGTTCGAGGTAGCCGATGACGATGTGTAGGTGGTGCGCTCCGTAGTTTTTTGCATTTAGATGTCACGGCGCATCTAATAGGAGGTCCAGGTGTTCGGGGTAGCCGAGGATGATGTCTAGGTGGTGCGCACCGTAGTTTTTTGCATTTATATGTCAGCGCGCATTTTATAGGAAGTCCAGGTGTTCGGGGTAGCCGAGGATGATGTCTAGGTGGTGCGCACCGTAGTTTTTTGCATTTATATGTCAGTGCGCATTTTACAGGAATTCTAGGTGTTCGGGGTAGCCGATGACGATGTCTAGGTGGTGCGCTTCGTAGTTTTTTACCTCTAGATATTGGAACGCATCGAATGCGTGGTCTAGGTCTTTGGGGTGGGCGATAATGGAGTCTAGGTTGTGCGCTCCGTAATTTTTTTTCGATTAGATCTCAGGGTGCGTCTAATACGTGGTCCAGGTGTTCAGGGTAGTCGATGAGGTGCGCACCGTAGCTTTTTGCATGTATATGTCAGGGCGCATTTTATAGGTAGTCCAGGTATTCCAGATAGCCGATGACGATGTCTAGGTGGTGCGCTCCGTAGTTTTTTGCATTTAGATGTCAGGGCGAATGTAATAGGAGGTCCAGGTGTTCGAGGTAGCCGATGACGATGTCTAGGTGTTGCGCTCCGTAGTTTTTTGCATTTAGATGTCAGGGCGCATGTAATAGTAGGTCCAGGTGTTCGAGGTAGCCTTTGACGAGGTCTAGGTTGTGCGCTCCATAGTAGGTTCATTTTCTTCGACAGTGGTTATTACATGCAAGATCAGAAGTATATTTGTACTTTGAAATGAAAATATAAATAATCAGATAAGTAGTAAACTTTTATATAGTAGAAAACTGTTATTAATATAATAATAAGTATTGTTACTTTGTGAAATTTTGTTTTTATTTTTACAGAGTATCAGAACGTACGAATCATATGGATAAGAAGATCTTGATTGAACAGTTTATAAGTAGAACTGTTAACAAATACATAAATTACACGTCTGTCAAATTTAAGGAACCCACAAGACATTCTATAGAAAAAGCAGCTTAAAAGAACATTCGAATTTAAAACTTTTGTTAATACCAATAGTACTATTTAATAATGATATTAAAAATATACTGTAATAAACTGTCATAACGTTATCACGTTATGTAAGTATTAACTGTATAAATAATAATATTGTTGATATAAAACTTTCTGCAAAGTTATAAAATAAGGCAAGTACAGACATTTTTTCTGTATAATCTACTCTCCCTCCGTCTCTTCTCCCCTCTCTCTCGCCCTCTATTTCTCCCGCTCTCTTCCTTCTCTCTTTCTCTCTCAACATCCGTCAAATTCTGTACCAAAACCTTTAATAAGAGTTTAAAAATTTTTTTTTAAATAATCAACACGTTTAAAAAAAAAAAAAATTATTTACGTTTTAACAACACAATTTATCTAGTCCTTTAATTTCTTCTAATCTCATCTATTTAATAAGCATTCTCTACAAATGGTAATAATTTTTTTCATGACTGTACAAATAAAAACTTTTTATAAAAATAAAAAGAAATATGTTTTTTTTTCATATGATTTTACAATTAATAATATTGTTAATTTATCATCATACCTAAGAAAATACATGTTTGATTAAATTATTTCAAAAAATTTAACTAATATAATCATTTTATAGAGCTCCTTGAAGAAAAATTTGACTATTTCTTCAAATTTAAAACTTTTATGAATAACAATACAGCCATTTAATAATGATATTAAAAATATACTATAATAAACTCTCATAACGTTATCACATTATGTAATTATTATTTTCTCTTAAAAAGTTGTGAAATCTATCTAAAAAAACATATTACAAAAGTTTAAACTAAGACAAGTACCTATTAGTCTCTCTCCCACCCTATCTCTCCCTCCCTCTCTTTCCGACCTCTCTCTCTCTCGCTCTCTCTCTCTCTCTATCTCTCCCTCTCTCTCAACATCCGGCAAACTGAGTACCAAAAACTTTAATGAGTGCTTAAATATTTTTTAGAAGAATCAACACGTTTTTTAAAAGCTAATTTTTTCATAAAACTTTCTACGAAAGTATAAAATAAGGCAAGTATAGACGTTTTTTCTGGATAATCTATAAAAAACAACACAATTTATCTAGTCCTTTTATTTCTTCGAATCTCATCTATTCAATAAACACTCTCTACAAATGGTAATAATTTTTTTCATGACTGTACAAATAATCTATAAAATAATAATATTTATGATTTTGTAAAAGAAATCAAATAAATACGAATGAAAAAGTCTTTTAATTCTTTGAGTCATTGTATGCTGAACAAATTATATGTAAGTACATTCAAAAAATTGTTCACTGCAAATCAAACGAACGAAAGTTGTGAAATCAATTATCGATAGTCAAGTAATGGAAACAACTCTCAGAAACTACTGTATGACTGTTCTCAGAAATATATTCAAATTTGTTCATCTTTCTGAGCTATAGAAATTAAACACAAGACAGTACTGACATCAATTTATTGTAGTCAAGTACCGGCTATAAGTTAACTTGACTGACATAATAGAACTTTTCGTATCTAGCGTGTAAAATTACATTTTACGCCCACGTTGTAACTTCAAAATTATTCAGCCAGCGGGCATAAAATACTACTTAGCGCCCAAGAGGCCCAATAGCTCACATACTCTTACAAAATTTTATAGAACCTACGCACTTTACGCCCGTGTGGGCGAAAATTATTTTAATTATATAACTATAATGCCTTCTCTTTATTTCTAAAATTCATAAGAATTTTTTCAGATATTTACGAAAAGTCAAGACCTATATAAAAAAATTACATAGTTATCAACACATCACTATTTTTCATTATTCTTTCTCAATTTTGAACTTTCTATAATATTACGCACCTTGGGAGGAAAAGAGAAGTCTAGAGCTGCTCTAGCAGGGGTGGTCCTCCGATCTCCCATACATACTTGGCGGGCCCGACGATTTGCAGTTTACCGGTGGGCTACTTAAATATAGAATGCAAAATTTTTGCATAAATTCATTAACAATATTTATACCTATAAGTCACCTATTGTGTATCCTTTTCCCGCGTGTAAATATCATATAAGATCTCATATGAGAATTTCAAGCATCGCATATCTCGTATCAGATCTCATATGCGATGTCATCTGCAATTTTATATATTATGGGATTACATATGAGATCTCATATGATACTTTTAGGCGGGTTTGCACTTTCTATTTAAAAACAGAGTGATAGATTCACGGATCAGTAGTTAATATCTAGAAGCAACCCATTTATACATTTTATCTGATCTTTAAACATATGAATAGTTATATGAAAATGACCATGTCTTACACCTTGAACTGCAAATCGTCGGGCCCGCCAAGTATGTATGGGAGATCGGAGGACCACCCCTGCTAGAGCAGCTCTAGACTTCTCTTTTCCTCCCAAGGTGCGTAATATTATAGAAAGTTCAAAATTGAGAAAGAATAATGAAAAATAGTGATGTGTTGATAACTATGTAATTTTTTTATATAGGTCTTGACTTTTCGTAAATATCTGAAAAAATTCTTATGAATTTTAGAAATAAAGAGAAGGCATTATAGTTATATAATTAAAATAATTTTCGCCCACACGGGCGTAAAGTGCGTAGGTTCTATAAAATTTTGTAAGAGTATGTGAGCTATTGGGCCTCTTGGGCGCTAAGTAGTATTTTATGCCCGCTGGCTGAATAATTTTGAAGTTACAACGTGGGCGTAAAATGTAATTTTACACGCTAGATACGAAAAGTTCTATTATGTCAGTCAAGTTAACTTATAGCCGGTACTTGACTACAATAAATTGATGTCAGTACTGTCTTGTGTTTAATTTCTATAGCTCAGAAAGATGAACAAATTTGAATATATTTCTGAGAACAGTCATACAGTAGTTTCTGAGAGTTGTTTCCATTACTTGACTATCGATAATTGATTTCACAACTTTCGTTCGTTTGATTTGCAGTGAACAATTTTTTGAATGTACTTACATATAATTTGTTCAGCATACAATGACTCAAAGAATTAAAAGACTTTTTCATTCGTATTTATTTGATTTCTTTTACAAAATCATAAATATTATTATTTTATAGATTATTTGTACAGTCATGAAAAAAATTATTACCATTTGTAGAGAGTGTTTATTGAATAGATGAGATTCGAAGAAATAAAAGGACTAGATAAATTGTGTTGTTTTTTATAGATTATCCAGAAAAAACGTCTATACTTGCCTTATTTTATACTTTCGTAGAAAGTTTTATGAAAAAATTAGCTTTTAAAAAACGTGTTGATTCTTCTAAAAAATATTTAAGCACTCATTAAAGTTTTTGGTACTCAGTTTGCCGGATGTTGAGAGAGAGGGAGAGATAGAGAGAGAGAGAGAGCGAGAGAGAGAGAGGTTCTGTAATACTTCGAATTTTGCCAGTTTTAAAACGAGCGTATCTCATGGAAATGCTGATAGAATCGCACAAAAAAAAATCTGAGCATAGTATTTACATACACGGAGCGCCTGACAGAATTGTTTTTCCAAATAAACGTTCTAATGTTTATTAATTAAATAATGAAATTGGGTTGATTTTGAGGTTCACATCGCCTTAAATATCTCGATTCTATCATTGAAAAAAAGCCAAAAACAATTTTGAGAAAATCGAAAATTCGAAATAAAACAAAAACGAATCGGTCCAATTAAAAAACGGATTTTTGACCCGCCATCACACAAAAAAAAACAAAAAGAATGAGACCTGTCCGGTTAAAATCGATCGAGTAGAAATTGAGATCCAGGCGTATCCACACACACACACACACACACACACACACACACACACACACACACACACACACACACACACACACACACACACACACATACATCCATACATTTTTCAAAAATCATGTATTTTGGTTCCTAACACCTCGAATATCAATTATAACATGTTTTTACAACAATTCAAAAAATTACTATCACAAAGCTTCCTCTAGGAGGAAGCAAAAGAAATAATTTTTTGTATTAAGATCAAAATAAATTTTCTTCATATTTTTTATAATACATTATAAATAGGAGAAATCACATTTTACAGACTAAAAACAGTCCGTAAAATCGAATTTTACGGCTCTGATACCCAAAAAATATTTTATATTTTTGAGTTCCCCGATCTGTTAGGAATTCTTTTCCGAAAAATATAAGACCAAAAAAATAAGAATTGAATAAAATTTGAAGATAATGCATTATTTTAAATGAAATCAAAAATGTATTAAAACATATGATTTTTAAAAGTCGAAGTACTTCAAAAATTTTCGTGCGATTTTCGATTTTGAGGGCTTAAACTCTTTGTCTGGTGTATTTTTATAAACATATTAAACAAAAAATGATAAATACGGTTTGATAATGAAATATTAATAATCTTTTGTAATGCTGACTTGCGACTTGGATCGTACACTCAATATAACCTTAAAACAATTTTATATTTCAGCCATCACAAAAAATGTTGCACTTCAAATGCCAATATATTATTGTTTAACAAGGCTCGCATTTCAATGGACCTATACAACTTACCAGGTGAGTGTCAGGGATCCGGTTCGCGGATTCGGCTCAAACTTTGAGATATGTTTTTAGATGGAAAATCGTGAAGCAATTAAGCCGCAATATTAGATTCTAACACTCCGAAAAAACTCAAATTTTGGATATTTTTTACTTTATTTTAGAAACAAATCTTGAAAAAAGACTCTTCTTGAAGCGGTAACGATTTTATCTTGGAAAGTCTTTATTAAATACCATTTTAAGAAGAGAAAATAAAACTAAAGAAAACGAATTTTTTTTTGCAAGTTGATTCCGTCAAAAAGTTGAAAGTTGAACGATGAGAATGTACTGTTAAACATCTATAATTTTTTATTAGGCTTTATGCATATTTTAGTGGATTTACGGCATTCTTCGTGTTTCTACATTCAAAAACATATCTAAAAGTTTGAGCCAAATCCGTAATCCGGATCCCCGACACAATCCTAGTTAGTTTATGCAATGCATTTATGAAAAGTTAATTGTTCTCATATGAAATCAACTATTTTCATTGCATTTAAACCGTTTTGAATCATTTTTTTATGTTTAACTTACAAGAAATTCATCTTACGAATAAATGTCTAAGAGAAAAAAGTTTTGTTTTGATGAGATTTACAACTTTCATACGTAAAGTTTTTATGTAAATCGATATTTCTATCAGTTAAGTGCGAAAAGCTTTGGTTTTTTGCAAATTTGGGTGTTATAGTATATGAGTTTGAAGAATACAAATGTACGGAAAAAGTTACGATACAAAAAATATGAAAAATCACATGTCTGCAAGTTAGTCTAAAAAAACTGCATGATTTTTAATTTTATAATTGTTACTGTGCTTCCATTTTTTATGCGTTTTATCAATTGATTTGCATCCATAAAGTACGTTTCGTATAATATAACAAGTAATCTCTTTAAATTTGAACTCAATCATTCAAAATGTTGGTTTTTAATTTGTTACAATTTTTCATGATGGTGAAAATATAACGCTCTCCCGAGTAGCAAAATTTGTTCCACTGTATGCAAAGCCATATTCTTCAAATTCTTTGCTCGAAGATACAGGTGAAACTATTTCTATACAATACGTTGTTTTGATTAGATAGTCGCAATATTTGAACTTGATTTCAAATATAAACTTCCCCGTTCTATTGATTAAACAGACAAACAAAGCTATATAAATTTATATAACTGAGCCTTAAAAATTTTACGAGGCTAATTGAATGTTTATACCTGGGGCCATTGAGCAGTGTTTACTCCCCATAGTCCAGGCGCCAGCCTGTGTGGCCGTAGCAAATATCATGCCGTGCTTAGCATCCAAGTTTTCTTATGTATTTTGACCTCCTGAATCCGAATTTCTTGGGTGCTTAGTTCAAAAATGCAAAATAAATTTTTTATTAACAATAAATAACGTTTTTTAACGAAAATTCCTGTTTAAACTCGAAAAAAATCGTTCTTTGACTTTATCTTGCATATAAACGTATAATTTGTTTATTTTACATAAAAAATTGAATAGAGCTTTAAAAAATATAAATTTTTAATGCTAAAAATAAAACTTACTTGCACCTTCTGTATAGACCGAGTACCGCGCAACAACATGCGGCATCGCGTTCATCTAAAAGTCGATATTCGTATTAATTGGTTATTTTAAATTAAGCACAATAATAAGCTCTATTCAATTTTTTATGTAAAATAAACAAATTATACATTTATATGCAACATAAAGTCAAAAAAAGTTCTTTTTTCGAGTTTAAACGGGAATTTTCGTTAAAAAACGCCATTTATTGTTAATAACAAATTTATTTTGCAATTTTGAGCTAAGCACCCAAGAAATTCGGATTCAAAAGGTCAAAATATATAAGAAAAACTTGGGTGCTAAGCACGGCATGATATTTGCTACGGCTACACAGGCTGGCGCCCGGACTACCAAACATCGATGATGTTAATGCCTGGGCAGAGATGATCTACAGATAAATCGTGGAAGAGGTATATGGTCAAGTAAAGGCTTATTATTATCCTGTGCTTAGAGTGGGGCTACAGGTGGATAAGCGTGACTTTGCAGAACTGCTTGGCGCAGTGTTTTCATGAAGTGTCGGCTTTCGATTAGTGCGCTTGACACCTTACACGTGCCTTACGAGAAATCGATGCGGTGTTTAATATTTTTTTATAGATTTTATATAGTAGTTGTGAAACACTTCATACTAATGCATATGAAAATTCTATTTACGATGGCCTGTACCTGAAACCTTGCACTATTTCATGCATCAATTTCAATGTTGCACTCTGATGCGTCATGAAATCGTGTAACATGAAGAGATATGTAATCATATTATATTTCTATAATATGAGCCGGCTAAAACTCCACTTGTGGCAGCCACATTCTGGCTAACTCTCTCCCTCTCTCTCTCTCTCTCTCTCTCTCTCTCTCTCTTTCTCTCTCTTTGATGCCTCTCCCTTGAGTCTTTCTCGTTTGCAACCTAGCTATTTCGCCCGCTCTTACGTCGCAGGTACGTATTTCACCGCTCAGCTGTCTACACAACTGCAGCGACGCAGAGGATGCCATCTTCCATGCTGCGATTGGTCGGCTGTAGCACTGTGTGCCTGTGGTGGGGATTTGGATCGCGTGGCGGAGGCCGTCCTAGCGCCGGGCGGAGTCGACCTGGCACAACCGTGGCACAACCAAAGGTCTCAAGTGCATTGTCCCTCTCGATTCTGCAAGATCTCGGCTGTCTTATATAGTCGCAGATTTAGAGTCTACTAAGTATATAGCTCGAAGATTCACAGAGAGTCGTGCATTCCTGCTTGAGCAGTCGCAGGATGTGGAATTCATGCTCCGAGCATTCAGTGTCTATTTAGCTGTTCGGCTCGTGTTCTAGAGTATCAAAGACATCGTTTGTTGCGTGGTGCGCGTTCGCGTGTTAGCGAAGTGTTAGTGTAGAGAGAATCTCGGAGTAGATCTAAAAGTCTCCCAGCGATGTACCCTCTGGATATGCAGCAGGCGAAGCTGGGCGAGCTGCAGCAGCAGCAGTACCCTCACCACCACCTTCAGCAGCAACCAGAGCAGCACAATCTGGAGCAGCAGCAGCAGCATCATCACCAGCCGGTGCATCAGCACCAACAGCATTTTGGTATGCCTGATGTCCAGCAGTGCCCCTGGTACAGCTACGGGCATGCCCAGTCCGTAGCCGCCGCTGTCGCTCACCAGCACCAGAAGAACGTCGCGGCTGTGGCAGCAGCTCAGCAGTATCTCGAGCATGAAATGCCGCGCTGGGCAACCCATGGGATAACCCATCCGTACCTACAGTACCAGCAGCATCAGGCTTTCCAACAGCATCAGCAGCAGCAACAGCAACAGCAGGAGCAAGCGCAGGCTCAGGCTCAGGCGCAGCAGCAGCAGCAGCAACAACAGCAGCAGATGCAGATGAGCGCGGCGGCGGCACAGGGAAAAATTCCGGGAGAACCAACTCCTCCGCAGAGTGGCGACGAAGAAAATAATAATAATAACAATAATAATGATAATAATAATAATCCGGTTAATAACAAGCCTGTCGTACAGACAGCTCAGCGGATCCAGAACAGAAGCCCATTCGAGTGGATGAAGAAAACGCCTTATCAGCCCAATCCTGGTAAGCATCTGACTCGCATATTTTTCGAATATTTGATTAGTAGAGACGCATATAGTGCTGTTTGAAATTCCGCTGCGTTATTCGATTTATTTACTTGAAATACGAGTTTAGATGATTAGTATAACGTTTCCTTGCGTATAAAATAGGCGGAACGAGGCTTCGGATAGGAATATTGACACGTTATAGAGTTTGAATATATAATATTAAGATTTTCGTGTGAATTATATAGCCTTGCTTAGACAAACTTTTACGAGCCTTACTTAAAACGTAGCCTATTAGAAATTAATACTTGAAGAACAATTTGAACATACCACAAATAGTTTCTTTTATTCGCTAAGCCGTACAGTCGAAACGAATTCAAACAAAACTAATCCCTTCAGCCCGTTAAAATTTGCGTCGCTATAAGTATTTCGTATATTCTCAACTCAAACGATCGCCTGAATGAGTGGTGCCTGAACTATCAACTGCATGGGAATATAAGAACAACTCTCCAAGGTTGTCATGCCTCTAGATATAACATATCTAAGCTCACGTAAAAGAGCGATTCGAAATATCAGAGAGATTCGGAGCGTCGGAAAAACGCACGCACGTGCTCGTAACTGTATGGCGTTCTAGATTCGACCCGCGCGGTGCAAACAAGCTTAAACACCGGGACAAACATCTAATTGCATCTCATACCTGCAGGTATATTCGGTCAATATTTGAGGAAATCGAGAATTTATTTCAATTTATCGCGTCCCCAAAACCGGTCAAAACTTTTTTTAGAGGCACTCCTTCCGGACGCGGGTTTTCTTCTTTCTTATGTCACAAAATATATGGAGAAAATCGTGTACAATTAAAAACGTCTCTGTCTCACAGTTTTTTTAAAGGTTGAAATTTTTCATGAAAATGGCAAAAATCCCTTTTCTTTAAACCTTAGCCACATGCTTTGCCATCGGTTTCAACCTTTAGCATTGTCGGCACATACGCATGCACGCACGCACGCACGCACATACACATAGTGTATGTCTACACATAGTGGGTGTCTCTACAACCTTACGTGTAGCGCGTGCGTATACACGTGCGTGCGAGCGATTGAAGGAGAGGGGGGGAAGGAGGTAGGTGAATTGTTACATTCGAAAATATGATTTTCGTAATTTAGAATTTCGAAATTTTGCACAATCTGCAGTAGCTTATATCGAAACCGAGCACGTCTATAGTTGACTTCAATTTTCAAGTGAGTCGTCTAAACTTTGGACCTCCCCCAAACACGCACACACACACGCGTACACAAACACACACACATACACACACACACACACACTTACACACGCGCGTACACACACGTACATACGCACGCACACACGTACGCACACACACACACACACACATGATACACATACGTGTCACTCGTACCTGCGCATTTGCAGTAGTATAGATATTATGCTGTCAGCCATAGCCGCGAGTCTCGCATCGAGAAAAAGCCAGTAGCGTCGGTTTTCGATTCACTCCTCCTCCCTTTCAACCGTCTCTCTTCAGCCACCAAGTAGTCGGCCATTCTCTCCCCCCATTAAATTCAAGCTCGTTTTTATTCCTCCCGCCGCGAAAGCGTGACTGTTACTCTTTCCTAGGAGGCAAAAAAGGTCGCGCGAGCTCGCTCCGCTAGTTACTTTTTTAATGCATTTTCTACGGTCTTTTGCATACTTCAAAGCCACAGCGCGATATATCTTTTTCAACTCTTCAAACTTAAACCCACTCAAATCCCTACAAAAAGCATCAAAAAACCGCATGATGACGTCATTAAGTCCTCGTCGTTACTTGTCTCGCTATCCGCGGAAAATTCGGTAAAAGCCCACTTGCTGTGCGGGAACTTTTCGGCGACAATGTAGTCGTGCGCACGCGCGCGCGTGCTGTGCCAGCTGCTGTGAGGCGCACGTCCGCGCAGCACGTTCCATTTGTTTTGCCAACACAATGAGAGGTCAATTATAAGCAGTGCCCCCGAGTGCGACGGCGGCAGCATCTCTCTGCGGTGTGCTGTAGTCACACGCTGCGCGCGCGCCATAGCCGTCCCGCAAAATTTCCCGGAACTCCCCGTTGTCTTAGCACCCGCGCTTACTTCTCTTGTTCGACTTCTTGACTTTTCGACCTATAGATAGAGAGACAGATAGAGAGAGAGTGACTTCTTAATCTCTTCTTACGGTCTTAGAATCTCGTGTTGAGCCGTGCGCTATCTCTAAGCGCCGTGCTTATGTTAAGGACCAGATCTATATTTCGATAGAAGATTCAAAGGTTTCTTCGATTTAATGGAATGGTTATATATTTTTAGTTTTTTACGATTGACTGATTAAGACACTGCCCGCAGCGGCATAAAGCGAGGCATCGCTGCTCGTAACGGTAATTTATAATGTGTTTTTTACGTTTCTGTTTCAGGCAAAACGCGTACTAAGGATAAATATAGGGTTGTCTACAGCGAGCACCAACGTCTAGAACTTGAGAAAGAATTCTACTCGAACAAATACATCTCGATAAGTCGCAAAACCGAACTCGCCACAACTCTGGCTCTCAGTGAGAGACAGGTAAGTTAAAAAAGAAAGACTTGAATAAAAAATCCCCACATGTTTTTCTAAGCAGTGTCATTCTCGCTTGTCAATAGATTAAAATATGGTTTCAAAACCGGAGAGCCAAGGATCGCAAGCAGAGCAAGAAGCGCAGCGAATTGGAGCAGCAAGCCATGGCCGCTTATATACAGCAGCAACAGCAGCAACAACAGCAGCAACAACAGATACATCAGCAGCATCAACAGCAGCAGCAACTCAACGACATTAGGCTAATCGATAACTTAACCCATGATCGATCCCACGCAGCTACTGCTGCAGTAGCGGCTCCAAGTCATGTGCCGCCGATCGCCGGTATGGCGAATCTGAGTCTCAGTCTCTTGTGCCCAGTACTCCAGGACCGTTGCTGATGAGCCATCAGCACCATCGCCAGACAGCCGCTGCTGCCACGGCTCATCATGCGTTGCTACAGGGGAAAAAATAAAGACTGAAGTAGGACGTTTCAAATGTTTGATTATGAAATAATCAGTGTTACGACAGCTCTGAGTTTGAGCGCGCAAAGCTTGTTGTCGGTAGGGCCGAAAAAGATCGAAGACTGTAGCAGTTTTGACACTCAGTGTGAACTGCACGAGCGCGATGCGTTTAAAGCCCAATGGGATATTTCAATAGAATGCGTTTAGTACGAATGAGTATTGACATAGTTTCTTAGCACGGCGAGGCGTGCCTTCTTAGCGCGCACTAGCCTAAGATAGCGCAGCCAGTTTTTTATAGATTAGTATACGATATTACTTTTTCAGCCAAAAACAAATGTTTTTGTTGAAGACAACATCATTTTTTTGTAAATATTTAAGTTATATCCTAATTTAATAAATGAAAAAAAAAAAAAACAAAATTCAATTTTGATTATCAGAAATAAATTTTTTCAAATATCGTGTATAGTAGGAGCAGTTTTCGATAGCTGTTTTACGCGTCAAAGTAGTTTTCTATAACTAAAAAACCCAGTTTTCGATAAGTTGCAAATGTGAACACAAAAATTAGATTAGAAACTAAAAGTTGAAAACTAATGGCTTCATATTTGACACGATTCTTTGTGGCTATAATGGTTTAGTTTGGTTTTGAAAACAAATTATTGTAAAAGAAAAATCGACGTTTTTATAAAAATATCATGTTAAATATAAATTTTTTTGGAAAAGTAATACATACAATAACCATTATAAAATACATACATTCATGCAATAACCATTATAGTATTGCAAAGAATATATATTTATAGAATGTATATTTATAATATAGAATATAGAATATATATATATATATATATATATATATATATATATATATATATATATATATATATATATATATATATATATATATATATATATATATATATATATATATATATATATATATATATATATATATATATATATATATATATATATATATATATATATATATATATATATATATATATATATATATATATATATATATATATATATATATATATATATATATATATATATATATATATATATATATATATATATATATATATATATATATATATATATATATATATATATATATATATATGCACAATCCATGTTTTTTCTTTTTGAGTATACAATTTGTCAGTGTATTTGTTTGCGTGTATTGCGTGTTTGAATTTTGGCCGCTTGTGGTGTGGTCCGTGTAAAAAAGGTGCAATGTTAATGTCAGGATTGGGATCCAATATATATATATATATAGTTTCCAATATATATATATATATCCAATATATATATATATATATATATATTGGATCCCAATCCTGACATTAACATTGCACCTTTTTTACACGGACCACACCACAAGCGGCCAAAATTCAAACACGCAATACACACAAACAAATACACTGACAAATTGTATACTCAAAAAGAAAAAACATGGATTGTGCAAACTGATGCAGACATACGAACACTTATAAATAATTTTGTAAGAAAAAGAAACACAAACCCGCACCACAAAGCAAGCATGAAATTAAAAAAGAAAAGAAAAAAACGAAAATTTATTATTATTTGTTATTTTGTATAATGTATATTTTATTTGTATATTTTTATATACGTATTATAATCGATGAGGATTAATAAAGCTATATTATTATTATAATTATTATTATTTCCTGCGATAACGTCACCCAGCCCATAAGTCAGTTATCGAGTCATCAAAATTGTACCTAATGGCACTACTTATAAGTACACAAAATCTTATTACATAGAAAAATTTGTAGGTATACCTATAGATAGTGTCTTTAGCTACAATTCCCACAACACGAAAGTTGATTTTGGTCCTCTCTTTTATGAAATTTTTACAAAATTCATATTTTGAAAGTCAATTATTATCGTTGCCCTAGTACACGTTGCCGCGGCACTCAATCTGAAATTACTTTCTCGGGGATATGCCCTAGTACACAATAATTATTTTATTTATATATGATATACAAATTAAATAGAACTATTGCATATTTTGCTCTGAAACTTTATATTTGTGTTTTGGGGTTAATTTGGAATGAGTAAAAAAATTTTGACCAACATAACCTCTTCAAATTTTAACACAATGTTATACTCGATAAGTGTAATAAGTGGTAAAAATTTTGAGTCAATCAATCGAATATTCTTTTTAAAAATGCAAATATAAAAAATTTATAACAAAATTTTAACTTCAAATATCTTTGGTCACAATGGTCAGAGTTTTTCGGCAAAGAACTGAATCCTTCGATATAAAAAAGCTAATTATTTGCCAAATTTCGAAACGATTCATTAACTTTTACTCCTGATATCGTTAACGAAAGAAAACGCACTTGTTTTCAAAACTAATTTTTCTCTCGGAAACCAATCAGCATAACCTCTTGAAATTTTAACATAATTTTGTACTCGATAAGTGTATAAATGAATGGTAAAAATTTTGAATCAATCAATCGAATATTCTTTTGAAAAATGCAAATATAAGAAATGTATAAAAAAATTTTAACCTCAAATATCTTTGGTCACAACGGTCAGATTTTTCTGGGCAAAGAACTGACTTCTTAGACATAGAAAAGCTAATTCTCTGCCAAATTTCAAAACGATTCATTGACTTTTACTCCTGTTATCGTAAAGGAAAGAAAACGCACTTGTTTTCAAAACTAATTTTTTTCTCGGAAACCAATCAGCATAACCTCTTGAAATTTTAGCACAATGTTGTACTCGATAAGTGTAATAAGTGGTAAAAATTTTGAGTCAATCAATCGAATATTCTTTTTAAAAATGCAAATATAAAAAATTTATAAAAAACCGCTGCCAATTCATTGTCCCGTAGCTTCCTCAACCGTAATATGTTGATTCCTTTAATTAATTTTTAATAACAAAATTTATAATTTTTTAAAAAATTTATTGCATAATTATAATTAAATTCATTTATGAATATTAAAAATTGTTAATTTTTAAATTTATTTATTTATTTATTATTTATTTATATCAAATTTATATAAATTTTGAGCTGATAAAGTTATCATTTGAAATAGAATTAAAATATCTATATTTTATAATAAAACAAATAGCTATCACGGTGTTTTGTTGTTAACAAAAACGTGCTTTTTTTTTATATTTCATAATTCATATTTTTTAAGAAAAAAAAAAATTTATAGTTATCATTGTTCTTTTGTTATTAACAAAAACGTGCTTTTTTTAAAAAGTTCATAACTTACAAATAAATTATAATAATACAGAATGTAATGCATTCATAATGCATAATTCATAATTATAATAGATTATAATAGATATAATTTTTAAACATTTTAATTCATTTTGTTGGTTGGTTTTTAAAAATTAAAAAAAAAATCATCGAATGCCTACTCAATGACGTTTTCTCATTCCACACCACCTAGCGGTAGATATCACTGCTACATAAAAATATGTTCTAAAAAGTGACCTTTTTTACCTATCGTGTAAAGAAATTCATTCTCTCCCTCTGCTTTAAAATTATGTTTCCAATATGGCGACAAATTATCAAAGCACTAGAAAATCCCTTATATGTACGCACAACGCACGACGCACCGTACCTTGTAGGCGTGTATGCAGTACTAGTAAGAAAGAGCACTGCCAAATTCTATACTACTAATAAAACTGTCACTACTGCATCTTTATAAGTACTAGTATCAGTAAAAATTGATTACCAGGTTTAAAATTGTTGTACTGAATTCCATGTGCAACTTTGCTATATTATTAATTTCATTTTTGCGTAAAGCACAATATTGTTTGAACGCAGTAGTGTCTTCAAAATATTTTTCGCTTTTTCAGTGCTTTCTCTCTTTAACTCAACTTTTAAAAACTCAATTATGTTATCGATACTTCGGTTTATAAATCCGGCACTTTCGTTTAAACGTTTTAACCTGCACTCATGAAATTCGAGTTCAAATTCAAATTTTAGGTCAAAATTCATGACGGATAAGATATTTTTTGACATTTCTTATAATAAAAATAATATAGGAAATTGTTCAATTAAACAAAGAACGACCGATTGTATCAATAAATCACGATTGACCGACAAACTTTGAAAAGTGCCATATCGGCGATTTCAAATCAGTGATTTATTGAAAAAACACGTTATTTAGAAGATCTATCGGAATTTTATTTAACTTGCCTTCCAGGTCGCCATGTGAAGTATTAGTGATGCCATGCATTGACGATTCTCCACATATCAGTAGTGCTAGTACAGTACAGCTACTAAGCTTTGCTTTATAAAAATTGAACCTAGCATTCCTAATTGCATTCTGCACTAAGTTTCTTAGAAACTTATAACGAGCCCATGCTGAAGCCCCGCCACCCCTTCTGCAGCGCCACGCCTTCTCGCGGCGCGGTCATTGGCGCCCTTTTGACAGGCTCCGCCTAGCATGCGTGCGCGTGTCGTGTACACTGCCATAAAGAAGAAGAGAGGGGATGAGAGAGGCGGCACGCTGCGACACGGACTCGAAAAAAAGGAACTCGCGTGTGGTGATGGCCTGGCCCCAGGGGGGTTGCTCTTCAACGATATACGATAAAATGTTTATCACCGCGTAATACAGGTATGTTTTTAGGACGAATAGTACAATTTAGGACAAATTTTTGATTTGATGTGATATATATTGTGGTAAAACGATTATGTCGCATCGCAACGCATATCGCTAAGGGTAATTTTATATTACGCCATAGCGATAAGTTTTGTTTGTTTGTACACTTTGTATGTGGAAACGATCTGCAATAAAAAATGCTTCGCTATGGGGCTATACAAAATTACCCTTAGCGATATGCGTTGCGATGCAACATAATCGTTTTACCACAGTATATTCTCTAAAGTTGAATTAGTGAAAATTGCTCCACCCATTAAATTAGTAGAAAAAAATAGTAATTTATTAGTGAATATTCGCATTTCATTAGTACTCTTTAAAAAAACTACTAATGAAATAGTGAATATTCACTAATAAATTAGTAGTTTTTTCTAATAATTTAATAGGTTAAAAAACTACGAATGAAATAGTGAATATTCACTAATAAATTAGTAGTTTCTTCTACTAATTTAATGGGAGGAGCAATTTTTACTAATTCAACTTTAGAGAGTATACTGTGGTGAAACGATTATGTTGCATGGCAATGCATATCGCTAAGGGTAATTTTGTATTGCCCCATAGCGAAGAATTTTTTATTGCACAACGTTTCGACATACAAAGTGTACAAACAAACAAAACTTATCGCTATGGCGTAATATAAAATTACCTGTAGAAAGAGAGGATTCTCTTCTTTACAAGGAATCACAAGCTTGATTGGTTTGCGTTCCCAACAAATTCTTGACATCTCTATCAAGAATATTTTCTGCAAAGCTTGCATGAAATGGGAAAATAAAGAGGGCACAGAAGAATATGAAGACTGGTACACGGACCATCAAGCCAATTGCTCAGCAAACCATGAAGGAAGTGCCGGAAAGATGGAAGTGCATGGAATTATTGAAATTTTCAAAAGTTCCATGGAAAAATATGGTGTAAAGTATCATCGCTACATTGGAGATGGTGATTCAAAAGTTTTCTGTGATTTGTGTAAAGTTAAACCATATGGAGATGAACTGATAGTAGAAAAAAAGGAGTGTGTTGGACATGTTCGAAAGCGAATGGGTACAAGGCTGAGAAATCTAAAGAAGAATTCTGGCAAGAAGAAGTTAGCTGATGGAAAATCCATTGGAGGACAGGGACGCTTGACTGGTAAAGTTATTGATCAGCTCACCACCTACTATGGTAATGCCATCAGGGGCAATGCGAACTCAGTGAAAGATATGAGCAATGCGATATGGGCCACTTATTACCACAAAATTTCCACAGATAAATCACCTCAACATCATTTGTGTCCGAAAGGAGAAAATAGTTGGTGCAAGTGGCAAAAAGCGAAAGCTCAGAAAAAACTGAAAGGCTTCCATCATACAGGCAGTATTCCAACAGTAGTGATGGAGCAGTTAAAACCAATTTATGAAGATCTCTCTCGACAGGAACTGCTTGAAAGGTGTCTTGGTGGTTTTACACAGAACAGCAATGAAAGCTTCAATCAGATAGTTTGGAAGCTCGTTATCAAGACATCTTTTAGTGGTGTGCATGTACTCAAAACAGGTGTATACATTGCTATCACTTGTTTCAATGATGGAAGAATTGGTTTCTTGGAAATAATGGATGCCTTCGACATCAAACCTGGAGTAGCTGCAATTGAGTGGGTGAAGAAGAGCAATGATAAAAGATTATTCTATGCTGAAAGGAATGCTGAGGAAAATACTTTAGAAAGTAGAAGAAAAAGAAGGAGAGTACGACTTCAGTTACCAGAAGAGTCATATGAACCAGGTTCTTACTAGAGTAAGTAATTAAAAGATTTTTTTGTTACTTATACGTATAAAAATAGTTAATATTTATTGTTTTTCTTTTTAGTTAATTTGTGATTGGATCTGTCACCCGGGATAGATGATTTTTGTAGGTTATAGACTGCAGCATCAAGGAATAAAAATATTTTAGTCTAATACGAAAAAAAAGATAAGAGCTACAATAATGTATTATTCTAAATAATATAAAGATGTCATTAAGCTAATTAAACCTTTTTTTACAGATATTTAATGAGACTAGACATGAGATGATTAGAGTGTCCGTGCCAAAATAACTGTCATATGGATATTCCATTTTTCATGTTTAATCAAAGTATATTATACAGAATTGTGAAAAAGATTTTTGTAAGTAGTTTTGAAAAGCTTACCATAAGTTATAAGAAACTCAAGTTTCAAACATGATTTCTGAAAAACTTGTTTTTGTGTTTACAGGGTCATTGCCGTAAGTTTATTTTTCACCAAGTGAACGAAATGACTTGAAATTTTAGGTGAGCATTCCTTTTTACATTAGCCACAAGGAATGTGCGCTACTTTTTTGAAAAAAGCTTCAGAAAAAAATAAAATTATAGAACTTTTGATAAAATATACAAAAAATTGAGATTTTTCATAAAAAATAAATATTAAAAAAATTTTTTTAGGAAAAGTAGCACAGAAAACTGGTAACTGATGTAAAAACAAAGATCAAGCCATGAATTTCAAGTCATTTTATTTAGTTGTTGAAAAGTAAACCTACGGCAATCAATAAATCAGAGTTAAATCATTAATAAAATGTACGCAAGAGCCAGATGTATATTATCAGCTAACTACAGGCGGAAATTGTAGGTAATAATACTACTTATTAGTGGGAAAAATATTAAGTTCAAAGATTACACCTGGAATTTATTATTAATCAAATTATTTATTCTTATTTTTTTCAGTTTTAACCATGGGTTGTCCCCTTAACATCATCAACATATAAGAGAATATTAGAATATTTAATTAACGGGACTAAGTCATTTATATAAATACAAAAGAGTAGAGGGCCAAGGTGAGAACCCTGAGGAACTCCCGATGAAGCCGTGAATGGCTAAGAAGTGCAATTATTAATTCGTACAGCTTGGGTCCGGCAGGTTAAATATGACGACAATAAAGATAAGATCTTTCCACGAACTCCGAAATTCCTAAGCTTTGAAATCAAACGTTTATGATTGACTCGATCAAATGCTTTCAAAAAATCGGTATAAATTGAGTCCACCTGTATACGATTTTCTAGAGAATCAGATAAAAATTCTTAAAAGGTTTGTGAGTGTTGATCGCCCTTTAATGAAACCGTGCTGAAAACTAGATAATTTGTGCGAACTCGTAAAGCCGCGGTGCGGCTCTATGAGGGCATCTAGTGGGGACAGCAGAAAGGTTGTAGAAAAAGTGAGGTTAGGTGTGAGAGAGGTCGGTAAGGTAGGTTGAGTTTCGTCCCAGGTTACCATCGTGGACTCATCAGTAAGGCTGATGGTAACCTTGCCTCAGACTCGGGTAGGATGTCTGTACTAATCTTGGAAGTTCTATATATACTAACCAAGGACTCGATTCGGCCACTTGCGAGAGTTGAAACTTGGCACGAACTCTGGTGGCAGAGCTGTGAAGCTTGAACTGCCACAAATTTTCCCAATAATCTGGATGCTAATTCATTTGTTAGTAAATGATCACATACTTTTGGAAGGCAACTAATAATTGAGATAGGACGATAGTTTTTAATATCGTGCTTATCACCATTCTTAAAAATAGGCAAACTATATGAAAACTTCCACATATTAGGAAAATATCCAGACGATAGTATATTATTAAATATAATAGAAACAGCTTTTTCAATGGCCGACTAGCACTTTTTCACAAAATAAGGCGGTATTTCATCAAGATCAGAGTTGACTTTATTTTCTAAGGAAGCAATAATCGACCGCAGAGATTCCTGATTCAATTGCAATGTATATGGGCATATGTTGAGTGTTGATGCCAATGAACATTGACTGATCAAACCAACTTACCTTAATTGAAGTTTGATTACTATTAGGGTAAGTATGGGTACTACTGCGGACGTGGGTATTATTGTGTATGTATTACTGCTTTATAATCTTATGGAAAATCGCAGTAATACCAGCGACATACTTTTTGGGGTTCTACGCATGCGTGAGCACTCTCCCTATGCTTTAACATGGCACCGTAATACCAACGCAGTAGTTGCAGCAGCTTCGCAGTAACATCAGCAGAGAGATGTTGTTTTCAAAGTCATTTTATACATTTATTTATCAGTTTTTGTTCTAAAGTTGTACTTTAATCGATAGATATGATACCTACGTTCCGTTATTAAAAAGAATCAGCATAATTTTTTTGCATGGAGACGAAATATGATCACTTGAAACTAACCTGAAAAAAATACCGCCGTAGTAGCCACACTTACCCTATATGGAAAGCCTAGTTCGAAGAGATTCAATTAGTCTCCCCTTCCCCGATTAAAAGTTACAGCGCTTCAGAGTCATTTCTAAAAAATTTAAAGGCCGAGCGCCGCACCACCGCGCAACCGCACCGATTCGCCGCGCCACCGACCTGTGCCCTCATTTCTTCTGCTAATATAAATGGGTACATGGGTTAACATTATCTACTTATAATTCAGGCATTCGTTTGTTAAACTGAGTAACACGGGTAAAGCGATAGTTGTATGACATATATTATAATTCCTCCAATCAAAAAAGCAGCTCTTCCTGAAGGTGCAAATAATAATATTTTTAATTTATCTCTATTTTCTTCGGGAATTTCAATAAAATTTATATCACGAAAAAAACTTTGAATTAATACAGGTCGAAAATTGGAATCGTAAGAATTTTAAGTATAATTGAACTGTATACAAACAAGTATTCAACCTCTTTTGAGTCAAAAAACGAGCCAAAAATGATTGAACTGCGAGCGCATCAATATATATCTACTCAAGACAGTCCAAAATTGCTACTACAGTAGTTCAGCGCTGGGCGAATGATTTATATCCATCAAAAATACACTATCAAGTGTTGTTTTTTAGATAAAAAAACGCACGTGATCTCGACATTACAAAAGTGAAAAAAAGAATAAAGGACTACAAGTTGTTGACTATTGGATTTTGACTCGATATTAAGTTCAATTTCAAGCCAGCTCTAGTATAAATGAGAAGACGGAAGAATAATTCTGCATCATGTGGCTATATTATACCTATTGAAAAATAATTTTTTAATTCGATGGGTGGTACTCGATCACGTATAAATATTTATAGAATGTAGACTTTTACAAAATTGACTTTAAAGTAGCATGTAAACGTAGTTTATCAAATAATTGTTAAATTTGTGATTTCATTTGCATTCCAGATGGTATAATGAAAATGGAGTAAATGGTAAAATAGAAATCTACTGTAGATATTCAACTGCATTAAACTGTTCATTGATAAGTTAGGAACCTATTTTAAGTATCTAATACCCCATGCTCGTAATGAAAATGCTATAGGGGAAATCTCCTGAACGTTTGACTCTTTTATGCCATTTTTTTTTTAATTTCTTACTGCTATTAGTTTACCGTGCAAAGTACATAAGCGAAACAGGATCGAAAATCTTCATTTTCAACCTAGAAAACCAGTCCTGTGATCCATATTGGTGTGCCGCGCACGCTAAATTCTGAAGACGTAGAAAACTGTCTAAAAAGGTCCACGTTCCCTAAAAGTTTGAATAACTTATCTATAATCAATCAGATCTAGCTTTGCGTACTTACAATTAACTTTTCGATAATTTTGATCCTCAAGTTTATAGGCAAACGGTCAAAAACCAAAATATACCTTGAATATAAAAAGCGGATACGAAATAAATAATTTTTAAGAAAATATATGACATGTTCTTAATTTCCTTTAAAAAAATGTTTGGTTCTTCTTTCTAAATCTTTCTACTTTTGAATAAGATGATCATTTGTATTTTACGTTGAAGCTAATTCTCGTAAGAAACTACTTATAATTGGAAGGCTATTTTTTCACGCATGAACTTACCTTAATATCGTCGAGTCAATATCTAAGAGTCAATAACAAGTTATCTAAATTTGTTATCTAAATTATCATAATTTATCTACAATCAATCAGGTCTAGCTTTGCGTACTTACAATTAACTTTTCGATAATTTTGATGCTCAAATTTATAGGCAAAAGGTCAAAAACCAAAATATACCTTGAATATAAAAAGCGAATACGAAATAAATAATTTTTAGGAACATATACGACATGTTCTTAATTTCCTTTAAAAAAATTTTTATTCTTCTTTCTAAATCTTTCTACTTTTTAATAAGATGATCATTTGTATTGTACGTTGAAGCTAATTCTCGTAAGAAACTACCTATGATTGGAAGGCCATTTTTTCATGCCTGAGCTTACCTTAATATCGAGTCAATATCTAAGAGTCAACAACAAGTTGTCCTTTATTTTATTTTTCACCTTTACAATGTCGAGGCGACATGATTTTCTCAGCCCTGAGGAATACTTGAAACACACATACGGGAATACAATATTAGATAAAAATGTCATGTTTTATTTTAGTAAATGTAGGATACGCACAGATTGTGTTAAATTAAAAGTAGGAAAAGATGTAGGAAGCTACTGTCGATAATAATATGTATATATTCTCAAACAAAAATATACCTTCTGGCAACGTCCATACTATGCTGAAAACACCGGTTCTCGTCCGATCACCGAAGTTAAGCAGCATTAGGCGCGGTTAGTACTTGGATGGGTGACCGCTTGGGAATCCCGCGTGACGTTGCTATTCTTTTTGCTTTTTTTTAATTAATCTAGTTATAAAGTTAGTTCATTATTATTCATAATTCTTTTTTAATCCTTCTAAAAAGTTTCTATTATTAATGCCTGTTCCAACATTATAAACCAGAATAATCACGGTATTTTACAGTAGAAAGACACAGATAACAGAAACAAATTTTAAAACAAAAAATTATGAGTGTAAGTTCGAATATCGTTCACTCAAGGAAGTGTCAGATATTTTCAGAAAAAATTTTTTATAGTTTGTATCCGACTTTTATATTAAAGGCATATTTGTTTCCGTAAATGTTTAGCTTTAATTGTGTGCAATATTAGAGGTTATTGTATCTAAATTTTCATAATTTATCTACAATCAATCAGATCTAGCTTTGCGTTCTTACAATTAACTTTTCGATAATTTTGATCCTCAAATTTATAGGCAAACGGTCAAAAACCAAAATATACCTTGAATATAAAAAGCGGATACGAAATAAATAATTTTTAGGAAAATGTATGACATGTTCTTAATTTCCTTTAAAAAAATTTTTGCTTCTTCTTTCTAAATCTTTCTACTTTTGAATAAGATGATCATTTGTATTTTACGTTCAAGCTAATTCTCGTAAGAAACTACTTATAATTGGAAGGCCATTTTTTCATGCATGAACTTACCTTAATATCGTCGAGTCAATATCTAAGAGTCAATAACAAGTTATCTAAATTTGTTATCTAAATTATCATAATTTATCTACAATCAATCAGGTCTAGCTTTGCGTACTTACAATTAACGTTTCGATAATTTTGATCCTCAAATTTATGGGTAAACGATCAAAAACCAAAATATATCTTGAATATAAAAAGGCGATACGAAATAAATAATTTCTAGGAACATATACACGTTCTTAATTTCCTTTAAAAAAATTTTTGTTCTTCTTTGTAAATCTTTCTATTTTTTAATAAGATGATCATTTGTATTTTACGTTGAAGCTAATTCTCGTAAGAAACAACTTATAATTGGAAGGCCATTTTTTCATGCATGAACTTACCTTAATATCGAGTCAATATCTAAGAGTCAACAAGTTGTCCTTTATTTTATTTTTCAGCTTTATAATGTCGAGGCGACGTGATTTTCTTAGCCCTGATGAATACTTAAAATAAACACACGGGAATACAATATTAGACAAAAATTTCATGTTTTATTTTAGTAAATATAGCATATGCACAGATTGTGTTAAATTGAAGCAGGAAAAGATTTAGAAAGCTTCTGTCGATAATAATATGTATATATTCTCAAACAAAAATATACCTAATTCTGGCAACGTCCATACTATGCTGAAAACACCGGTTCTCGTCCGATCACCGAAGTTAAGCAGCATTAGGCGCGGTTAGTACTTGGATGGGTGACCGCTTGGGAATCCCGCGTGACGTTGCTATTCTTTTTGCTTTTTTTTAATTACTCTAGTTATAAAGTTAATTCATTATTATTCATAATTCTTTTTTAATCCTTCCAAAAAGTTTGTATTATTAATGCCCGTTTCAACATTATAAACCAAAATAATCACGGTATTTTAAAGTAGAAAGACACAGATAACACAAACAAATTTTAAAACAAAAAATTATGAGTGTAAGTTCGAATATCGTTCACTCAAGAAAGTGTCAGATATTTTCAGAAAAAATTTTTTATAGTTTGTATCCGACTTTTATATTAAAGGCATATTTGTTTCCGTAAATGTTTAGCTTTAATTGTGTGCAATATTAGAGGTTATTGTATCTAAATTTTCATAATTTATCTACAATCAATCAGATCTAGCTTTGCGTTCTTACAATTAACTTTTCGATAATTTTGATCCTCAAATTTATAGGCAAACGGTCAAAAACCAAAATATACCTTGAATATAAAAAGCGGATACGAAATAAATAATTTTTAGGAAAATGTATGACATGTTCTTAATTTCCTTTAAAAAAATTTTTGCTTCTTCTTTCTAAATCTTTCTACTTTTGAATAAGATGATCATTTGTATTTTACGTTCAAGCTAATTCTCGTAAGAAACTACTTATAATTGGAAGGCCATTTTTTCATGCATGAACTTACCTTAATATCGTCGAGTCAATATCTAAGAGTCAATAACAAGTTATCTAAATTTGTTATCTAAATTATCATAATTTATCTACAATCAATCAGGTCTAGCTTTGCGTACTTACAATTAACGTTTCGATAATTTTGATCCTCAAATTTATGGGTAAACGATCAAAAACCAAAATATATCTTGAATATAAAAAGGCGATACGAAATAAATAATTTCTAGGAACATATACACGTTCTTAATTTCCTTTAAAAAAATTTCTGTTCTTCTTTCTAAATCTTTCTATTTTTTAATAAGATGATCATTTGTATTTTACGTTGAAGCTAATTCTCGTAAGAAACTACTTATAATTGGAAGGCCATTTTTTCATGCATGAACTTACCTTAATATCGGGTCAATATCTAAGAGTCAACAAGTTGTCCTTTATTTTATTTTTCAGCTTTATAATGTCGAGGCGACGTGATTTTCTTAGCCCTGATGAATACTTATAATAAACACACGGGAATACAATATTAGACAAACATGTCATGTTTTATTTTAGTAAATGTAGCATACGCACATATTGTGTTAAATTAAAAGTAGGAAAAGATGTAGGAAGCTACTGTCGATAATAATATGTATATATTCTCAAACAAAAATATACCTTCTGGCAACGTCCATACTATGCTGAAAACACCGATTCTCGTCCGATCACCGAAGTTAAGCAGCATTAGGCGCGGTTCGTACTTGGATGGGTGACCGCTTGGGAATCCCGCGTGACGTTGCTATTCTTTTTGCTTTTTTTTAATTAATCTAGTTATAAAGTTAGTTCATTATTATTCATAATTCTTTTTTAATCCTTCTAAAAAGTTTCTATTATTAATGCCTGTTCCTACATTATAAACCAAAATAATCACGGTATTTTACAGTAGAAAGACACAGATAACAGAAACAAATTTTAAAACAAAAAATTATGAGTTTAAGTTCGAATATCGTTCACTCAAGGAAGTGTCAGATATTTTCAGAAAAAATTTTTTATAGTTTGTATCCGACTTTTATATTAAAGGCATATTTGTTTCCGTAAATGTTTAGCTTTAATTGTGTGCAATATTAGAGGTTATTGTATCTAAATTTTCATAATTTATCTACAATCAATCAGATCTAGCTTTGCGTTCTTACAATTAACATTTCGATAATTTTGATACTCAAATTTATAGGCAAACGGTTAAAAACCAAAATATACCTTGAATATAAAAAGCGGATACGAAATAAATCATTTTTACGAAAATATATGACATGTTCTTAATTTCCTTTAAAAAAATTTTTGCTTCTTCTTTCTAAATCTTTCTACTTGTGAATAAGATGATCATTTGTATTTTACGTTCAAGCTAATTCTCGTAAGAAACTACTTATAATTGGAAGGCCATTTTTTCATGCATGAACTTACCTTAATATCGTCGAGTCAATATCTAAGAGTCAATAACAAGTTATCTAAATTTGTTATCTAAATTATCATAATTTATCTACAATCAATCAGGTCTAGCTTTGCGTACTTACAATTAACTTTTCGATAATTTTGATCCTCAAATTGATAGGTAAACGATCAAAAATCTAAATATATCTTGAATATAAAAAGGCGATACGAAATAAATAATTTCTAGGAACATATACACGTTCTTAATTTCCTTTAAAAAAATTTTTGTTCTTCTTTCTAAATCTTTCTACTTTTTAATAAGATGATCATTTGTATTTTACGTTGAAGCTAATTCTCGTAAGAAACAACTTATAATTGGAAGGCCATTTTTTTTTTTCATGCATGAACTTACCTTAATATCGAGTCAATATCTAAGAGTCAACAAGTTGTCCTTTATTTTATTTTTCAGCTTTATAATGTCGAGGCGACGTGATTTTCTTAGCCCTGATGAATACTTAAAATAAACACACGGGAATACAATATTAGACAAAAATTTCATGTTTTATTTTAGTAAATATAGCATATGCACAGATTGTGTTAAATTGAAGCAGGAAAAGATTTAGAAAGCTTCTGTCGATAATAATATATATATATTCTCAAACAAAAATATACCTAATTCTGGCAACGTCCATACTATGCTGAAAACACCGGTTCTCCATCAGTTCGGTTTCAAAGCTAAACACTCCACAATCCACGCAATATCCAAATTGCTGAGCGATATTAACTGGCACCTCAACAAAGGTGAAATGGTCGGAGCCGGTCTTATCGATCTGAGGAAGGCCTTTGACTCTATATGGATAAATGGATTAATTTTCAAATTAAATAAAGCTAAAGTAACACAGCCACTCCTAAAACTAGTAACTAATATGATTCTAGATCGGAAATTTATAGTTCACATAAGCAATAGTAAATCTAAAAAAACGTTCAATATCACAAGGGGACTCCAACAAGGGACAGTTAATTCGCCAACATTATTTAATGTTTACAACGCGGACACTTTAAGCCTTTTTGACTTAAACAGCGGTAACAACACTTATGCACTAGCTTTCGCGGACGACCTGATAGTATACGTAGCAGATAAAAATCTTAACAAAATTAAAAACAGTCTGCAAAGGTTATATGACAAAATAAAAAAGTACTACCTCAGTTGGAAACTTGAAATAAACGCAAAAAAATGCGAAACTATCTTATTCAGGGATATTCTTAAAAATAAATCCAGAGCCACACGCGAGGGCTGGAAAAATCTCGAAATCACAGATACAGGCGAATCAATCACTAATATACCGCATAAAAATAATAGTCAGGTACCTAGGGGTTTACCTAGATGACTTACTTAGGTTTAATCAACATACTTACACTCAGCTAGATAAGGCAAAAAAAGTCTTTAAAAGTTTGCACAAACTATTCTATTCACCCTACCTCAAGCCTAAAGCTAAAATCATTGCGTACCTAAGCTTAATAAGGCCCATTTTAACATATGCTTGCCCCATATGGTACAACATTAGCGCAAGCAATATGGAGAAACTCAGAGTCTTTGAGAGAAAATGCCTCAAAGTCTGCATTAATAAGTATAGAGAGCCAGAAAACAATTTCAAAAAAAGAATAAAAAACAGTAAAGTTTATAACATAACTAAAATTCCTAGAATTGATGTTTTTATCATATATCTTATTAGAAGACATATTAAAAACTCTATCAACACAAAGAACTATAATTTAATAAATGGACCATTCTTTTTCAATGACAATTACTACGTTAGAGTTCTAAAAAGCGGCTTTATCCCGCCCGATGCATTCATATACCTAGATTTAAATAATTTTATCGTAGACGAAAATCTCGTACCTTTGATTTACCATGTCTCACGAGATTGCAGAAATAAGAAGATAGTATACACCCCTACGAATGCCAGAACATTCAACCTAGTATACGATAATAATGTAACTAAAATCGATAAAAAGATTCTTAAAAACTTTAAATATTACAAAAAATAACATAATATACTATCGCCTTCTCCTGTTATCTCTTCTTATAGTTTATTGTTTAATTTATACTCACTATATTTAACTTGTATCTTGTATCTACACATGAGCGCATTTAGTTTTTTTGGGAAATTTCTCCCTTTTTCTAATAATGCACAAATAAACAATTCCCAGATCTGCGATTCATATCTCAGTAAATTAATTATCAAATCAGGAAACTGAATATTTTTTTCTTAAACATAAACTATCCCAGCGAGCGCCCATTGGGTCATTCTGTGATTCATCCGAATACAATAAGTATATTTTCATGTGTATTTTATATACTGTATAACGCATTATATTTATTGAATAAAATACATTTAAAAAAAAAAAAAAAAAAAAAAACACCGGTTCTCGTCCGATCACCGAAGTTAAGCAGCATTAGGCGCGGTTAGTACTTGGATGGGTGACCGCTTGGGAATCCCGCGTGACGTTGCTATTCTTTTTGCTTTCTTTTAATTACTCTAGTTATAAAGTTAATTCATTATTATTCATAATTCTTTTTTAATCCTTCCAAAAAGTTTGTATTATTAATGCCCGTTTCAACATTATAAACCAAAATAATCACGGTATTTTAAAGTAGAAAGACACAGATAACACAAACAAATTTTAAAACAAAAAATTATGAGTGTAAGTTCGAATATCGTTCACTCAAGAAAGTGTCAGATATTTTCAGAAAAAATTTTTTATAGTTTGTATCCGACTTTTATATTAAAGGCATATTTGTTTCCGTAAATGTTTAGCTTTAATTGTGTGCAATATTAGAGGTTATTGTATCTAAATTTTCATAATTTATCTACAATCAATCAGATCTAGCTTTGCGTTCTTACAATTAACTTTTCGATAATTTTGATCCTCAAATTTATAGGCAAACGATCGAAAACCAAAATATATCTTGAATATAAAAAGGGGATACGAACTAAATAATTTTTAGGAACATATACACGTTCTTAATTTCCTTTAAAAAAATTTTTGTTCTTCTTTCTAAATCTTTCTATTTTTTAATAAGATGATCATTTGTATTTTACGTTGAAGCTAATTCTCGTAAGAAACTACTTATAATTGGAAGGCCATTTTTCCATGCATAAACTTACCTTAATATCGTCGAGTCAATATCGAAGAGTCAATAACAAGTTATCTAAATTTGTTATCTAAATTATCATAATTTATCTACAATCAATCAGGTCTAGCTTTGCGTACTTACAATTAACTTTTCGATAATTTTGATCCTCAAATTGATAGGTAAACGATCAAAAATCTAAATATATCTTGAATATAAAAAGGCGATACGAAATAAATAATTTTTAGGAACATATACACGTTCTTAATTTCCTTTAAAAAAATTTTTGTTCTTCTTTCTAAATCTTTCTACTTTTTAATAAGATGATCATTTGTATTTTACGTTGAAGCTAATTCTCGTAAGAAACAACTTATAATTGGAAGGCCATTTTTTCATGCATGAACTTACCTTAATATCGAGTCAATATCTAAGAGTCAACAAGTTGTCCTTTATTTTATTTTTCAGCTTTATAATGTCGAGGCGACGTGATTTTCTTAGCCCTGATGAATACTTAAAATAAACACACGGGAATACAATATTAGACAAACATGTCATGTTTTATTTTAGTAAATGTAGCATACGCACAGATTGTGTTAAATTAAAAGTAGGAAAAGATGTAGGAAGCTACTGTCGATAATAATATGTATATATTCTCAAACAAAAATATACCTTCTGGCAACGTCCATACTATGCTGAAAACACCGGTTCTCGTCCGATCACCGAAGTTAAGCAGCATTAGGCGCGGTTAGTACTTGGATGGGTGACCGCTTGGGAATCCCGCGTGACGTTGCTATTCTTTTTGCTTTTTTTTAATTAATCTAGTTATAAAGTTAGTTCATTATTATTCATAATTCTTTTTTAATCCTTCTAAAAAGTTTCTATTATTAATGCCTGTTCCTACATTATAAACCAAAATAATCACGGTATTTTACAGTAGAAAGACACAGATAACAGAAACAAATTTTAAAACAAAAAATTATGAGTTTAAGTTCGAATATCGTTCACTCAAGGAAGTGTCAGATATTTTCAGAAAAAATTTTTTATAGTTTGTATCCGACTTTTATATTAAAGGCATATTTGTTTCCGTAAATGTTTAGCTTTAATTGTGTGCAATATTAGAGGTTATTGTATCTAAATTTTCATAATTTATCTACAATCAATCAGATCTAGCTTTGCGTTCTTACAATTAACATTTCGATAATTTTGATCCTCAAATTGATAGGCAAACGGTCAAAAACCAAAATATACCTTGAATATAAAAAGCGGATACGAAATAAATAATTTTTACGAAAATATATGACATGTTCTTAATTTCCTTTAAAAAAATTTTTGCTTCTTCTTTCTAAATCTTTCTACTTGTGAATAAGATGATCATTTGTATTTTACGTTCAAGCTAATTCTCGTAAGAAACTACTTATAATTGGAAGGCCATTTTTTCATGCATGAACTTACCTTAATATCGTCGAGTCAATATCTAAGAGTCAATAACAAGTTATCTAAATTTGTTATCTAAATTATCATAATTTATCTACAATCAATCAGGTCTAGCTTTGCGTACTTACAATTAACTTTTCGATAATTTTGATCCTCAAATTTATAGGCAAACGGTCAAAAACCAAAATATACCTTGAATATAAAAAGCGGATACGAAATAAATAATTTTTAGGAACATATACGACATGTTCTTAATTTCCTTTAAAAAAATTTTTGTTCTTCTTTCTAAATCTTTCTACTTTTTAATAAGATGATCATTTGTATTTTACGTTGAAGCTAATTCTCGTAAGAAACAACTTATAATTGGAAGGCCATTTTTTCATGCATGAACTTACCTTAATATCGAGTCAATATCTAAGAGTCAACAAGTTGTCCTTTATTTTATTTTTCAGCTTTATAATGTCGAGGCGACGTGATTTTCTTAGCCCTGATGAATACTTAAAATAAACACACGGGAATACAATATTAGACAAAAATTTCATGTTTTATTTTAGTAAATATAGCATATGCACAGATTGTGTTAAATTGAAGCAGGAAAAGATTTAGAAAGCTTCTGTCGATAATAATATATATATATTCTCAAACAAAAATATACCTAATTCTGGCAACGTCCATACTATGCTGAAAACACCGGTTCTCGTCCGATCACCGAAGTTAAGCAGCATTAGGCGCGGTTAGTACTTGGATGGGTGACCGCTTGGGAATCCCGCGTGACGTTGCTATTCTTTTTGCTTTCTTTTAATTACTCTAGTTATAAAGTTAATTCATTATTATTCATAATTCTTTTTTAATCCTTCCAAAAAGTTTGTATTATTAATGCCCGTTTCAACATTATAAACCAAAATAATCACGGTATTTTAAAGTAGAAAGACACAGATAACACAAACAAATTTTAAAACAAAAAATTATGAGTGTAAGTTCGAATATCGTTCACTCAAGAAAGTGTCAGATATTTTCAGAAAAAATTTTTTATAGTTTGTATCCGACTTTTATATTAAAGGCATATTTGTTTCCGTAAATGTTTAGCTTTAATTGTGTGCAATATTAGAGGTTATTGTATCTAAATTTTCATAATTTATCTACAATCAATCAGATCTAGCTTTGCGTTCTTACAATTAACTTTTCGATAATTTTGATCCTCAAATTTATAGGCAAACGATCGAAAACCAAAATATATCTTGAATATAAAAAGGGGATACGAACTAAATAATTTTTAGGAACATATACACGTTCTTAATTTCCTTTAAAAAAATTTTTGTTCTTCTTTCTAAATCTTTCTATTTTTTAATAAGATGATCATTTGTATTTTACGTTGAAGCTAATTCTCGTAAGAAACTACTTATAATTGGAAGGCCATTTTTCCATGCATAAACTTACCTTAATATCGTCGAGTCAATATCGAAGAGTCAATAACAAGTTATCTAAATTTGTTATCTAAATTATCATAATTTATCTACAATCAATCAGGTCTAGCTTTGCGTACTTACAATTAACTTTTCGATAATTTTGATCCTCAAATTGATAGGTAAACGATCAAAAATCTAAATATATCTTGAATATAAAAAGGCGATACGAAATAAATAATTTTTAGGAACATATACACGTTCTTAATTTCCTTTAAAAAAATTTTTGTTCTTCTTTCTAAATCTTTCTACTTTTTAATAAGATGATCATTTGTATTTTACGTTGAAGCTAATTCTCGTAAGAAACAACTTATAATTGGAAGGCCATTTTTTCATGCATGAACTTACCTTAATATCGAGTCAATATCTAAGAGTCAACAAGTTGTCCTTTATTTTATTTTTCAGCTTTATAATGTCGAGGCGACGTGATTTTCTTAGCCCTGATGAATACTTAAAATAAACACACGGGAATACAATATTAGACAAACATGTCATGTTTTATTTTAGTAAATGTAGCATACGCACAGATTGTGTTAAATTAAAAGTAGGAAAAGATGTAGGAAGCTACTGTCGATAATAATATGTATATATTCTCAAACAAAAATATACCTTCTGGCAACGTCCATACTATGCTGAAAACACCGGTTCTCGTCCGATCACCGAAGTTAAGCAGCATTAGGCGCGGTTAGTACTTGGATGGGTGACCGCTTGGGAATCCCGCGTGACGTTGCTATTCTTTTTGCTTTTTTTTAATTAATCTAGTTATAAAGTTAGTTCATTATTATTCATAATTCTTTTTTAATCCTTCTAAAAAGTTTCTATTATTAATGCCTGTTCCTACATTATAAACCAAAATAATCACGGTATTTTACAGTAGAAAGACACAGATAACAGAAACAAATTTTAAAACAAAAAATTATGAGTTTAAGTTCGAATATCGTTCACTCAAGGAAGTGTCAGATATTTTCAGAAAAAATTTTTTATAGTTTGTATCCGACTTTTATATTAAAGGCATATTTGTTTCCGTAAATGTTTAGCTTTAATTGTGTGCAATATTAGAGGTTATTGTATCTAAATTTTCATAATTTATCTACAATCAATCAGATCTAGCTTTGCGTTCTTACAATTAACATTTCGATAATTTTGATCCTCAAATTGATAGGCAAACGGTCAAAAACCAAAATATACCTTGAATATAAAAAGCGGATACGAAATAAATAATTTTTACGAAAATATATGACATGTTCTTAATTTCCTTTAAAAAAATTTTTGCTTCTTCTTTCTAAATCTTTCTACTTGTGAATAAGATGATCATTTGTATTTTACGTTCAAGCTAATTCTCGTAAGAAACTACTTATAATTGGAAGGCCATTTTTTCATGCATGAACTTACCTTAATATCGTCGAGTCAATATCTAAGAGTCAATAACAAGTTATCTAAATTTGTTATCTAAATTATCATAATTTATCTACAATCAATCAGGTCTAGCTTTGCGTACTTACAATTAACTTTTCGATAATTTTGATCCTCAAATTTATAGGCAAACGGTCAAAAACCAAAATATACCTTGAATATAAAAAGCGGATACGAAATAAATAATTTTTAGGAACATATACGACATGTTCTTAATTTCCTTTAAAAAAATTTTTGTTCTTCTTTCTAAATCTTTCTACTTTTTAATAAGATGATCATTTGTATTTTACGTTGAAGCTAATTCTTGTAAGAAACTACTTATAATTGGAAGGCCATTTTTTCATGCATGAACTTACCTTAATATCGGGTCAATATCTAAGAGTCAACAAGTTGTCCTTTATTTTATTTTTCAGCTTTATAATGTCGAGGCGATGTGATTTTCTTAGCCCTGATGAATACTTAAAATAAACACACGGGAATACAATATTAGACAAAAATTTCATGTTTTATTTTAGTAAATATAGCATATGCACAGATTGTGTTAAATTGAAGCAGGAAAAGATTTAGGAAGCTTCTGTCGATAATAATATGTATATATTCTCAAACAAAAATATACCTAATTCTGGCAACGTCCATACTATGCTGAAAACACCGGTTCTCGTCCGATCACCGAAGTTAAGCAGCATTAGGCGCGGTTGTACTTGGATGGGTGACCGCTTGGGAATCCCGCGTGACGTTGCTATTCTTTTTGCTTTTTTTTTAATTACTCTAGTTATAAAGTTAGTTCATTATTATTCATAATTCTTTTTTAATCCTTCCAAAAAGTTTGTATTATTAATGCCCGTTTCAACATTATAAACCAAAATAATCACGGTATTTTAAAGTAGAAAGACAGAGATAACAGAAACAAATTTTAAAACAAAAAATTATGAGTGTAAGTTTGAATATCGTTCACTCAAGAAAGTGTCAGATATTTTCAGAAAAAAATTTTTATAGTTTGTATCCGACTTTTATATTAAAGGCATATTTGTTTCCGTAAATGTTTAGCTTTAATTGTGTGCAATATTAGAGGTTATTGTATCTAAATTTTCATAATTTATCTACAATCAATCAGGTCTAGCTTTGCGTACACTGAGAGAATTTTAGGAGCGCTGCTGTACTAGGTAGTACGGCTGCGTTCTTAAATGTACACAAAGAGTTGTGCTTTGTTTTGGTACGGCACAGAGGGCATCTATAGCACAACAGTCGCCTCTTTTCGGTATTGCTGCTGCACGAAAATCACGGGGCAACTGCTCTCCTAATTTTTCGCTGCGCTAGTGTAGTAGGGAAAAATAAAAGACAGCAGACGTCTCGCGGTTTAGGACACCAGCTCTCCCAAATTCGGTGGAGCTGCTGCACGAAACGAACGGTACGTCTGTTGTACGTATTAAGTACGGCAGCGACCCCAAAATTCTTTCAGTGTACTTACAATTAACTTTTCGATAATTTTGATCCTCAAATTTATAGGCAAACGATCATATGTATCTTGAATATAAAAAGGGGATACGAAATAAATAATTTTTAGGAACATATACGACATGTTCTTAATTTCCTTTAAAAAAATTTTTGTTTTTCTTTCTAAATCTTTCTACTTTTTAATAAGATGATCATTTGTATTTTACGTTGAAGCTAATTCTCGTAAGAAACTATAGTGCCCGTTTCAAAATTATAAACCAAAATAATTCAGCAACGACTTATGTCGAATTTATAAAAATCGTTAGTTGGCTTGATTTTATAGTGAATCGTTGAAACTTTGGACCCCCCCCCCCAACGTATTAATACCAATGCACTTATATCAAGTAATGAAGCGTTTTCTTCAAGCGACGAAAGTTTATGTAGTGATAATGAATTTGACAGTAGTTACGACCAAACTGAACGAATATCCAATTTATCAAGGCTTCCATTACCCAAATTAAGTGACCTAAGCGAAAATGGTGAGAGTGTATTTTCAACAGACAATGAATCAAGTTCGGACGTGGAAATAGAAGTGAATTATGATTTTATTGAAAATGATCAACTCAGTGTAGTAGTAAAATTAAGAATGTGGTCCGTAGAAAATGACATTGGTCAAGATCCTTTGACAGCATTATTAAAAATTTTAAAACCTGTTCTTTCTGAAATACCTATCTCATTAAAAACTTGTTTAAAATCCGATGAAGACGCAAAGTATGACATTTAAAAATTACAGAACGAAGATAAAGGTGTTGTAGACGAATTTGTTTATTTTGGCATTGTTAATCAGCTCAAATACAGATAACCACAAAGAAAATTATACTCTGCTGCTTCAGTTTCATGTTGATAGACTTCCACTGTTTGGATCAAGTTCAATAGAATTTTGGCCCATTCTATGCAAAATTAATTTTGATCCTGATATTTTATGAACTCTTCAATATTGCTACTTATTGCGGAGAAGGAAAACCAAACAATGTAAACATATATTTATCGAAATTTGTTGAAGAACTTAACGAATTTTTAGAAAATGGGGTAATTGTAAAAGAGAAAAAATTCAAGTTATGAGCTTTTATAAAACAAATTAGAGATCACACAGGTTACTATGCCTGCAAAAGATGTGTTGTAAAAGGTGAGAGATATACAAATCGCACGATTTTTCCTTCTGTTGGCTGTGAAGAAAGAAATGATGCAAGCTTTCGAAATTATGATAACGCAGAACATCACATTGGCGTATCTCCACTAATAACTGTAAAACCCAATATTGATATGATAAAAGATTTCCCTTGAGACTCAATGCACTTAGTTTGTCTTGGAATTATAAAAAAATTACTTACTGAATATTGGTTAAACGGCAACACAAAATTACAAAAACTAGAAATTTTGCAAGTGTCTCAAAGAATGACAAATCTTTCGAGACAAATTCCGTGCGAATTTCAAAGAACGACGCGATCCTTAGGATTAATTGCTGATTGGAAAACTACTGAGTATAATTTTTTCCTTAAATATGCTGGTCCTTTTGTTATGAAAAATATTCTGCCAGATCATTTGTTCGAGCATTTCCTCCTTTTATACGTGTCATTTAGAATTTGTGGTAATCCTAAACTAATTCATTTTTATACTGAGCTTGCCAGAACATATTTAAAGAGATTTGTTTTATTATCGGAGCAATATTATGGCTAAGAGTCGCAAATTTTAAATATGCATAGTTTAATTCATGTATGCGATGACGTCGATTATTTCAAGTGTGGTATTACAGAATTTTCAGCATATACTTTTGAAAATACATTAAGAAAAGTAAAGAAAAAATGAGAAGTGGTCACGAAATGAAAGAAGAAAATTTTGTTAAAAAAAAAATTTTGATCCCTCTTACGATTTCAATATTAAAAACTCGAAAAGAAAAAAATGGTCAGATTATAACGAGACTTAGATATCGAGAAGTTCAAATATCTAATAAAGCACCAAACACTGTAATTTTATTAAAAAGCGGTGAAATAGTGAAGATACAAAAAATGTATCGTTTACAATCAACCAGCGAAAATGTTTATAACATTAAGGGAACATTATTACAAAAAATTTCTGAAGCTTTTTCAGACCCTCAAAATGCTTCGAATGTTTTAGATATTTTTATTGTTAAAGAAAGTATAACGCCAATACCTGTTCACTAAATGACATGGTAAGTAAAATTATTCTACTACATATCTATGATATACTGGGAGAAGAAGGTATATTATATGCGATGCCCTTACTTCATTCTTAAGCAGTATATGTTGTCAAATATGAAATATAAATTTATAGTATTTCATTTATAAGTTATAAGATTTCATTCAAAATATTATCTTAGATAATTAGTATATTCGGCATTGTTTTAGAAGAAAAACAATTGACATTAGCTGTTTTTCACACATTATTTCTTATGGTGCAAAATACGCACGAATAGTTTACTTTTGCTAAAATTGTGTGCATGAGTTAGATTAAAAAGTAAAATTATTGTTATTTTTTAATTACAAAATTATACTAGACGTTAAAATCTAAAATCCGATATAAAATGAGAATTATTTAAAAAATTTACTTGTTTCTTTTTTTTTAGTATAACCTCTAAAAGCATTCTGACATTATAGTAAATAAAATAAAAATCAATTCAATACAGTAAAAAGTGTAAAAACAGATTCATTTATTTTGCAGATGGATTAATATCCTCATTTTGAAATAGTTCAATTAGTTGATTATTTGCCTGAATTTGTAGATAATTATGGAAGTTCTATAGGAAATCCTACGTGAATTTCGCACTTTTCCTGCAGGAAATCCTATAGGAAATCCTATAGGAAATTCTGTACGTAATTCTATAGGAAAAACTGTAGACAATTATATGGAAAATTCTGCAGGAAATTCTGGAGTATTTTCGTGAAAACATCTTATAGCGGTTTAGCATATTATTTAGCGCTGTGCCATCGCACAGCAGAATCAGTGGCAAGGAGTCCTAGGTAAGGAGTTACACCCGCGGACTGCTGTGCACGATTGTTGGTGCCTTACCGATTAAGCCCAGTGAGCTCTGATATCAAAATCAAGGTAATACTTGTTACATTGACTCTCCGTAAAGAGTCGTTAGCATGGTTGAATCTCACGGCTTTACATACCCTCGCGGTTCCAATGTGTTTAGGAGAGTCCCGACTGCTGCGCCTCATAGCGGCATAGCAGCGAATACACGTGAGCGAAACTCTGGACAAGCAAGCTTCTACTGCATGCCGCAGTGCAGCGCAGCAGTTGGAACTCTTCTAAACACATTGGAACCGTGAGGGAATGTAAAGCCGTGAGATTCAACCGTTCGAACGACTCTTTTCGGAGAGTCAATGTGACAAAGATACTTATACACTGATTCTGCTGTGCTATGACATAGCGCTAAATAAGATGCTAAACCTCTATAAGATGTTTTCACGAAAATACTCCAGAATTTCCTGCAGAATTTTCCATATAATTGTCTACAGTTTTTCCTATAGAATTACGTACAGAATTTCCTATAGGATTTCCTATAGGATTTCCTGCAGGAAAAGTGCGAAATTCACGTAGGATTTCCTATAGAACTTCCTATAGAATTTCATATAGGGCTGCCTATAGAGTATCCTATAGGATTCCTATAGGATTTCTACGGGATGCCTACAGGATTTCCTACAGCATTTCCTACAAGATTTTCTATAGGATATTTTTATAAGGGATATAGTGCTGTACGATACATGTTCGGAAAAGAGATTCTCGTCTCGTGTGCCTATCCACTCTCGCTTCGCTCGGGTGTAAACGTCACGCGAAACGAAAATCTACTTTCCCGCACTTATATCGTAATGTACTATTACTAAACCAAAAAAGCTCTAGAATACATTAGCACAGAAAGTATAAGATAGAACTTACCATATCTGTATCAAGATATATATTTTTTATACACTCTATTGTAGTTTGTTAAAATGCAAAAATGATTGATAAGCACGATTAATTGGTAATAGCTCAATTATGTACCATGAATACATAAATATTGTTAGCCGCTATATCATTTATACTTGTACAAAGTCAATGACGTAAGCTATGTAAGTGATTTCACTAAAAATCCAACATCTTAATACTGTATAAAATAGTAAAAAAAATGAAGTGCATGTAACATTGTTAATAAAAACATTTTAATCCCTACCGCATGATATAATAATTAAATTTTAAAAGCAGATAATATTGTTCTATAAGTATAAAAGGTTAGTCTAATTTGAATCTATGACAGATTTTCATTTGTCAAATCCGGGCTTGACTAGAAAAGCGTCACCGGCTTGAGCCGGTGTATTGGTCAGTATCTTGATCAGGACTGGATCAGTACAATCAAGATCTTGATCAAGGCCTTATTTTATACTGATTTTATTTCTGGTCGGGGAGGAATACTTGAAATACACATACGGGAATACAATACTAGACAAAAATTTCATGTTTTATATTTATAAATATAGCATACGCTCAGATTGTGTTAAATTAAAAGCAGGAAAAGATGTAGGAAGCTACTGTCGATAATAATATGTATATATTCTCAAACAAAAATTTACCTTCTGGCAACGTCCATACTATGCTGAAAACACCGGTTCTCGTCCGATCACCGAAGTTAAGCAGCATTAGGCGCGGTTAGTACTTGGATGGGTGACCGCTTGGGAATCCCGCGTGACGTTGCTATTTTTTTTGCTTTTTTTTGCGGTCGCCCCCTAGATCGAATGTTTGGTCAAAAAGTAGAATTTTTTTGGAGTTTTTTTTTTCTGTTTCTTAAACATTTATCTATAAATACGACGATCAAAATTGTTAAAGAATTAATCGTGTGTAATATTAGAGGGGATTGTATATAAGTTTTCATAATTTATCTACAATCAACCTAACTTTGAGTACTTACAATTAATTCTTCGATAATTTTGATCCTCAAATTTATAGGCAAAGGTTTAAGAAACAAAAACTTAACTTGAATATAAAAATCGGATACAAAATAAATAATTTTTAGGAACATATCTACGCTCCCTACGAAAACTAGCACCTTTTTTGGCCTTCTCACGAAGACTAGCACATTTCAGAAAACTGCAACGAAAACTAGCATAACTGACGACTTTACCGCGAATACTAGTACAATTTGCGAGGTTGCCGCGAAAACTAGCATCATTCACGAGTTTACGCCGAATAATAGTACAATTCGTAAGATTGCGACGAAAAGTAGCACGATTCGCGAGTTTGCGAGGAAAAGTAAGACGATTCGCAAGCTTGCCGCGAAAACTAGCACTTCGCGTCACCGTGTTAATTTACATAAGAGGCAGTGGAATGTGCTAGTCTTCGCCGCAATCAAGCGGATCGGGCTAGTCTTCAACGCAAATCAATGGGGCGTGCTAGTCTTCGCGGCCAACGCTGAACTGGACTAGTCTTCGTGGCAATTTGAATCGTGCTAGTTTTCATAGGGAGCGTCGATATATGATATTTTCTTAATTGAATTATATTCATGCTTACATGTATAATTCTTTTTTTTCTGTTATCTGAATTTTTCCACTTTTAAATGCTGTGATAACTTTGTTTTATAATGTTGAAACGGATATTCATAATAAAAAATTTTTGAAGTGATTTGAAAAAAATTATGCGTATAATAATTAACTAACATTATAACTATAGTAATTAAAAAGAAAGCAAAAAGAATAGCAACGTCACGCGGGATTCCCAAGCGGTCACCCATCCAAGTACTAACCGCGCCTAATGCTGCTTAACTTCGGTGATCGGACGAGAACCTTTTTTTTTTTTTTTATAAAATCTTTATTAACAAATATTTACAGTAGGTTGTACATTTATACATTTAGCACGCTATGTATATAAAGGCACTTATCTCACTTTTGGTTTTTGATTATCGTAGCACCTGCTCAGTCTTTAGAGCTTAATCTACTGTTATGATTAGATATAGATTTGCATACAAAAATTGTAAGTAATATATTCATTTACGTGTGCGATGTTATATAATTCTAAGTAGTTATTACATATAGGAAAACTTACGTGAAAAACCTATTTACAAAATTTCGGACGAGAACCGGTGTGTTCAGCGTAGTATGGACGTTGCCAGAAGGTATATTTTTGTTTTAGAATATGTACAGACGAATATCGACAGTAGGTTCCTATATCATTCTAATCACGAGGGTACCCGAGTAGAAATTTTCAAACGGCAATGACGCGGGACGAATCCGTCTGCCGTGATTCCTGATCCGTACCTGATGTTGTTGACGGATGAGTGCCGTACGAGGCATGTAATGCTGAACTGTATGAGGGCCGAATGATTTTACCTATCTATATCCTTACGTCCTGTGAAACATCTGGCCCTGATCCGGCCCTGATTCGGGCAACACGTGGACGTGGCTTATTGTCTAAATAATTTGAAAGCGAATATGTTCTATACTTAATAAAAATTACAACATTTAATATATTTTTGATGTATTTATTAAATCATATATAATGTATTTTATATATTTGGACACTACATTATAATCTTGTTTTTTTATAACAAATATAAAACTAATATTTGCACTTTTTCGAACAATTATAATTCTACATCTATTTGTACTTTATTTAATTAAACACTATTTATTTTTATTAAATATCTTCTTTTTTCGAAATTTAGTACTTAACTTTTTCTTTCATTGTTTATCCATTATACTTATTAGGTTGTTCTTCGTACGACAGAAACGGAGCACTATTCAGATTTGAGGCTATGACGCGCGCGTAAACAAATGCTCAAATATTAATGCTAATATAACGGAAAAATGACATGTACCTTATCCGGAAAATTTGACGGCGTTGTACCGGCCCGGATAAGGCTTGCTGTAAATGAGTTTATCGTACGGCAGAAACGCAAGTACCTTACAATAAAAGCGTTACATGCCGCGCGAGGGCCTTGCACGGCATACGCCATCCGGCCTGTGTGATACCTACGCACGCCGTATTTCATTTCTACTCGGGTACTATACCACCATAGCGTCTGCAGGCCATGTGGAGTTCAAAATCAACCCAATTCCATTTAAATTAACTTTTCAAACATTGATTTGAAAAAACACAATTTTCACGCCCTCCGTATATATAAATACTATACTCAAAAATTTTTTTCGAGCGATTCTATTAGTATTGTCATGAGAATATAAACTCGTTGAAAATTTGGATCAAAATGAGAAAAATGCAGATTCCTACTTATCGACATTACAGTTTTTTTTTTAATTAAAAAATTTCTAAACATTTATTTGGAAAAACAGAATTTTCACGCCCTACGTATATGTAAATACTATAATCAGAATTTTTCTGAAGCGATTCTATTATTACTGTCATGAGATAAACTCGTTGGAAAATTATGCCTGTATCACACATCCCGTTAAGGATACCTCGCATTTCTTGCTTTTACTTAATACAATATGTGCGCATGCTATATATTTACTAAAATAAAAACTGAAATTTTTGTCTAATATTGTATTTATGTACGTTTAAACTGTAAAAAAAGGTAAAAGTTGCAAAACAAATGATTTATGTCCATGAGAAACGCGCTATTTCATGTGTTTCTGACGAGGTAAAAAACCACACCTGGGCTCGATATTACAAAAGGGAAAAAAAACGATAAAGGAGTATATGGTGTGGACTATTGGATATTGACTCAATATTAAGTTAAATTTCTAGTTAGCTCTAGTATAAACGAGAAGATGGAAGAATAATTCTGCATTATGTGGCTATATTTTACCTTTTTGAAAATATTTTTTTAATTCAATGTGTGGTCCTTGTTCATGTACATAAATATAAATATTTATAGAATGTAGAATTTTGAATAATTATGTTTAAGGTATCATATATAGTTTAGGAAGTAGTAACATTGGTTAATTTGTGATTTCATTTGCATGCACATGATATATTGAAAATGTTTAAGTTAATGGTAAAATAGGAATCTACTGTCGATATTCAACTGCATTGTACTGTTCATTGGCAAGGTAGCAATCTATTTTTAGTATTTAATACCTTATGTTTGTAATGAAAAGTCTACTTGTCGGCAACGTCCATACTACGCTGAAAACACCGGTTCTCGTCCGATCACCGAAGTTAAGCAGCATTAGGCGCGGTTAGTACTTGGATGGGTGACCGCTTGGGAATCCCGCGTGACGTTGCTATTATTTTTGCTTTCTTTTTTATTACTCTTATAATTATAAAGTTAGTTTATTATTATCCATAATTCTTTTTAATCCCTCCAAAAAATTTTTTTTTGCGTAGCGGTCCGAAAGTGCCACTTTTGCTCCCGGTGCCCGATCACGAAGTTTGTATTTTCGGCCTCACTAGGCAAAAAAATCGTATACGCAAAACACGGGGATAAAGAGGGCCACCCCAGGGCACATGTGAATTGCCAACTCTTTACATCCCTAGTTGCGTAATATACTATATTATGAATGTTCGTTTCAACATTTTAAAAGAAAATGATCACAGTATTCGAAAGTAGAATGATTCAGATAACAGAGAAAAAATTTTAAAACAAAAAATTTTAGAAGACTTAACTTTTTGTACAAGCTTTTATAATATAATATTAATTCATTTATTGTAAACAATGGTTCACAAAGAATAAAAATTAAATGAAGTATTTCTGAATTGAATTCTTTTTTCAAAAACCAAATATTGTAAAGAGAAAAAAATTATACCAAAGACACCGGCTTACAAGTTGTTTATAACTCGATATGATACCATCGTTACCGCACCCAATTCAGAAACCTTATCTTAAACACTACTGTTACGTGTGGAGACTCTCCGTACGTAGATTTTATTATACGTTCGAATCAGTATTCAAGTTTCTGGAAACAGAAACGTCCAAAGCAGCTACGCTGCAAGATAATATGCACGAGGCCGAGCAACGAAAACTGCAGGATTGCAGTTTGTCCCAGCGACTCAATGCGCTCCCCTCCTACCTTTGGATAATTAGGAGAAAGGGAACCATTTTAGAGGAGCATAAAATCCGAGGAAATCGGCGGTGCGCTCTCTCCCTTGCGTTCTCCTCGCTGGACGACACCCGAAGCGCTGGCCGAAAGAGTCAGGACGTAGGCCGACCGAGGAAGGAGGCCGCCACGAGGCCACGGAAAAGACTTAGAATACCGCGCGCTCGGTGCAAATAATATTCAATAAATCACCAGTTAAAGAAGTTATTATTGTATCATTACCGAAAAATAAACCTCTCCGCGTGCGTAACCCAGAGAGGTCGAAAACTTAACGATACCCTTCACACGTATCACCAATCAAGGTCTTTTTCTTTTCACAGCTACCATTCTTCGGAAATGACCAGCCACGAGATCTCGCCTGCGCCAAAGACCAGCCATAGTCGACTCTTCAACCATCACCACCACCATCATTATTATCATCTCCAGTAGCAGTCGAGGTACACTCCGACACCAGGTAGTGACCCGCCACGTCCCGTCGGTCTCTGCCCTAGTGCGAGCAACAGCGAGCTCGACCTTAGCGAAGTCAAGTCCTTGGCTTCGATCTCCGACAACAAGGAATAGTACATCGCGTTCCTGCCCTCCGGATTGCCGATTCACTGTAAGTTGTTACATGTTGAGTATATTAATTCATAATATTGAAAAGGTAGCGTTTGAAAACAAATCCAAGAGTTACAAATTTCTTTCTGAAGATTTAAAGTTGCATATTATAAAAGAAGAATCATCTTTTCTCTTTGAATTATAACTACTTTATTTGAAAAGTTATAGCGACTTTGGTATATCTCGATAACTCATTGGTAAAAAGTAAATTCTTCTGTGTTTCGTAAATTTATATTTAAAACAACCAAACAATAACTAATTCAGTGTTCAACTATTAGACGATAAATGAAAAAATTACCTTAACATTCTACTCTTTTATCTTCAGCCTTCAAATCGGCAGTCGCACGGAATTCACGAGTTCTCATGCTGCAACAACATTAGCCATATTAACGACATCTCCGAAACGAAGTCTATCAACAAACACCGGGTATGTGCATCCTCCTTCACTACCGCAATATCACCGCTGCGATCCCAAAGCCTCTGTCTAGCAATGTCCTCATGATACAGGCCGATATCCACGTTGAGGAGTCGGCTTTGTGGAAACCGGAGGAACCAACGAACAACAACAACAATACCATAAAAAAAACCGACGACACAAACGAGAAGGCGAACGAGAATGAAAACGGCGGTCAGAAGTTGCCTGCCGCACCTGAAAGCCCCAAGATCCTCAACACATACGTACTACAATTGTAACACACAGTAGCAGCTGCAGTCGGACTATATCGTTGCGCGGTACGAAGAAAAGCCAACTTGGAAGTTACAGTCGAAGAAAAGCCAGTTTGACTTGTCTCAGACGAAAAAAAAGCCAGTTTGGACAAAAAATCCCAACTGCCGACATTTCGCGCAAGAAGAGAGAAAAGAATTCAATTCTGTTAACGAAAATACTTTTACGTACGCGTATTGATAAATAATGTTGTATTATGCTTCTAAATTTTAATTATCATAATAAAATTACTCTTAATACTATTAATAAGTGGTACTAGGAATCTTGAATCAATGTACTGACAGTCGAGTACATTGATTCAAGATTCAGTCAGTTCCTGGTTTGTCATTGGCTTTGAACATATGTCAAAAGCACTGCAATGCCTTTCATGAATTATAAGGTACTCGCAATCACAGGTTTATTGCGCTTTCAGATATATCCGAAAAAAGAGCAACGGCTCCGAGCTGCAGACGCGCGTGAGCGCAGCCTTCCAAGCGTTTGACGCAGTAGTGCCGCCGGCCGGGGCTACTGCGTTCGGCGTTCCTAAGAGTTTTTCTGTGTAAGTATAGCATAATAAATATATAATTACGCGTACATTATTATTTATGAACGACTTATTGCAGTGCTTTTGATAAATGTTCAGAGACAATGATAACAAAAACTGGAATTATCAGTATACTGATTCGGGATCCCTAAAACGGCTTATTAATAGTATCAATAGTAATTGTATTGTGATATAAATTAAAATTTACAAGCATAATATACAGCATTATTTATCAATCCGAGTACGTAAAAGTATATTCGCTAACAGAATTGGATTTTTTTTCTCGCGCGAAATGTCGTCAGTTGCGATTTTTTGTCCAGGGACGGCGCAAACTGTCTTTTCTTCGTCTGGGAGGACGCAAACTGGCTTTTCTTTGCCTTAGACGCGTTTTTGGCTTTTCTTCGCCTGTAACTTTCAAGTTGGCTTTTCTTCGTACCGTGCGACGATATACGAATGTGCAGGTAGCCGCTGCGCTGCGAGTTTACTTATACTTTGCTCGGGCGCAAACTGCCACATGAGGTAAAAACCACTTTCTCACACTAATATAGAAATGTACATACTATTACAACGGAGCTGTTCTATTATCTATGGTAATAGAACACTGTGTTTCTTTATAATATGGAAGAGAATATTTTGTATTACGATCTAAATCTTATCTCAAAAGAAAAAATGGTTTTAAGATGTTTAATATTCCATGTTCCTATTCTTACATTTTTAAAGCTAATATTGTTCATTTATTATTAATGGACTTGAAGCAATGTAAAATTATTTACTATTTAAAACATTTGATAAGGATATTGTACCACAAATTCTTTAAAAAAAATTATTCTTATCACATTCTGAATCGAAATACATTATTTTTATAAAATTTTTGTATGGATGTGTATGTATGTCCCTAAAAAAGTTTTTGAAAATACATATTAGAAATGTATTTTCTATGTACTTATGGAGTTTTACTCCCCGAGTATAGGGGGTGAAAAATTCAGTTTTAAATAATAAACTAGACATTCAATGTGAAATCATTTTCTAAGTAAGCCTAACCCGCTCAGATAATACCTGTTAACCATAATATTACACAGTTGAAAATGAGATCCAGTTTTTATACAAGTTTTACTAAACAAAGAAATTTATTTTCTAAATTTGAAAAAATGAAGTTGCTACAAAACGCAAATTAGCTATTTTTCTCTTCCTGTATTGCTTGCTTCTGAATACAGAGCTCCTTTAGTAGGCTGCGTGGCAGAATAGAATGTCAGGCGGGCAGTCTACACACAGGCGCTTATTTTAGTCCAATAAACGAAGGGCTGAAATCGACTTGTCGGGTAGACAGCTGCATTTTTGATATTTGGTAAAACATGCCGAGTTCACTCTTAATTTGCCAAAAAACCAACCCTGAAAACGGGTTTTCGCTTATAACTCGAGAACGACAGGACACAGGGGATATCGAAAAAAGTCCTAAACAGAAGTTGTAGAGCGTAAAATTTTACATAATTATAATCGATTGCAAGGTAGCAACTCAAAGTTTACTTCGAAAAGATAATAAAATATTTTTTGCCTAGCGGGCCGAAAGTACCACTTTTGTTCCCGGCGCCCAATCGCGAAGGTTGTATTTTTGGCCTCGCTAGGCAAAAAAATAGTATACGCTCCACGGGAGTAAAATTGGCCAGCCCACAGCTCGTGTTTGCCACCCTCGCCTTCGGCTCGGGTAGCAATTTACACGAGCTATGGACTGTCCAAGTTTTTTCCTCCCTTGGTGCGTAATATACTATTTTAGAAAATACACAATTCTACATTTTATGTTTTGCATACTCTAATTATTAATCTAAGGTCTATTTTCACACCTATATAAGTTTGATTAAAAAGATTTATTCTTGAGTTGGTACCGTTTTTAAATGGATACCATATTGATATCTTTTCGAAGTAGGCTCAGAGTTGGTACCTTTTTTTACGAAGTCGACGATTCTCAAATATGCCTAAATATATGTAGACATTGGACTGTGACTATAGTATTTTCAATTTCTGAAATAAATGTAATTTATGTAAACTTTTACGTTATTATTATTATTATTATTAACACTGGAACATATTTGCTTCTATTAAGGGATTTATTTCATTAAAATGAATCCAAGGAAATATGAAGTGGGATAAGCATATAAGATATATCATTAAAAAAACCAAATACCTAATTTTTGTCTTTGCCAAGATAAAAAATATGATGGATACAAAAACATTAATGATAATATATTATGCTTTCTTTCATAGTCTAATCAATTATGGGGTAATTGCCTGGGGTGGAGCGTATGATAATAATATGAAACTAATACAATCAACACAAAACAAAATATTGAAAATCATAAATAAAAATAAATTCTCTCAAACTAATCCACCTCTTGAAATAAAAAAATTATTCCAGTTAGAGTCAATATCCTTACATTATTCTACATTAAGAAATAAATATATAAACAGTGCGAGCAAGACCAGAAACAAAACAATTCAATTACCTAAATGTGATAAATGAATTAGTGATAAAAATAGCTACAATGAAGCTATAAGGGTCTTTAATGGGCTATCTAAGGATCTCAAAGTTATGAATTTAAGTAGACAATTAATGAAGAAAAAATTAAAAATGTTTATAGTAAAAGATGCAATATAATTTCAAAACAATAATTAAATCTTAACCAATATATCTAACAAATTATTTAACTGTTATTTATGTACTACAATGGATTTTATCGATGTTAACAAACACTACGCACATACCATTATATAGTTTTTAAGAATTTTGTAGTTTGTAATATTTTTTTTAGTTTGTAAGTTTTCTATGTACCAGATCTACACACAGGCAATAATATTTGCCTCAGTAGGATTTACTTACTTATGTATATTTCGTATATAATAATGTAATGTAAATATTTTCTGGAAATAAATAAATAAATAAATAAATAAATAAATAAATAAAAAATAAAAAAAAAACTTATTTTTCTAAATTCTTTAAATGTATTTATGTATTTCTAAATAGAATTGCAGGATATTTATTGCAGTATTTAATCGTGAATGAGTAAAAATCATGATCAAAAAGTTTTAATAGTTGTATAATTTTTTTCATTTACAATTAATCTTATAGATTACATCACAGATGTATTAAAATACAAATAGGTCAACGATTATAACGAAAAAACTATGTTATCAATCAACCGGAAATTAATAAAGCACATTAATCATCCTCAAAACCAATGCGCCCCACTTATCAAATCAATAAGCGCTCATCGACTTCTGCTGCTGCACTCGAAAAGCGCATTAATCTATGCCGAGTCGCGCTCACGCGGGGGTGTTAATGGATTATTAATGTCTGGGAAGTTAATTTAATTGTATCGCGCGCATTCAATAAAGGGCCATTAAATTTTTTCGAAGACGGCGCGCGCGCGCGCGCGCACACAGGAGACGCGACAAAGTAGTAGCGTCGCACGATGATTGATGCGCCATTGGAGGATGAGCAAACGGAAATGCTCCATGAACGCTTTAAATAAGCGTCGTTATACCGTTGCGCTTAATACTTCAATTGCGCTAATGCACGCTTAAAACTCTCTCGACTGCACATGTACATGTACGTAGATATGAACGGACGCGAAGAGAGGCTTTTACGATGCTCCGCGGCCTCAAAATCACGCGGATTGTGATCGATTTATGGGTCAGGTCCAATAACGAAAAATTACTTTTCATTTGAGATGCTTTGTGAGCGTTGTTTGTTTGCTCGGCTCGACAGACGATGCCTGGGATTTAATAAGGATATTGTTCGTGGACCATATTTCCAGCCTCGTTTGTGCCTTGATTTATGAGTTCACAGATTTGAGTGTTCTCTTTTAATGAATTCTCTGGATTAAAATTGTTATAATAAATCGCAACTTTTTTCAAAATTTTAAAATGCCTTTATCATTAATTCCTTATTTTTGTAAATTGTATTAATTGTGCGTCAAACTTCTGCTCTATAGCTAGAGAAAGGTGAAAACTAAGAAACCAACTACTTTGCTGGAAACACAAGTTCTACATGTTGGCGTGCTTCACAACTAGATGGCGGTAGCTGTACATTTTCGCAGGGATCCATTGTACAGGAAATCGATCGATGTTTAATAGTGACATATACATGAATCATTGTAATTTCAATCACTTTTTTTCAACTTGAATAATTATATTTTAATTTTCTTATAAAGGATCGACTCACAACAACAACGAAAAAACACAAAGAACAATGCAATCTCTCTGTCGAATTCGAAGCGCAACAAAACCACAATAAAATGCGCACACTAAACCATCGGTATTCGGTTTACGAAACGAACCGCCGCATCTTTTCGCGCACAACCATTAAGACATACGGATATATACATGCACATTACCAACTCAAGTATTCATAAACACTCTCGCATACGCAGCGAGATCCCCTAAAATCCTTAACTATACGCCTCGTAACAAGACCTCTTTATACACCAATTCACTCATATTCCTTACGCAATTCGCCGATTCTTTACCCTCCCCTTGACCCCCCTCCCTTTTTTTCTTTCATTTCCACAAAGCCTTGCCTTTATGATACACCTATATACAATATACTCTCCATCCCGAGGAATGTGCGCCGCACGCTCGCGGAAAAAAAAATGCGCGAGCGCGCAATTAGCCTTATAAGCGCGCTGCGATTACATAAATCAAAATTACAATGGCATCGATCTCTATAATGTGCGTTCCCTCTGGCTATTACTTACGGCGATTGAGCGCCCCGTGCGTTTCCCAATGTCGATGTCGCCGTCGTCGTCGCGCAAGAGAGCAGCGATTTCCGTACGTACGCGAGGTCGCGCGAAACGTCCTATACGTGTAGTGTATTAGGCATACTCGTACATATACGTACACGTATATTTTCTCTTTCTCTATATACGTATATGTATATACGCTTTTTGCGTGGAAACAGTGTGTATGTATATATAAGGCGGTTTATTTGATTGCGCTTTATTCGATTTTTATCGGAGCAGAGGGAGAGCCGATCGTGCGCAGGAGTGCAAGTATATATGCATATAGGTATTGGGAGAGTAACGATGTATATGTGTGTGTGTGTGTGTGTATGTCGTAATGTTGTATATTATCTATGAGAAAATCGGGTCGGTTGCTGCCAGGTTGATCGCCGCTCAGCGCGGTTAGCTGTCGAAGCGTTTATTTTTCGTTTTTGTCCGTTTAACCGGGAAAAATTGAGCGATTTCTCATATGATATCGGAGCCCGTTACGCTATTGTGCTCGCGCGCGGTACAGTCGCGTGTTTTTCGAAGCTAAATTTATCAAATTAAAATAAAATTGCGTGTCAAATTGATAAATTCAACGCTTTTAATTTAATTAATCGCGTCGTTATATGGCTCTTTTCCACTTTTAATATTATTCGTATAATTTAAGAATACGTCTTTCAAGGTTAAAGTTCGTTATAATACTTTTTTCTCACTTAATTTCCGCTTTATATACGTATAGCATACGTGAGTTAGTAATATCACGAATAATTTTTAATTTAATTTAATTAGCTACTTTATTAAAAATATCTACAATCCGTTTAAAAAGAAACGAAGAAGTCGTCATTAATCAATAATCAAACCCCACTAATCTCGCTCACTCCTCCAAGGACAAATACTTTACACCTCGCAGCAGTCAACCCAAAACTCAAACTAAACCATATCCTCCCTCCCCTGTAAAAAACAAAAATCTAATGGATCATCCAATCAGACCTGTCGCTCTGCACCGTGTCTACCGCGCACGTGGCCAGCACAAAAAAAAAAGAACGCCACACGTGTCCCTACATATTACACATCATCCATTACAACCATCTGCAGCGTGTGTTCGATTCGGGGCGGGCGCACGCCGGATCCTCCTGTTTCGACCGGGGGCTGCTGCTGCTGTTTTCACGCAGCTGCACCGTTGCGCCTGCAGTGGCAGCAGCGTGACGACGTTGGATTATTCCCCCGGTAGTGTACGAAACAAAGAGGCATATATATATATATTCTCGTTCGACTTTTATTGCTCTCTGGAGACGACGTACGGCGCTCTGTGCGCGCGCGCATTATCTAATGATAAGGGAGAACAAGGACACGTTATGTAAAAGTATAACGAAGGAAATGACGTTTGGGTTTTTTCAATTTTCGAGAGGAGAGTAGAGTACGTATGCAGATATATACACGAAACGTTCAGGGTCGTTTTTTGCGCAATACTGCAGGTATGCGGGGTTTTCTGTTTGCCGAAAATGTTACGACGTTGTAAAAAGAAAGAAGTGGTGTATCGGCTCCAAGAGATAAGTTTTCAGGCTGTAATTAAGTTAACAGCCTCATTTCTGCTCACGGGTATGTATATATTCACGAACTTCCCTGTGTACCCGAGCGCTTTCTATCTATGCGCATTTTCAAAATTTCACCGTCGTGTACACCGTTTAAATTTGGAATGCATAATACCTGCTACGCTCTACCGTACACCGAAATTTCCTCAACGACGAACTGTATATAATATATATATATATATATATATATGAGTACACTCGACGTCCCGGAAAAATCATCGCGATAACGTTACATTATACACAGGCGGCTCTTCTCCCGACATAAAGGATAGAGACATTATTTTTACATCAGGTGAAAAGTACCATCATCAAAAATGACTATGCGCGGACGAAAATCATAACGGTCCCACCAATCTCACTCCCATAGCGCGCATCTCCTCTCTCAACGCTAGAGAAATCACAATTAAGCTCCGTTATAATCTCTCTCTCTCGATCCCGCGGGCCCCGTGTTTTCCCGAGCCTCGAAAAGAAAAAAAAATGCTCGAGAGCATCATGCTTATACCATGAAAAAAAGCGCTGGTGTATAACATCCATATACCTCAAGTTTAACCATTCTTTCGAGAATCCGCAGGGCCGATTGTTTTGAATTTCTTTTCACGCGCGGAGGAGGCTGCGCTGTAACGGGAAAGTGTTATATAAACCTCGCGGGGAGAAGATGAAGAAGCGAGCATTCTCGGGAGTAACCTTGCGCGGAATATAACGGCTCGGCAATTATATCGGTATATATACAGCCGGGGTGGAAAAATTCGTAACCGCCGCCGCGTGTAATGCATGCGCATGCATTTTCGCGAGAAGATCGGTACGGTGTGTTGTATCTATACGGAGATAGGATCAGGAGAATTCGGGTGGATTATTGCGGTGTACAAGTTCAAGGGAAAGCCTGTGCTGGGGGAAAAAAGACGGAGAGATAGGAATCGCGTGCTCTAATCGCCTTTGTTGCCGCCGCCGACGATTTGACGGAACTGCTATGTATGTGAGAAAGAAAGAGGGAAAAGGATGTACGGGAGGCAAAAAATAAATAAATTGCTTCGCACTTTCACTGCTTGGTTCGATTTATATTTATTCTTCGTGTGTGGGTATAGTAGGTGATGCCTTTTTTTTGTCTATTTTTGTAGATACACCATGTCGCGATCTCTCTAATAAAGCAATTAACGGAGTTTCCGTGGTCCGGATACGTCTAGGTGTATACGCTGCTGTGTCGTGGATTGTTTATGCTATAGGCGGGCTCTGTGTCTGTGTATGGAAGAGTTGAACGTTGCCTCCTTACAGCTTTGTCTGGAAAATTAATAGATATAAGGCCGTTAATGAAGCGACGACGCTCCCGTGAAACTGGAGTAATTATCCTGCTTTTGCGCAGCACCCGCTAGAGACATTACAATAATTTACACTTTTAAATTGCCAGCGGCGTGATTTTTACGACTTTTCAATAATTATCCCCCTGAATTTATCGTCTAGGTATACAGCTTATCCGATTGTATTCAGAGCGTGCGCGCTCAATATAGCTATTAATCATCCCGCGTGTTTTCACATACTCCCGAGTTTTCGTTAATTTTATAATGAATGAGCTAGGATTATCGTTAACTACTGTGCGATAAGTAGAAAGTTACGAATTTATAAAGATTAATTATCACGAATTTTTTGTTGTGAGCATTTAGATCCAGAAATAGAAATACCCGTAATGAAATATTTAATTAAGTATATATCTGTAAAATTGTTATTCTACGATTGAAAAATACAATTTTCAACACTGTGATTGTATTTTATTAAATTTGGAATATGTTGAAATAATTTTTTTTTAAATTTTGCAAGAATACTTTCACAATATTGAAACAACATTTGAATAATATGTTAACAATATTTGAGCAATATTCAAACAATATTGTTATTATGATGTAAAGATGATATAGATAAGAAAAATCTATATGTAAAACCAATGCATTATTGCTCTCCGTAATAATGTACTCTACAATCCTGCAAAGTTTTGAATCGATATTATAGGTACCAATCACAGACGATTTGGAATATCTACATGAAACTTTACGAGATGATAAATTACATTATTACGGAGGGCAATGATGTCTTAGTTTTGCATATAAGCAAATATATTTATTTAATAAATTAAAAACTGTTTACCGAAACCCTAATATATGCATTTCAATTTTTCAAATTCTAAATAAACAAGTAAATTTTCATTTGAATCCATGAAAACGAATTTTTTGCCAAAAACTCATCTCAATCTCAACAACAAATTAAACGATTGAAAAAATAAATTATCCCAACCACAACCTACACTATACGCAACAATGAAAAACCTGCATGGAATGCGATGATTTCCTCGCACAATAGCCACCCTTCAGAGTCCCTCATTCCCTGCGTTTTCCCACACGCGCACGCGTTCTCTCACCCGCGCGCGCGTAAGAGGCGAGAGGAGGAAAAAAAGGGCAGTCACCCGCGCTCGAAGGAAAATTCCCGGTTACTTACAGACCCGCAATGATTGCTTTGCTATACGTGTATGCATTATACCTGCGCGTGTATGGCGAGTACGCCATCGTTCTCGTCCTTAAGTATCACGATGAGAGCTTTGCCGTCGGCCTTGACACTGACGGTCTTGCCAGTGCACTTGCCGGCGACCTTCCGGCCGGATATGACGTCGCAGTAATCGCCCGCTGGCAGGCCCGTCTGCAGCTCCTGCTTCAGGTCGACGCCGTACTGGCCGTTGAAAGCGACGAAGCCGAGGTTGCCGCGCGAGAATGCTGTTGTTGTTTTGGGGGAGAAAAGAGAGGTAAGTTTTATTTTAGAATGTAAATGTACGTAGAGGATCGTAATGTATATAGACTTGGGAGATGAAGCGGTTTGGTACGAGAAATTTTTTATAAAAAGAAATTCTCCTGCTTTTGAAAGATTATGTTTTAAAGGAAACAGTTAATTCTCGTCTAACGGGAAAATTTTAATCCTCCTGAGCTAACATTCTTATATCAGGTAATTTCTTCTTTTTTTTTTTTTTAGTGTAGAGATATCGTAAGAAAAAAAAAGTTAGGAGTAATACCGAAAATTCCGCACTTATATAACTTTTATAAAGTAAATAAATTTCAAAATTTATAAAATAATGAAACGAGCATGATATAAATACATATTCAAAGAAGTTATATTTGGAACACTATTACATAATTTCCTAAAAATTTGTAAAACAATTTTCGTGTATATAATTTCTTTTTTTAAAGTTTCTGTATATTCTTTTACTAAAAAAAAAAATGAATGTATTGGCATCGATGCCAAAAAATAAAAATAAAGTATAATCACGAGCAAATCTAACACGCCAAATAAGTCAATACCTCCACGACACTATTTTAATGTCTTTTGTAAACACGTTTTTCATTTTCCAATGTCAGGAACATAGTGACTCAATAAAATTTTCATGCCGACAATAAAACTTCGTTCTAGAAACATTTCCATACCACGTCCCCTCATCCTCGCCACAATTACATCACCACTCCAACGAGTCATCTTCACTTTCCCAAACTCCCTCACTATCAGCAATTCGATCCCATTGACATCACAGCCCAAAGTACATAAAAACCCATTCAACCGCATACCTACACCTCCCCGCTTACCTCCGCGCGGAATCTCAAAAAGCACGAAAAAACACTCTCTCTCTCTTTACTCACCGATCTGGTTCTGGCCGTTAGACCACCAGTTGACGAGCGTCGCATCCTGCACGACGTTGCGGAATTCGACCATTTCATAGATCTGCCGCCAGCGGTGCTCGCAGACCCATCCGTTGCCGCAGTCGTTGGCGTCGTTGCCTCCAGCCACATCACCGGTCACAGGGTTCGGGGACACGATGTTACCATTGGAATCGGCCGGTGGACCCTGGGACGGATCGTTGAACGCGAAGGAGCTCATGACGCGGGGGTGGCCGTATGGGTGGGCCAGCATGAACGCGATCGCCATCTGTCGAGGCAATTATGGGGATTGGTGAGCTGGGGTGAAGTTTGATCAGGGCGATTGAGACGTCGTATAAAGTGTTATGACTGTCCCGGGGATATATAACGCGGTCGAATAAATCTTGGCTCTGGTGGGGCATGTGGTGGGATTAATTGGATTAGGGGGGACCGAGCGATTTTCTTATACTGAGAGATCGGTATGCGTTGGCAGTGAACGTGAGGGAGCAGTGTAACTACACTTTACCTCGCTTACACCACAATTTTATTTTATTTAATTATATATATTTTACGAATATATTACGAAACTCGCGCGGTATTTGTGTTATAGCCTCTCGGCGTACGCGCGTACTCACACACACACTTACGCAGGCGCGTTTTTGCGAAAAATCCGCGCGGGGGCAATTTATGGCGCGATTAAAGGAGAAGGCTGAGAAAGAATTTTACGCGCGCTGTACACAGCACTAACGCGACATGCCGCCCGGCTGCGTGTTGTAGGAAGGTATAGTGGTAGTAGCATTATTATTACGCAGGGATATATATATATAAAGAGAGAGAGAGAGAGAGAGAGAGAGAGAGAGAGAGAGGGAGAGAGAGAGAGAAAGAGAGAGAGAGAGAAATGGTCATTACAACGGGCTTTATGCAGTCGCGAGAGAGCGAACGAGGGGAAATAATTACGGTTTGTATTTCAGCTTTAATTAATGCGACTCGAATGTAGGTAGCGGGGGGGGGAGAGATTTTCTCGTCGCGGGAACACCCTTGGCTTTAAAAATAGCAGCGCGGCGTATATATAGGTATTTATTTGATGCGGGAGTTGAAAAATTGTCGCTTCCTCGTATTGTATGCAAAAGCGTCTTGTTCACGCGTCGTTATTTTTGGTTATCGATCATAAAAACACGTCACCGAGCGGGAAAATACAAATTTTTTTTTTGTATCCAATAAATAATAATTTACAACAATCGTGTATTTGTTTTAACACGTTTTTCCTCCTCGCTATGTTCTAGCAACTCATCCATTGAAACGAGTTTTTTATTCCACTGTATACACGGTAATCAAGAAAAAATATTAGTAATCGTCCGCATGCAAATGAAGCGCCGATGCGTAACAATGGAATCCCACTTACCTTGTACAACCTAGGTGTCTTGTAGTTAAGAATAGCATCACCGCCAGCCCCATGTCCTCGCTGATTATCGTGATTGTCGATCATCACCAGGGCATCGTTGCTCGGCAGTAATCCGCGGTCCTGGAATCCCCAGTTCTGAAGGCTACTGAGCGAATCCCAACCACGGAAACAGCGACCGAGGGCCATGCCGAAGACGAACTCGATGACGTCGCCGAGGTAGTTGTACTGCCACTTTTTGACGCCCTCGCCGCCGCCGAGGTCGATCACCTCCTGGAAGATGAACGGCCGCTTGTGCTCGCCAAAGATGTCGGCGCGCAGGTCCTTCAGGCTGCCGTAGATGATCTCGAGGTCGGCAGGCCACATGTGCTTAGCCGCGTCGACCCTGAATGGAGCGAGATACACACGTTTGGATTTGGGATGATGATGAGGTTTCGTTGAACGAGTAAAAAAGTTATTTAACGCATGTATAGCTGTAACTTTTGGAACTGTAGATGTATGGGGTGTGAAAAAAAGGTCTGGCAATTAATTAACCGGGGGATCTTGAGGATCGTTAAAACGGATCTTCGGGTATACCTGATAGCTCTTTTTAATTTCGACGACTAATAATACATAGTTTAGGAGGGGTATAAGCGCGGTCGCTGAATAGTTTTTGGAATGATGATAATTAATTGTTTTGTAAAACATGTAATTTAGAGAAATTAGGGTCAACCCAAGGATTCGGCTGATATAATGACGGAGAAGGTGAATTAAGTGAATTTGGCGCTGGAAATAATTAGCTTACAATTGATCTTATCGTGTGGCTGATTCGAAATTTATAAGTGAAGGTTATCGTACCATTACGTCATCGGAATGTACTCATCCATGTAGTCGAGCGCATTTATAATAGTTTCAAGTGAAAAAAAGTATATTTTAAAAGTTTCGCTTTTTAGAAAATTAGTAGAAAAAAAAAATGTAAAATTACCGAAAATTTTTATCACACTTTTTACGTCCTCTGCACGATTCGAACGCGTCACATTTTAATGTTCAAAAAAACGTTCTTAAAAAATTAACAACCGATACATACGTCATTTGCCAACTTTTTGCTCAGAATTCTCGACTTCCAAGCAAACCAAAAACTGTTCCCATAATTTATACGCCACATTCACCACGCAGCACTCCATTAAAACGGACAAAATAAGTTTCTGACATCTCGATTGATTAAAGAAAATCAACGCAGTTACATGTATGTATACTCGTCGAATTACGCAAAAATTATTACCAATTACAGCTACTCCCGCAGATATTTACCCGCTTTTTCGCTCGCGGCTTTCTCAAACAATTTATTATCAAGCGTCGCGCTCCTCTCTCGTCGTTCTCCTTTTGCCCTCGCGCTCCCGAGCAGCAAGTTCAAGTGCGCGTCCATACCTAGGCGTACTTTTACGGAATAACTACACTATTTGCGAAAACAAAACGTCACCCATCCATGTACAAATCTGCATCGTAAAACTGATTTACTCCGCAGGTACGCAAGCCTCGCGAGGGTTTCAATCAATTTTTTCGCGCCTAAAAACAAGACAAAAGGTAAATCCCCTCGCTTACAAGATTGACCCATCAAACCAGACGCGCGGCTATAATTCACTGCTGTAATTGATCCATAAACCGGGCTAATTATACATATCAACCACGCATACCTGAATCCAGCCACTCCGTGATCGATGGCGCTGTTTAAGAACTCGACGATCTTGCCCCTTACGTAATCCTTGCCCTGGTTCAGATCGTGCAATCCGCTCAACGCGCAGTTGCGTACCTCCACGGCGTCACCGTAATTGTTGATACCGCAGGGAGAGTGGAAATCGCCGGGGCCGTAGGGTACCGCGGGGTACTGGAGGTTCTTGGGGTCAGCGATGGATCCGGCAGTGCCGATGGCGGGTTCCTGGTCGACGGTCATATGGTTAATCACCGCGTCGACGTAGATGCGCACGCCTACGGCGTTGCAGCGACGGACCATGTCGGAGAAGTCTTTCTCGTCGCCGGAACGAGTGACCAGTTTGTAGGAGAGGGGCTGGTAGCGCTCGTACCAGGGTCGGTCCGGGATCACCAGGTTCTCATTGATAGGGGATACCTGTGGAGATGAGAGAGAACAGCGGACGAATGTGTGAGAATTGTTGACATTTTGAGGATATGGTTGAGAAGTAAACATATAGGTAAAAGGGGTAAAAATGAGAGAGATTTTTGGTTGACCTTCATTATGTCTCGAAATTTTCATAGTGGAGTGTTTGTACAATTGTAAATTTGATTGATCTAATAAAACGATTTCTTTTAAATCAAAATTCATTGTTTTAATGAAGGATGATACTGAATTAATTTCTAATCATTTGATTTTAAGGTGATGTGCTTGCCGACATAATTTTAAAATGTATATATCTTTTGCAAATAATAATAGAATTACTAAAAAAAAAATTGAGTATAGTCTATACATATACGGAGCGCCTGACGTTCGTCTTTTAAAAAAAAAATCATGAGAATTTATTTAATTAAATAAAAATTGTACCTTCGGTAAGTAGGTCTCTGCAATTGAGCTACTTTTAAAAAGAGTATAGCTAACATAAATGCTAATAGAATCACTAAACAAAATTTCTGAATATAGTGTTTACGTGTACGGAGCGCTTAACGTTCGTCTTTTTCCAAATAAAGGTTTGAATGTTGATTTAAAAAATATTGAAATGCACGGTATTACATGGCCTTAATAAGCGTATTATTCAGGAAACCAAAGTTTTATTGCTGTAACTAAATATTTTTTTATGATAATAGGATTAAATATTTCATTATATCTAGCAAATTTTTGTTCTTTGCGCACGATTGAACTAACGCAACTCGAATCTCAATTTTGATATTAGTTCAAATATCTATTATGAATTGAATTTTATAAAATTCGAAACTACAGAATTTTGGGTGTGGACGGATTATTAAAAGTTATATAAAGTAATGTATTAGTTTTTTATATTTTTAAACGTAAATGCGGAAGAATTATTCCTATCGTTAGTTGATATTTATTTAAGGGGGCTAGACACCTTTTTTCTCTGAAATAAGAAGTCACATTTTAATACATAAATGTAAACTAATTATTTCATACTTTTTACATATAAAAGTGGGTATATTTACCTTACCTTAAAACTTTCTCCGATGGGCCTTTTATATGGTCCAGAACCATAGTCATCGATGAAACAAGTTTTTTCACTAACCGTAAGCTTTGAAATTTTCCTGTGGATGGATTGACTCCAGATTTGAACTAAATTACTCCTGAATAGTATAATTCTCATATGAGTGTAGGGATTTTTGATCTAATGAGAAAAAAAAAATTGTGCTGTTTTTCAAGAGTTTTTTTTAAATTTTTTTAAATTTTTTATATTTTTTTATAATTTTTCTGATGTAAAAATTTGTTCCGACATTTAATCCTAAATCCCTACACTCATATGAGAATTATACTATTCAGGAGTAATTTAGTTCAAATCTGAAGTCAATCCATCCACAGGAAAATTTCAAAGCTTACGGTTAGTGAAAAAACTTGTTTCATCGATGACTATGGTTCTGGACCATATAAAAGGCCCATCAGAGAAAGTTTTAAGGTAAGGTAAATATACCCACTTTTATATGTAAAAAGTATGAAATAATTAGTTTACATTTATGTATTAAAATGTGACTTCTTATTTCAGAGAAAAAAGGTGTCTAGCCCCCTTAATACACGTGGTGCATGACATGTATATCAGCAGTCCATTAATATTAACGCGTATGCTACAATGAATAAATTGTAGACTATTTGTCGTCTGATACATGAATTCTTTCAAACTTATTCGAATCAAAAGAAAGATATTATAATATGCTATAATAAGCTGCAGATATGATTCACGAGTTTTTTGGAAATGATTTTCACGTACCAATAAAGAAATTTGAGGACTATCTTCTGAGTTAGAGCATTAATTTCTAATTATTCTTTAAATATGATTCGAAAGCAAGACTATTTGACTTGTGCGCTGGTAGAAATATTAAAGATAAATTACCTTTCTTTACGTAACTTTGTGGCTTGAGAACAATATTCTGCTTTTATTTCATAATTATACTCTCTAAATTTTGTTCAGTGCAAAGTCGGGCACTCATACAAAATAGCGAATATATAATATTTTTTCAGTGTGTATGTACTTGTAAAATAGTAAAATTAGATTTTCACTAAAAAGCTAGTGTATATGTACATATTAAAAAATTGTGTATATTCACTGTTCTGTAACAGTGCAAGACTTTGCACTGAACAAAATTTAGAGAATATAATATAAAGTAATTTATTTTGGTATTCATATTTTACAACATTGATATTTTAAATATTATTAATACTTTTAGGTACATTGTGTTATTATTGTTACATATGATTTTTGTTAAAAATCAACCTACTAATAATAAAATTTACTTATTTTAAATGAGACTTATTTAATTCAAGTAAACAATTTAATTGAATAGTAGTAAAAAAATATTCATTTGAATCAAAACATTCTATTTATTTGTAATAATAAAAAATATTTAATTAGATTTACAAAATATGCTTGATACATAGAAATGATTTGTTTAATTGAAATAATATTCACTTCATTTGAATAAATATTTACTAAAATAATTGTAGTATATTATTTAATAAACATTTCTTTGGTTAAAAATATATTCCTTCGAGTCAAAAGATTATTTACGTAATCCAATAAAATTGAGAATAAAATGGATTTTTAGTAACTTGTATATAAAATATCGTTATTTTTTTACGAGGAAATGGCAATATAACAAAAGAAAATATCAAATTATAAGAAATAAAACTAAAATGTCAAATTACCCTAAACTCGGCCTTATAGTTCTAAGCCTCTCAACATTATTAGATTCAATAAAGAACCATATACACAAAATGAAAAATTCAAACCGTAACAATACAGAACAAAGTAGAATTGAGGCGATATCGTGTACCTTGACTGACACTCTCATTCCCAACAGCCCACAGCGCAATCGCACGGGAGAAAAGGGACATAGACCGCTGATTAAGCGTAGCCCGTGGAGTAAAATGGGATCCATGAAAGGCGTTTGTATTCATTATACGGATGGAAACTATGGAAAGTTAGGACGTCAGGACCTACGGCGCGCGCGGGCGAGTTACGCAACCCTCTCATGCACTACAGGGAAACGCCGCGTACGTACTATAGACATAGATACACACCGACACAGCGAGTCCTAACTTTCCCTGTAATGAGTATACTCGAGCGCGTTTCCCCCAGTTTTCAGCGTATATGTATGCACCTACATCCACGTAATTATAATCGTCTTTTCTCCTAGCTTGATATTAGCATTCTTAAAAATCGTTATACACACACACACACACACACACTCGCCAACCATCATCATCTCCTACACCGTGCATAATATTATACTTATACCGAAACATATAACGAATAGCGATATAAATCAGAGACAGCATGCAGAGCAGCCGCCGCACTCTCACCTGCACACCGGCGTAGCCCATGGGCGCCAAAAACTTCTCGCACTCGAGGGCGATGTCCTTGAACTTCCACTCGAACAGGTGGACCATCGTCTTGCGGCCCTCTGCGTAGTGCGGATCCTTGTAAGCGTCGGTATCGTAGCCGAGCGCCAGCTGCACCAGCGCAGCCAGCTGCAACAGCCTCGCCATTAACTTTGCTACTCTCATGTTCGCTCTCTCTGTGAATATCGACTTTGCTGGTTGGCTGAGGCGCGCCAGCCAATTTATACCGGGAGAAGAGCCCGCGAAAATGCGCGAGTCGTAAATTTTATACGACACACGTTTTTTTTTTTTTTAATGAGTGAAGTATTGTTATCGGATCATTATTGGATAATTGTCTAGATGGAGCGCACACCTGTGTCTATAGGAAAACTGAGGTGTCAGATATATGAGTGGTTGGTTGTTTATTTAGGCGGGAATGAGAGATGATTAGGAAAAGTTGGCAAAAGGGTAGGATGGATGAGGGCGGAGATCGAGAACAGCTGGTTCCGCATGTATGCGGAATATTTTTAGGGTATTTCTATAAAAGAGGTGTAGACGAGATTGTGGTAGTTTGTAAATACCGCAGTAATCTCAGTGATGTCATTTTATGATCACGCGAATGGCACGTTTTCTTGTGTACCTAAATTTTTTTGAATTGGTTAATGCGCATATTCAGTCAAAACAAAAACATCTAATGGAATTATTTATTGCGATTGACGCAACTTTCATAATATTTGACACACGTGTTATGTGTATATTGAAGATTTTTGATAAAAATATACCGATAATAATTAGTCAACATAAAAATCTTATGGAAGATACAGATGAAATCGCACAAAAAAAATTTCTGGTAATAGTTATTGTGTTAACAAAAGTCCTGAAGATCGAAATATTGCAAATAAACTTCTGAAAATCTGAAAATTAATTAATTAAATAATAAAAAGAGAATTTCACATTTTCTTAAAGTCATTTTTGTGTGAAATCTCTTTCTCGCTAAATATGCATAAACGATTTTTATCAGTTCAATATTTAACAGGAGGTTTTCACTTGAATTTAAACTAATATTAGAATGTTGAACATCACGACACAATCACGCGCTCGATCACGCGTACAGGTCGTCTTTTATATTGTAACGAGTACATTTTTATAGAAAAATCATCAGTAAAATATTCAATAAAAAATTATTTTATGTCTATCGTTTGATGTGCTTTTTACTATAGTCGAAGTAACGAAAAAGAAATTAAAATAATAGTCAATAAATATTTAGTGCATTTTTAAGAGGTTATGTATCGATCTTAAGATAACGGTATCATATTTACGTTGAAATACAACATGCCTTAAGGGGATGCCTTACTCGTACTATTACCGACCGAGCAATTCACACAGTTTCAAGTAAGGCATCCCCTTAAGGGTTCTTCCGCGACTCCCTAGTCACAGCAGTGCTAAATGAAGTGGTTACCTAAAATTAAAACAAAATAGTTGTAATGTTATTTATTTATAAAATGATAGAAATAGCAAAATTATTATAAATAAAGTAATATTTAACATATGACTAAGATAACTTTTTTCACAAAATGTCGATATTCTAGAAATTAGATATTGTCACTAAAAACAATTATTGATAAATCACTGGAATCTTTTTTGTTTCTTAACCGATTTTAGTGTTCGTATTAAGGTCTCAGTTTGTTCCTTAAGTAATTTCATGGGAACTTGGAAAAATCAAAGGAAAAATTCAAAATTATCTAAAACCCAGAAAGTTATAGCTAATTGTTCATAAATTCATGCCCGTGATTAAAAAAATATATTTTTGCTCTTCATAGAGGAAGCTTTGTAACGGCAGAAAAAATTTTCGAGACAAAAAATGTTCAAAAAGATGTTTTAAGGCGATATATGTCAATATTTGTCGATTTTAAGAAATTTTTTGTTCGTGTCTGTGTGTATATGTGGGTGTATGTGTATCTAAACTCTTTATATCCCGAAAACAAATCGACCTATATTTTCGTCAGATAAAGCCTGCCTTGTCTCGCGAAAAAAATGGTGTCCTGACTGATTTGAGGTTTGATCGATTTTCTTCTGTTTTATAACCTAAAAATGAATTTGAATTTTTAGTTTTTTGGATTTTTTAATGTGTTACAGTCAATATTAATTAATATAACAAATTTTTAATGAAAGGTATTTAGATTATTTACATTTTCTTTTTTTAATTTAAATTATCTTCACTGAAAATGTTTTTATATTTCATAAATTAATATGTCAAAAAATATTTCATTTATCGACTTGAAATTTTAACCACTTATTACACTTATTGAAGACTATGACGACAACAAGTAAAAATCATCCAATCATCCTGAAATTTGGCACAGATGTAGTTTTTATATATCGTCAGATCAAGTTCGTTGCCCAAAAAAATTGGTCTATTAAGACCAAAGATATTTTATGTTAAAATTTTTTTTTTTAATTTTCAAATCGCGTTTTCTCAAAGAATACTTGATTTATCCACGGAGAAAAATAACATAGGAAAAATTGCCATATTTGATTGTAAGTCGAGGACAGACTGAAATCCTCCACAAAATTGCCATAATTTATGGTAAAAATTGCCATAAATTTATAGTAATTTTTACAATGTAGGAAAAATTGCCATAAATTTATTATGGCAATTTTTACCATAAATTATGGCAATTTTGTGGAGGATTTCAGTCTGTCCTCGACTTACAATCAAATATGGCAATTTTTCCTATGTTATTTTTCTCCGTGTCGACTTAAATTTTTAATCACTAATTATACTCATTAAAGACTATATTTGATTAAAATTTCAAGAGATTATCTTCATTTGTTTTTTAGAAAAAAAAAAATATTTTATAAAAAAGTAGCGTTTTCGTTGTTTTACGATGAGAAGAGTAAAAATCATCCAAGTAGAGTTTCCGTTGTTTCACGATAACAAGATTAAAGATCAACCAATCGTCCTGAAATTTGGCAGAGATATAGCTTTTTTATATCTTCAAACTGAGTTCATTGTCCACAAAAATCGGTCAATTACATCTTCATTTGTTAATAGTGATAAAATAATTTTTGGACGAAGTACGATTTTCAAAACAGCTTCCAAGAATGTCAGATATAAAACTTTCCGCATCGGTTCAAAGTTAGACAATGACATTTAGCGATAGATATAAATCTCTTTATTTAATTACTAATAAAAAAAAGAAAAAAAAAATTATTGTGGAAATTTATTAGCAATTTTTTTTTGTGAAAAATTTATTTTGGAAATTCAAATTTAATAAAAGTAATCGATAAATTAGTTTGAGGAAGCTAAGTGCCAATGAATTGGCAGCGGTTTTTTAATCGGCTATATAACTTTCTGGGTTTTGAATAAAATAATTTTGAATTTTTCCTTTAGCAAGTCCCCATGGGGAAATTACTTATGAAATTATGCATGAAATTACTTAAGGTTGTATTACCTATACGATCCAAGTCGCGATTCAGCATTACTAAAGACTATCAATAATTAATTATCAAACCGCATTTATCACTTTTTGTTTAATATGTTTATTTTATTATTTTATTTATTTATAAAAATACCCCAGATAAAGAGTTTAAGCCTTCAAAACCGAAAATCGGACAGAAATTTTTAAGTATTTCGACTTTTAAAAATCATATGTTTTAATACATTTTTTATTTTGATTCAAAATAATGCCGGATCTTCAAATTTTATTCAATCCTTATCTTTTTGGTCTTATATTATTCGGAGAAGAATTCCTAACAGATCGCGGAACTCAGAAATATAAAATATTTTTTCTGTTTCAAATAATTAAACATTTTCAAAAGTACAGTCAACTTAAAAACTGACCTCTTTTTTGAAAAACCTACGTTTAGTAATTAGTCAAGACATATTTTTCATTTCTGAGGTCTACGATCTGTTAGGAATTCTTCTCCGAACAATATGAGATAAAAAAAATAAGAATTATCAATAAAATTTGAAGATGCGGCATTATTTTGAATGAAATAAAAAATGTATTAAAACATATGATTTTTAAAAGTCGAAATACTTTAAAATTTCCGTCCGATTTTCTCCGAAATAAATAAAAAAGCGTTCATAGTAAATTATTGATATTTTAACTAATGGACTAACTTTTGACGTGGACAATATAGCCAATACAACCTTAAGGAACAAAATGAGACCTTACTACGAAAACTAAAATCGGTTGAGAAACAAAAAAGATTCCAGTGATTTATCAATAATTGTTTCTAATGACAATATCTAGTTTTTAGAATATCGACATTTTGTGAAAAAAGTTATCTTAATCATGTTAAATACACTTTATTTATAATAAATTGACTATCTCTACCATTTTAAATAAATAAATCACATTAAAACTATGGTTATTTAAAATTTTAGATAACCTCTTCATTTAGCACTGCTGTGACTGGGGGGTCGCGGAAGAACTATTTTAACAGTAACTACAATAATCTAACGAATTTTCACGTCGAAAATCTGTATTACCATTTCAAATAAGATGTTAAATGATAGGTAAAATCATTTTAAATAAAAAAATATCGTCCATTAGATCGATAGACGTATTTTTATTTGTGATACTTGGTTACAAAATTTAAAAATCTTAAACATCATAAATTTTGTCATTGTACACAAGCAGACGTATCATATTATCACAGTATGATATCACAGTCAGGCTTTAAAAACTATATAGGGGAGTTTTTTTTAGTACATGAAAGTACTTCATATAGAGGATCTTCATGATTTTTTCAAATTTGTAAATTGATCACAAAAAAAGGTAGAAACAAGTTTCTAATGCACGATTTTTCGTCAACCTGCCCCATAAGCGGGGTAAGATGGCCACGTGCGTGTGGTAAGTTCACTGATAATAAATCATTGAGTAAATAACGATATTATTATTTATTTTACACACACACACACACACACACACACACACACACACACACACACACACACACACACACACACACACACACACACACACACACACACACACACACACACACACACACACACACCTAATAAAACCTCCATTTACATATTTTTGGTAAATTATACTTTTTAGCTGATTATATATATATATATATATATATATATATATATATATATATATATATATATATATATATATATATATATATATATATATATATATATATATATATATATATATATATATATATATATATATATATATATATATATATATATATATATATATATATATATATATATATATATATATATATATATATATATATATATATATATATATATATATATATATATATATATATATATATATATATATATATATATATATATATATATATATATATATATATATATATATATATATATATATATATATATATATATATATATATATATATATATATATATATATATATATATATATATATATATATATATATATATATATATATATATATATATATATATATAATTTTATTTATATATTAATAACTAATAATTTATAAAAATATAAATATAACAATTAGAAAGAAATTCCTTAATTATTTAATTTAATTAAATTATTTATTTTTAAATTTTAATATAAATGTATATGTATATATATATATATATATATATATATATATATATATATATATATATATATATATATATATATATATATATATATATATATATATATATATTGTTAATCTATTTTTTCTTAACGTAGGACAAAATGATTGCTTTTTTACAATTTTACCATTCGGTATTTTTTTTATCTTTCAATTTTTAATATTATTAGGAGAATTTTTAAATTAGTGTTCGCCAACAGAATAGGTTAGCCAACATTCCCCAAGCGAATACTAATTTAAAAATTCTCCTAATAATATTAAAAATTGAAAGATAAAAAAAATACCAAGTGGTAAAATTGTAAAAAAGCAATCATTTTGTCCTACGTTAAGAAAAAATAGATTAACAAAATGTTTCAAAGAATTACACGACATTTTTCAAAATGTAAAATTTTTACCAACATCTCAAAAAGTTTTAAAACTTGCGTATTTCCAAAACGCATGATGCTTTCCGACTAAAAATAAAAAATAAATATTCCTGATTCCATTTTACATTACTGACATCAATAACCTTGACCTCTGTTATTTCAATCACGAGTTATTAGCATTTTTCCAACCTACCCCGTATGCCAACTAGCCCCTTTCTCCCCTAATACTAAAGAGTAAGTCTTGAAAATTAAAAAGTGATATTACAGATCATAGAAGTGTACAATAAAACACCAAAGTATAATAAAAAATATTCTATCTAAGAAACTTCATTTCTTAAAAGATAATATACAGATTTATCGAACTTTAAACGCAATTCTATATGTACACCCAGTGAACATTGATTTGCGTGGAACGTGCCCCCTCAGTTTCAAAATCCTACAATCCCATTAACCAATTCGGGTGTAACCATTAAGCTTACATTGGAATTGTTCAACGGGATTCTGGCATTTTAAAACTGAGGAGGCACATTCCACGCGAATCACTGTCCACTGGGTGTACATATCATTATAAAATGGAATATTTCCGAATCTCAAATAACAACAATATTTGCCTTAAGCACAATCAATTCACACAATCAAAATGAAGCTATCACTTTTTCCTTTTCCTCCTACATACTCAAGTTACAAATAGGTTTCTGGCACACGACTTTTTGCTGATTTTTCTCACCCAACTAGAATCACTCCGCCGATAATAATCAAAACCATGCGAAATCCGTTACATCCCGACTAATACAAAACATTCGAAAATTCTTCCCAGCACAAAAAAGTCTTTTATTATACGTCGCCTCTGACAACGCGTTTTCACGTATTATAAAAAAAAATCGCGTTACCGCCCCGAGCAATTTGAACAAATACGCTTCCGCTCCGAGCTAACAGTACATATCATACCTACACGGGCGTGAACATACTCAACCTTCAATATTCGGAGATGCGTACCAACAGATAATTGTCGCATAATACATTCGATTCATTTTAGCCTCATATTCCCGCGTACATACACGCGTATGACATATTACATCAGGACGTCGAGGACGAGGCCGATTTCAATCTCACGCGCCGTCATTCATTAATTGAACAAACAGTTATACGCGCGCGTCAACTCGCACGCGCGCAGCCGACAGTTGGACAGTTGACTCCGTTCCTAAGTGCGCTGCTCCTCTCGTGTGCGTGCGCGTTAGTATGACACGGCAGGAAAGACACACAGACGCATTTTTAATAGGCCTCCTCTCTCTCTCTCTAAAAATGTCCCTCATCATTCGGAGATGACGCCGCTGAGGTAACTGTATCGCGCTTCCTCGTTATAGAGAAACCCGCGCGTGTGTACATACATACACACACACACACACACGTGAGCAAGTATATTATGTATGAGTAATCGACGACAGTCGCATCGGTTTCCCCTTATCTCGCGGCTCGTCTCGTTGAATTCAATTGACAGTGACTCTCTTCTGCGCACAACACGCAGCAGCAGCTCTTGTGCATTCATGCCGCAGGTGCGTGCTCTAAGGGAAGTTACCGTTATTATACATATATACACATTTAACGCCGAGCGTGCAGAATGCGGGTAAGAAAACATTTCGGCTCGTTTTTTATTTCACCCAATTCACACAAAGCGCGAGCGAGTACGCGCGTGTGTATATGCGAGCGCGCAGTCATTCTATATACCCCTTTGTCGTCGTCGCTGTATGTGTGTCCCTTGCGGTAACGGTTTTGGGGGAAGGTGCAGCACTTGTGAAATCTACCGAGCGCTAACACACATCGCACATATACACGCACACACACAATGAATGATGGAACGGTGAATCGGCGCGACTTTTGTGAGAAACAATGTCGTTGTCTGCCGTGGCGGCGGCGGCTGCAGGAAAACGAGGACGAAGGCTTTATACATATACTACTGCGGTATTGATTTTCGGCCCAGGATAAGGACGTCGTTATAAGTTCTACAGTTCCTCGAGGGCGCGCTCGATACGTGCAGTATATGTCTGATGGTTCAAGTATATACGCGTGCGAGAGATGATGGGAAAACATAATTATAAAAGCTCGCATGACGAGAGAGAGAGAGAGAGAGAGAGAGGGATGAGTAAATAAAAAATAATAAGGCGAGGACTCGAGTGTGTGTTATTTCATTCGATTATTAAACGTGTTATGAGATGTTTTGGGGAACAATGGGGAAACGGTGGGATTGATGGGAACGTTGAACTGCGGGATGTCGAAGAGTAGCTCGAAAAACAATCGAAGGATGATGATGATCGCGAGGGCGGGATATTTTAGCCTCCGAGGCGCGCTAAAATCGTACTTCCTCGTGAGTAAATCATATCATTACCAATTCGCGGAGTATCTTTTGGTTTCCGGAAACAACCGCGCGTTATGTTTATATGGTAATACACGCGGCATTGGATTTTAACACTAATATCCATAACAATTCGTTTATGCTAATACATATAAGACCCATTCGCCTAAAATAACCGCAGCTGAACGGCAAAAACGTCCATATTACTCTTGCACAATCCATCATCTCCTATATATACCTCATTATATTCCTCTCGCTCGCATGATAAACAAACACTGTACATGCATGCACAGCACTCATTCACACTGTATTGACACACTCGTACCAACCTGCCTACCTCATCGACCTCGCAGCGCTCTTCACACTGCTCCTCCTCTCAGAGCGTTTTTCGTAGAAATCAAAATTCCCAAGGCCGCTCGCGGCCATGAATTAATCATAATACACGCACCATACGCGAGAGAGCGGCGCGCGTAGGCGTCGGTCGTTATTATTGCGACATGTCGACGCTGCTGCTGAGAAGGACTTGCGGTTGCCGAAGACTATACCACCGCGGGGAAAGGTCAAGCTCGTCGACGGCGTGCGCCTCGGGGTGCCTCAAAGTCGCGGTCCTCGGTGCCGGCGGAAAGACGGGTACGAGTGTGTTGATTTTGGTGTGTTTTGGTTGACTCGACAAGGGGCTTTTTTTGTGGTTAGAAAAATATTGGTGGACGAGGTTAGGACGGTGTCGTAAGAGCCATGGAACTATTGTTCTGTAATTATTGCTTTTTTATCATTCAATACATTATAAATACCTAATAAATCTCTATTCGAGGGTTTTTAAGAGCAATATCGTATAATTGATCGTGATTACACTTTTACAATAGGCTCGACAATTCAATTAGCGGCGCATCCGCGAGCTTTTCGGTTATTACGATATACATCATCGCATCATATTCCCCAATTACAAGCCGTGTAATAACCTTTCCCTCGACAACTAAATTGTAAGCGCCTCGTTATAGCTCGCGATATCTGGGAAAACAATGCCCGCGCTCGCTCCGGCAACGATTTTCGAAGGTGCGCGTGCATGCATCTCGCACAACGATATGAAGAAATAGTAATATAATACTATAAGGCACTCGGTAGCGGCATCTCGGCGAGCGGAAAAAACACGGAACAATACGGACAAGGAACGTATATATATATATACGCGTCTCGTCGAAAAGAGAGCGTATAATATATATAACGCAATCGCAAAACAACAAGGGCGCCTAGACTCTCCCGCGGGACCGCCAGGCAGAGAGAGAAAGAGAAAAAAAAGTTCATTAGAACATCGAGAGCATAATAGCCACGTAATGCCCTGTAAAATATGCAGCGTCCCTGTGTGTGTGTATATAGGTATCTGTGTGCACAATAAACGATTGTGCGCGGCTTAAAATTCAATTAAACTCGCGACCCGTAATACGTTGCGCAAAGTGCGCGCGCGAGCGAGAGAGAGTGAAAGTATAACAGTGCGCCATATTTAGATGCTGTGTGTATGTATGTATATGTGTGTGAGACTTTCTTAGGTAAAATTTCTTTTTCTTTTCTGTATGTGTGAGTCTTTCTCTCTCTTGGTTTTTGTTTTTACGACGCGCGTGAATTGTCTCTCCGACTCCGTCCTGAATTCAAATGTGTGTGTGTGCGTTAATTCCGCCGTTGCGTAACGCGCGCTGACCCTTCCTTCGAGGAGTTGGCTTAAGTGTATACATATACGTAAGGCTGTACGTGTCCGGATTTTACGTGGGACTTTGTGTATGTTGTGATTCGGAACAACGGATTTTGTTTCGTTGTTTTCTTTTTTTTTTACTTTCCGAAGGAACTAATAAGGAATTGCTGCAGGCAATTTTTTATACACGTGTTATTTAATTTTTTTTTTTCAGAAAATATATAGCACGGGATGAAAAAAACGTTACTCGTATCGTAAAAAATAATATCTTACAAGTGTGTTAATACTATTAAATGGCTGTTACATCATTGCTTCAACGTTGTTGCTCTGCTTTTTTTCGAAACGGTAAAAAGAGCTTCCTCTGAAAAGTTAGGAAAAAAAGATGTTATAATAAACACGTAATTGTTGAACAGCAATTTAGCAATTATGCAGATAATCGCCGAGTGGAACAACTATTTTAGCATTAAAATTCAATTAACGATGATGTATGGAAACTACTTGTTTACAAAGTCGCGATTTGACTCAGTTTTGTAATTGTTTAGGAATTTGAGTCACGATGCGAACTTTTATCGATTGCAATTTTAACGGTTGATAAGTTTGTTGTTGCCACTTTTTCTAAATAATTTATAACGTGACACCAAAAATATTACTACATAACTTTAATCCAAACAATTTACTGCGCACCCAGTATGTGAAACGCTTAAATTTTTTGCAAAAAACATTTCAAGCAAAATACGCTCCTTATTTCGGAATTCAAAATCAATGCCTGGCAAAACGTAACGTCAAACTCTCTCGCATAATCCAAAAAAAGGATTTAATTCCACTCAAAAAACAAACACATACACATATATACCAGCACGAAATATTACATATTATTATATACCCATCCTTATCAATATACAAAACTTCGCACATTATCCCAACCCAAAAACCCACCTATACCTATCTCTCTCCCTCTCTGTCTCTTACTGCCCGAATGCGCTTCATTGTCTCCACCCATATCAATGACACTGCAGCAACATACATATACATATTTCCGCGTACAGGAAGGTGCCTCTCGCTGTGTCTGAAGCAATCGCCGCTGATCGATGAGCTGGCGGTGTACGACGCGCGGCCCGTGCGCGGCCTCCTCCTCGAGCTGAGTCACATGGACACGCGGTGTCGGACAATTGTCGAGAACGACGACGATTGCGGTACCGGCACGAGGGGCCTGGTGAAGGCGCTCAAAGGAGCGAATATCATCGCTATCACGCTGGACGGAAAGAGTATCGTCGATGAGGCGACGGAGCTGGAGAAGATTGTTCCCGTGGTACTGGGATGCTGTCCTAAAGTGAGTCATGCGGGCTGGAAAATTAGTATAGTTTAGGTAAATTAGTGCGGTTTATGGGAAACGGTGTATCTTTTACTTCAAGTCGTGGTACATACCGATATCGATTCGAAAATCGAGAACACGTATAGAGAACAGCAATTTTTTTATGGTGGGAAACGTTTATCCATGATTCATCGCTGAATCATTGAACTTTTCAGTACAATTCTGAATAATAAACGTCCGAGTTTTTACTCTTATACTTTACATTTAGAAAACATTGCTAGCGAAAATTACCGATTTTTCGCAAATTATTTAGGCGAAATTAGAAAAGTGAAACCACAGCTCGCAACTGCCGCGGCGGACAATTTTCACCCGGAATAGGATGTACGGTTTTTCTTGGACGGAAAAATGGCCCAACTTCACGGCGTCGATCCGCACTTTCTACCACCGAAGGCGTCATTGCTTTGCGAAATTGGATTAATTCGGACGTACCGCACACACCGGAAGTGACTAAGAGTGCGGTACCACCAACCGACCTTGTCATATATATATATATATCCTCCGCGCGCGTTATACCGGTCGATTTTCTTTTCCCGCGGTTCGATTTGCATTCTCGTGTACATATAACAGCCCTTTGGCAGGCTCGATTTGGTGACTTCGTAGATTAGGAGAAAAGAAAGAAATTTTATTTCCGGTCGGACCTATAGCGGCCAGCGTTCGGCCATAAATCATTGATAATTTTTACATATATATATACACGCGCGCGCTCGTTTCCTGAAAGCTATACATAAGCGACGATTTTTCTGCCGGAAAAGTCGCGCTGACGAAAGCGAACACAATGAATCATAAGCCCGCGCGTCCGGCCAATCATTTTCATCGAATACAATTAAAACGCGTGGGTATATTATATATACACGCACACACACGCACGCGCGGCCTCTCGCTCTTTTTCTTCCTTCGCATTACAATTATTGTTTTAGTCATCATCCGCGCATTCACACCGCTTAAATCGCAATTACCCATATATATATTTTTTCGCTTTTTCGCTCGAGAGCTAAATTTAAATTTACGTTAAATCCGAGAGAGAGAGACGAACAGATCTATAAATAGTCTTGTACATACGTACACACGCGACGCAGAAACTTATATGGACGCCCACCTTACATCGATTCTGGTTTCCGAGATAATACACACACACACACACACTTCACACGTTCACTCGCGCGGAGGTGAAGGCTGCGTATACGCGTATGTATACATATACATTTTTGCGCTGCATAATATTTCAATTATACACGAATTCCTCCGCATTCGAACTTATAGTCCACCTTTGTATATAACGCCGTCAATTACAAAACTGGCCATTTCTCATCCACCCCGGGACATAATTTTTCCACCTGACGAAACTTCTCTCACTATTTATGTATATATATATATGTACACACGCGCATGTATAAATTCTCTGGCAGGCCAAAGTGAGACTTTACCCCATCGCCATCGACTTAATACAGATTAAATTACCGCGCAGCACATATTTCGCAAACGCGCGGCGACGCATCGCGAGAGTTTGAAAATTCGTCCCGGCGCAGTCTCTCTTTCTCTATATAATCACAGCTCGCTCGCGGGGCCTTAAACTTTTCGACATGTAAATTACTTAAGAAAGCGAGAGAGCCACTTTAAAGAGTTCAACTTTTACGTAACTACGCGCGCGCTGGTCGCGGCTCGCCGAGAGAGTCAATTATGGATGTAGCTATATACGTATATATATAAGTGATGCCTAATGGCTTCCTATGTGCATTATAAACGTGTATTATTCCTCGAAATATACAACGCGAACTTTTACTCTCGCATATCCTGTGCATATGGATATACGTACGTACATGATACGTATACAACTATGCGGCCGCGGGAGTATAGGCTTTTTTACTCCCAAAAATGTCAGGCACGCGTCGTTAAATTATTACCGCGCGTTCATTCGCGCTGTAATTTTGGCAAAACACGCGGCGGCACATTCTTTCAGTGTCAGTTTTTCCGCGCACTCGGTGTTATATATTTCGACACGCGGCTATTTCGCCCGCGCCCGAACAAAGACTGCTGCTGCCGCTGCGTTATAATAGGTAATGAATTTCCGTTTCGCAAAGGAACGACGCCGCCGACCTTTTATGTGTAATATATAAGTAGTGTGTGTCTTATCGCAGCGAATGCTTAATGAGTAATGAAGCCTGTCCGTTGATCTATCGGCGATTGCGCGGTTCTTTGTGTTTCGCGTATTGCGCGTGGGGTGGGGCGCGCGGTAATCACGAAAATTCAGCGTCCGCCGATCTTGATTCATGCCCTCGTGTCATGCGTTTCTGCGGATTGGAGGGCTGCTATTGCGCGGCTTTGGTCTTTAATTGACGGTGCAGCGCGGTTGTGTAAGGTATATACACAGAGAGTTGCGATATACCGCCGCGCGGGGGTGTAATAAATTTGGAGGCTAATTAGACAATAGGTGTGGGTACGCGGAATTGTTGTATAGGAGTATAGGTAATGGAAAAAGAGTATTCATTTATAAATTTTTTTTATATATATGTATATATATACGATTCGCGATAACATTCTTTTGGTTGTTTAAAAAATTTGCTACTTGCGTTATAATTAATAGGAAAAATGTAGTGTTAAAAGTGAACTCTTGTATCCTTAAAACGTTACGTAACTCTGAAATTCTCATATTCCACTTTTGAAAAGTACACCGAGGTAAGTGGAAAATTGGTTACGTATTATGTGTATAATATGCGCCTCTTCCACTCTTCACACCGTCTTAATTTCGAAAATTCTGCAGGAACAATATATAATACACATCATACACACATCACACACGAGAAAAGTTAAAAAAAGAAACTTCCGACACTTGACTCTTTCGACTTCTGAAAGTGTCATCATCCCGCCGAAACGAGCGAGATATACTTACACCGCTAACACATTTCGTGATTGTTATCTCCGTGTGTGTGTGTGTGCGTGTGTGTGTCTACACTGGAAAGCCAACGACGACGGGGACGTTTATGGGTGGGCTGAACGAATTGCCTCGATAATTCCGTGGAATTGGAATTTTTACAGTTAGACGGCGCGCGTGAGGTGAGAAACTTTTTAATTAGCCGCATAAATATATCGGGGATTCCACGGATGGCCGCGGTAGGAGACTAGTTCTATGGTTTCGTTTCTCGGTATATATGTACGGGAGGCCTTGTTATACTACTCTAACGATTAAAATCGCCGTATTTTAAGCCCGAATTACCAAGCCGACCATTCATCACTCCACCCATTTATCCACGACAAATCAGTAAAACCTGCCGCGACTCTACATTTATCATCGTTTGTACCCGTGCTACTGCCACCTGCACACTTGACACCTTTTTTTTCGCGTATACACAGGCTTTGGTCTCGCTGACGTCCCGCTGGGTAAACAGCCTCCTGCCGATGCTCTTCGAGCTGTACAAGCGCTGCGGCGTCTTCGACTGCGGCCGTCTCTTCGGCTGCCTCAATCTCTTCTCGACGCGGGCGAATAGACACGCGGCCCAGATCCTCGGCATCGCCCCGGAGTTCGTTAACGTGCCAGTTATCGGCGGCGGTACACAGCGCACCTGCGTCCCTCTGTTCTCCCAAACGCGGCCCTGCGCTGACTTCACACCTGTGAGTATATGTGTGCGTAGAGTTGTGGGTTTCTTTTTGGAGAGGAGAGGTGTTTCGAGTGTGGAAAGTAAGTAAGGAGAGGAACGAGGTTGTGAAGGAGCGAGTGGATAATTGGAGGACTTTTCAGGTTTCGGAGGTTTTTTGGGGCTTGGGTGTTCCATATAGTGCTGAGAGTGGCTTCGAGTGCTGTTAGGGCATTTTTTAGGTACGGTTGTGTAGAGTATGAGTGGCTTTTATAATGAAGGATTGACAATATTAACTAGCTGTTGGAACGTAAAATATTTGCTTAATATTCTGAGATCAATATTTAATGTTTCTGAAATGGGTACAGTAATAAAGAGGTAGAATTTCAACACCAAGAACAGCTTTCCAAAAATAATTTTCAACTCCTTCCACGTCTTACTAACAAATTGTTTTTCTTATTCTGATTTAAAGTTATATGACATACATTTTTATTTGTTAATTTATTTAGTGAGGTATACGGGCATAACTACTCTGTCCAAATTAAATCAAAGTTTTGACGCACTGTAGCGTTCAAAAAGACTAACTTTCAAAGCCTTTTCCAAGTTATCAACGAATTCTGCATTTCCTAAACTCCTTCTTTCAACATTTCTCCCCACTCTAAAAAAGAAAAACCAAAAACTTACAACACAGCTACTTTGAAACAAACCACTTGCACCTCCCCACCCGCACTTATCTACCAGCTCTCATCTCATCTCTCCTCCCTCCTCCCTCGCTAAAAAAAAATCCAAATATCACGCACATAGCTAAACGGCTTTATCGCGATGCCGCGCGCGCGCGCGCGCGCACATAGTCCTCCCCTTTTGCGAATTTTCCCATCATTCTCTCTCTTTCACGCAGGAGGAGGCGAACAGATTGACGATGGTGATGAAGAGCGCGGACGAGCTCGTCGCCCAGGCTTACAACAACGACGACGAGTCATCGGCCTTATGCTCGGGCTTCGCCACCGCCCGATTCTGCGTCTCATTGTGCAAAGGTCAGTAGAGAGAAAGAGACGCGCGAGTTTATACGTATATGTATGTGCAGTGCAGTATATATATATTATTGTTGCGGGCGGCGCGAAAGTCGGCTTTCTCAAGGATCCCGCGACGAGGGAGTATGACGCTGCAGTCTCTTAGCGTGTTATAGATGCCGCTTACGGCTTCTTTTTCTTTCATTTGGTCGGCGCGAGGCGAAGTGCAGCGCTTCGCGCGTAAGTGAGTATATGGACACAAGTGTGCACACTCGCGGGGATATGTAATTAGCGGAGGATACTTCCTTATGCGTTATTCGGAACAATGTGCGATATGATATTGTTCCACGAAAGTGTCGCGATAACGTGCAATTAACATTCCGCTACATACGTTCTCATATACCACGCACGCGATATCAATCAATGTATTATACACACGCGAAATTATTAGCGCACCGATCGGTTCGCCTCCTATATTCTCCTCATACACACGAGCATCAATAACTCGGGTATCCGCGAAAAAAGGCATCGGCCGCAGCGATCGTTATCAAACCCGATTGAAATCGAGCTCGCGCTCTCGCCCGGGCCCCGCAAAAAAAAAAGAACCAGCAATAAAACCTCCCTCGGTGTAAGTATATATACGCGCGTTACAAATTTAGCAACGCTGCGGTTGGTGGAGCCAAGTGACAGCTGAATGGCCGATTGTGTACGCTCGCGCGCATATACGCGCGCGACAATTACCACCGCGGAGAATTCATAAAAGCGCAACGATTCGCCTTTTCTTACGTGCATGTGTATGTGGTGCACGGGGGTTTACCGTAACAGCGCGTAATACACCCGCGCGTGCGTGTAATATATAGAAAAACTGACACCTTTATATATATACGTGTATATGTACCAGCAGCAGCAGCAGCAGGAGTATAGCTATGCCTTGTTATAGTATATACCCGGTGTGCGATTATATCGGCCGGTATCTGTGTGTGTATGTGCCTCTCTCGGGCAGAACTGACACACAAATTGCATAAGCGGGAGACACAATGCGCAGAGACACGCGCGTACACAGAGAACACTGCGGACCGAGAGAGAGATAATGCCATTTGGGTATAAACGTTGTACACGTGGAGGGGACGGGGGTCAGTCGTTTCTCAAGCGATAACAGCTGCTGCTGGCCTAAAGCCGAAATCGGCCGATTACCCGAGAGAGCTAACCGCGCAATCGCTCTTTTCTCATAGGACGCTGAGACAACGTGTGTTTATGTGTATGTGTATATGTATATCCTAGCGAGCGTATATACATACTATACATGTATACATACATGGCCTATGCGCTTGCTGTAGCTGTATGTGTGTATAACGGAGAAAGCGTGAGAACGGGCGATTTTTCAGGTGGCTTCTTTGAAATTCCTCGCTCGCTCCGTTGTGTCGCGCGAGCTCGCGCGAACGTGAACGTCGTGATTCAATTATTCTATTAGGTGGCCCCCCCGACAAACACACACGTACGGAGACTGTGGTGTGGGTGGCTACGGATAAATCTCTCTCGCTGTGTATCCGTGTGTGTGTGTGTATATGCGGCGAGATTCAAAGAGCGCACGGGCGATTCCGAAATTCGAGGGATTGACACGCGGGGAGGTAGTCGATGTGTGGCGGGGACGGAGAGGCGGCGTTATTTATGAGGTCGCTTTGTGATGCCCGGGTGGGTATTTGCATAGCCTTGGTACAGGAGGCGAAGGGAAGGCTGATTGATTTGGGTGATGAAATTGTCAGAGGTCGCGAGGTTTAATTGTAACGAGGAATTTTGTAATTTTGGAAATTGCGGGGGTGTTTGTATAATACGGTTATTATTTCATTTCTGGGGGACTAATGAGGGTGCGGAGGTATTGTAAGAGTAGAGTTATTGTTTTACGTTAATTAATTAAGAGATTGGCCTTTTTCCAATTTCACTCAAATGTTTTAATTAATGTAGTACAAATATGACGGAATAATGGAATCAATCACCCTGGTAGAAATGTTAACCAGAAGCTACCTATTTTTCAGTTAACTTTATGGCCAAAATCGAACATGGCTTGCATTTCATAATTATATACCAATCCGAAATAAATTGTGGCATTTACACTTCATAAAATATGTATTTTAAATAATAGTAGAACTTTTAGATGAATTATATTATTTTTCCATTATAATTTTTGCTCAAAATGCTTCCATTTAATGCTAACACGTTAGCTATAAAATATGGTTAATTTTCTACCAGGGAAGATAATAACATTTTTCATCGCTTTTCAATTAATTTTATTGGCACTTTTACCGCTATGTTAAAAAAAATTAAGCTTTCCTTCAGATTGTTTTATTTTTGTCACATTAAATGTTTAAGGGGATGTCCGAGGAAGTTTATCAATCATGACCCCACCTCGAACCGAATTTTTCGTCATACGTTTAAAATGTGCATAGTACGAGTAATATTAAGGTCGATAATGGTTTATTTATAATGAAAGGAACTCAGGATGACTGAATTTTCGTTAATTAAAAAATTTAATAATTTTATATTACGAACCCTGGTGGAAATCGTTCAGTTTTCTCTCATTTCTGAGACTATTTTTCTATAGCCATGTTATGGCGATTTGACTGAAGTCGCCACACTGATAGAAGTATTCATTTACAGTAAGATCCGTGACTTAACAGTTAAGCCACGGAGCTTTGAAATTGCGTCAAATGAATATTCCTTTACTATTAATCCAAATGGATTAATAATTAATAATTTGGCGTATTAATAGTTAATACGTGGCTTGACAACTTAAAAACAATATATACATCTTTTTTATGGCGCTAAAGGGTTAGAATAATAATAAAAAACGTATTTTTTTTAGAAAATTTTTATTTTAAGTTAAATTTCCAAATCTCTTCGAGATATTACATTTCGACCTTTCGCATCAATGTGTATTTTAATAGGTCTGTAAGTATGAGTATAGCTTAAAATTACCTGTTCTTCACAAATATCAGAATTTGGCATTGATATGACACAGCATTTTGTGTGATTATCTAGACCAATAGTTTCGTATTTCTTATACACTAATAAAGCGTTATTTTTTATAGTTTTTACAATGCGAGAAATTACTCCTATGACAGGATCACCTTCTATATTATTGTATAAAAATATAGCATAATTATTTTTATAAATAAAACTATTCAATTTCACATAGGAAATCTCATATATTTCATCTTGACAATTAACAGAACTTTGTTTTAATAGCTTAACAATTGGTCCAAACTGTATTTTATTTTTGAGACCTTCCTGCATAAAAAATCTACGAGCAAGCCCAAATTGAATTTTATTTGCTAATGTTAAAAGAAGATTCAGTCTACAATTAACAATGCGAGCATGCCGCTTTGGTAACTTGTGAAATGCTTCATATTTCTCGCAAGATAAGTACTTTAATGGGCCCATACTTTCAATACACGTAGGGTAGTGTATAATGAAATGAAATTTCGGTTTTAATCCTTCGTGAAACAATGTGACATAAAGCTCATTGTGTTCTTTTATAAGTTGACGTAAATAAGTAATATCTTGCTGCGAAATTCTGGACTTTGTAATAAGTTCAATGATATCATATAAGATACAATAAAAATCCCATACAGGATCATCTGGAGGAATTAAATCTCCAATTATAATGCCGAAATAGGTTACAAGGGCAGACATTTGCGCAGCAGTGATGATTATGTAGCCTTTTTTATATCACCTGCTTTAATTGTGGATATTTTGCTACCTCTATCAATTTCTCTATAGTCAAAATATTTTAGTCTATCGTTTAAACGATTTAGAGTAAAATATTTTTGTTTTATGAAATGATCGATTATTTTCGCCATATCATAACGACACACGCCTAGATAAAAATCGTGCATTATGTCGCATGTCCAATTCAAGACGTTATGAAAATAGGGCAGCGAGTTGAATACACATTCGGTTTTTACGCCATGGGAACGTAATTCAACATCTTTCTTATAATTTTCTAAAGTTCGCATAAGCTCAGGATTTTCCTTACTCAATTCATATGCATCGTACTTAGAAGCTAGACAAAATCTACAATAAAAGTCACTAACAAAACTCTCACGTAGTCCAAACAAGCAATTGATTCCCAAATTATCCCCTAAAATACAGATCACAATAAAATGAACTTGCTGATTTTTACCATCTACATTTATATTTATACCTTCGAAAAACAAATACTTTAATTCTTCTAAAATCTTTCTAAAACATTTATTATTTTTAAATTCTTTTTGATCTTCGGTATAAATAAATTGAGCAAGAAAAACGTTTTCCAGCATAGAAGAGTATTTTGGAGGTAGACCACCAAGCGAAAAATACATCCCACCTATCTTGTATATACCTGCAGCTTTAGATAATGGATCGCTTGTCTCGAAATCGTCGTAGTATAAAAACAATGGTATAACTATTTTATCGCCAAAATCTTTAGAAATTGTACGCCATCGCTCGCCATTGAAAACGCTTGTATATATCCTAGGTTCATCTTTTTGACAAATTTCCTGCTTAATAAAATTATTGACTACTTTAAAAAAATTAGGCAATTCGAGAACTAATTTTAACATTAATCTTAATGGAATGTAATATCCAAAACATTTTGTTTTAGATAAAGCAGTGGAATTTGATACATTTTTGTTGTCGTTGATTTCCCCAATTTCAAATTCGCGTGGTTCTATAAAATAAGTAGTTTTCTTGAAGTATTGAAGGCGCTTGAATTCCGAATTAACATTATCTAGAAATTTTACACGTAAACATTTTTCAATAATATTATGAAATTCGATTGGAATTTCTGCTTTTAATTGATCCTTGAAAAACGTCGTTACAGATCCCGTGAAATTGATTAAATGATCTACAATATCATTTGCTACAATTTTTGTGATTGAATTATTAGAATACAATTTGGCTATAAACAAAAATGTAACATCTTCCACAGCTTTATCTTCGCTCCTAACTACTTTATCTTTAATTATATTCGGTGTTTTCTTCAATTTAACATTGTCAATTTCTTTTTTACAAACATTATTTTGCTTTATAAATGATTTTTTTTTTTACTAAGTGTAATTCGCGCATTTTTTCACAGTTAGCAACGTGCTTTTTAAGAAATGAAAAAGAAAGAAATTGCCGCATACAATTCTTATATATACAGGTAAACGAAGTTTGTAAAGGATGAAAAACTTGTAAGTGTCTAAACAACACATTGATATCGACAAACGACTTATCACATTTTTTGCACTCCATGCCGATTTAATATTAAGTAATCTTACAATATTTATTAACAATTTTTCACCCTTTGCAATTGATTTACAATATTGTAGATAGCAGGCACTTGAGCATCTTCTTTTGTGTGTATATCATATACGGCCCACTGTATAAAATAAGCTATATTTTCACTTTGGATTGGATAACTAACGCTGTAAGTTATATAAATTTTAAATAAGATATCAAGCGCTCTAAGCAAAGAAGTCACTGGATACATAACTGCATCCAGACGAACATAAAAGGCATTCAAACTGGCTATGTTCGGACCGACGACAATTATAAATGGTTGAGTTGGTTGCATCAATTTCAACATAGTTGCCTTTTTAACTTCAACGGCATTCTCAATATCCCCTGGTATCTAAAAACAAATATTATTTTTGGATAAAATTATTTTTCAAATGTGCTAAATAAATAAACATTTACGCACGAGTACATGAATTAATATTCCTTCTCGAGCCTCCAACTCATTTGGTTTCCAATAAGATTTTTTCCCCTTTTTGTTTTTGTCGTTTGGTAATGGGATTTTAGTCGATGATCTTGGCACTAATGATGCGAGCAGCTCCAACTCAACAAATGTTTTGGAATCTAAAAATTCATATATTATACATGAAAAAGAACTTAAGATTTTTGCAGACTTCGTTTATAAATAAACTTACCTTCGTCTAAATGTTCAAAATTCTTATTTTCCAGAAAATCAGTATACGCACTCTTTTTTGATAGTAATTTTTTCAGGTTAAGTCGTATGAGTCTATCTAAAACTTCAGTCCATTTCAAGTGAATTTCTTTAAAAGACTTATCATAGTTTTTTAAAAAATCTAATTCAATCTGAAAATTCGAACTCTTTTATTGAATGAATGTATTATATATAATGGTGTAATATTTAATTTCTTACTAGTTTATAGCTATTACTATCTTTTAAAATTGGCCAACCATCAAAAATGTTGGCAACTATTTGGTATTCTTGATTTTGGGCATCAAGAAGACGTAAGCTGTACGATAAATTCCAATGCTGCAATACTTCTTCAGGATCTCTGTTATCGATTAGCCAATTTTTACTTTCTAGGGCTTCAGCTATCAAGATAAAATATAAAAAATGATATTTTTTTCTTTTAAGATGAAAAAAAAATAATACATCAAATTAAACAAGAAAAATTACTAGGATTTGGATTTTCTTCTTGAGCAAGGACTTGTTTTTTCACTCCTTTATTCTTCAGCAGATTTTCAGCTCCTCTGACAAATGTTTTCAAATTTCTGTATTTGTCGACCAGCTTCCCCTTGGATCTTCCTGATGTGGCGTCACGAGAATCCCTTTTTTTAATAGGTGGTACGTAATATGTCTCTACACATTCGTTAGAAAAAATTTGAACAATTTCATGTGCCAACTTTTCAAAATCAGCATTGTCCAAAACACTAGAATTACAATTACAAACCTTACTTTGCTGTCATGTAACAAAATAAAAATAAACTAAAAAGCTACTTACAAGCCATACACTTTCAAACAATAAGATATAACTATAGTAGTCAAATACGATTGACATACTGTATCCAAAGTGTTTTTATAGCACGAATATATTTGAATTGCACTTCCTAATGGGTGTTCCTCTAATGCTAGCTTAACGACATCGTTGTCAATTCTATTCAATTTTCTCTTCTTTGAGCCGTGTTGTTCATCTCCTATTTGAAAAATTTCGACGTCTTCAATAGGATCTTCTTCCAGTTCAATGTTTGCTACTTCGGTCTTTGTCCCTTCACTTGATGTAAACACAAAGTTTTGTGTGAATTTACTTTCCTCTGGTGCGATTACTAGTTGACTCGAATTCAGTTTGACAACAGGCACCTCAATATTTTGGTCTTTGTTTTGGATCTGTATAAGAATGATACAATACATGAATTAATAAATCTCGTTGAATAAAAATAATTTAAATTTTACTACAGAATTGAGTAAGGATGCTAAATACCTTTGAACCTTGAAAAAACAAAATTTTGTATTAGTATAAAAATAAGAAGTAATTGTAATTTATTTATTTATTTATTTATTTATTTATTTAACGGGTATGAAAGCCCTTTTACAAACTTCGCGCATACATATATTTATACAGTATAATTAAATTTTATATAATTAAATTTAAAATTTTTTTTAATTTTATAATTAAATGTTATATAATTAAATTTTTTACCATGAAAGTAGGGTATATTTACCTCATTTAGATATTTGATTGAAGCTTTTGTATCTAAAAGTACCTCAGGCCATCAACAAAGCCTCTTCGAAGCCATGATCCACTCTGCGAAGACTCTTCGCAGAGTGGATCATGCCTTCGAAGAGGCTTTGTTGATGGCCTGAGGTACTTTTAGATATAATAACTTCAAACAAATATCTAAATAAGGTAATTTTTTGTAAAACCTTTAATTATAATTATTCATGATTTTTATATTAATAAAAAATGCTTTTATGAGGTTTCAAAGGTACCCAGTCTCTTTAAAAAATGTTTAGCTCCAAAATTTCAAATAAAAATACACATACGTATTCTCTGAATTTTTTCTGCAGTTTAAGTCTCATTCCAGGGAGAGGAATCAATTCTTGTAAATCTACGCGACTGTCAATTAATTCAGCGAGAATTTCTGTGTCGCTAATCCCATTATCTAGAAGGAATAGGAGAGGATACCACAGGATATTGTTCAAAAACTATTATTTGTTAGGTCGTTGTATGAACGGGATTATAATTACGTTGACACGATTCAAAAGGGGACGTTACAAAAAATCTTAACGTAACCTAACCTCTAATTTACGCGGCTAACTGCACTCGTTCTTTACTATTGTAACATACGGATTATATTATCTTACCTTCAAAAATTTGTGTCAATTCCAACAAATCCCATCCTTGTAGTAATTGCTCCATATTTCCAACGGCCGCAATGGTGAACAGCGTGCACGAGAACAGCGCAGGTTCAACGGCAGACTAAGATGCAGTGCGAGATACTACACTTAATACGCGGGAGAAGCACGGGAAAACGCTGGCACGAACCATGTGGCTTTCGCACTATACTGCGCCGGCTACGCCGCGTTCCGCTGTTACCGACACAGACGAACTTTCTAACATCTGCGATACCATCTACTAAGTAATATTTCTTAACTGTTAAGAAATATGTATTTCGCATAAAATAATTGATGAATTTTCTATAAAAGACATCCGAACATAGAGTTAATGAATATTATATAATAGTACGGAAATTTAGATCTAATCGAAATACACCATGTATTTCGATTTCAAATGAATATATTCATTTGCTACAAATGAATACTTCTATCAGTGCACAATAGTACTTATTATTTTATGATACTTCGTACCTTAAGTGTCTTTTATGAGCACGCTTGCGTTGAGCAAGTGGTACTTATCGCACGGAGTGTCATAAAATGTCTAGAAAATATTCGAAAAATCATTTCACAAATGGGAGAAAAATTGACAATTTACACCAGGGAAATATTAGTAAAATTATCAGACAGGTACCGGTAAAAAAGACATCTTACCATTTCCTAATTTTGTCAAAGTTCTGACCTCGCGTCGCATTTTTCGTTATTAGTCCAAAACTAAAAATAACCACCTATATATAGGTATACATTTAAGAGTTTCTTGACGTTCTTAATTGTAACAAGGATTACCACATTTTTGTGCTATAAATGTGCACATAATCTTAGGTTCATGATCCAAGCTAAAAATTATTTTTCGAGCCTATGAAATTTTCAACCAATCAGTGTGGCTCCGACATCCCCTTAACCACGTTAGAATTTCAAAAAACACAATTTTCGTTTCTTTTGATATACTTCAATCTCGACTTCAATTACAGAATAAACATTTAATATAATCCACGATCATCGTTTCTGTAAAACCCCTGAATACTAAACATTTAAACTAAAAAAAAATCATACCAATCATCATATAACTCGTGTATCAACGAACTCGCTTCCCCATCACACATCCATCAATTACCCCATCTCCCTCCTCAATTATCCCAAATCACTGTATAATACCATTCATACACACATCCTTCTACCTCCTCCACCTACAGCTCTACGTGACGAGGACAACGTGCTCGAGTGCGCGTACACGCGCTCCTGCCTGCTGCCGGAGCTCAAGTACATCGGGGCGCCCCTGGAGCTCGGCCCCGTCGGCGTCCAGCGTCACCTCGGCCTGCCGCCTCTCACCAAGTACGAGTGTCAGGCGCTCCGCGATGTCGTGCCCGAGATCAGGAAGGCCATCGCGATGGGAGAGGTGAGAGCGTTGTGTGTCCCGATGAAAGGTGTGAGGGATGGGGAATTGCTTTTGGTAAGGTAAAATAGCCATTAATGGGACAACGTAAAAAGTGCGTCCTATACCGGGACAGTAAGAAATACTATTAATAATCTAATACATATGAACTTAGATCATAAAAGTAAAAATACTTAAATCATTTTTAAGTTCTAATTTATTCAATTACGTAATTTATTTTGATTCCAAAAAGTTATGAATTTAAATGAAAAAATAATAAACAGTGCTCTTTCAATACAGTGTATCAATCATGTATGAACTCGCCATTTTGCTTGCTTCTCACGAGTATACCTTTTGTGGTCTCTTAATTTATGAATTTTCGCTGAATAATGAACAAAATAACATTTATACATATACTTTTAGTACATTTATAAATGAAATAAATATTCATTATAACGATTTTAAATATTATATATTTCAAAATTAGGTGTCCCACTTTAAGACAAGTTTTTCATGTAGTTGCCTGTACTGGGACTGTATTTACATAGTATCTTTTACCTTGATTTTGACATAAATATGTATAACGCCGTATCAAACCCTTATTTTTTTACTCAATGTACGTGGCCAAGTATTGGTAGAACGTTGAAAACTTACTATAATCGAGTATTACATATTCACTAATATAACCTTAAATTGTCCCACTATTGGCAGTTTGTCCCACTTTAGGATGAAGTTTGATTACCCTATAAGATTAACATTGTCCCAGCATTTGCTTAATTGTCCCACTTTAGGGTGTATTTCGAAAAATCGTGTCCCACTAAAGGGTGAATAGACTACGTATTAAATGTATTTTTTAAAATTTTATAACATTTTAACAACATTCTTTTATTCGTGAAGCCAATTAAACGAAGTATAAACTATCTGTTGCAATTTTTATTTCACAAAAAAACAACTTCATTATTCTGAAATCGTATGTATAAGAGCTAGGTGGTTGTAAGTGTCCCAGTAATGGCTATTTCACCTTATAGCTGTTGGCTTAAGAATCGGTGAATTTGAATGTATAATATTGATATGAGCCTGGTGGAAAATTAAGGATATTTTATGGTTGATGCGGGAATCGATTGGAAGAATTTTTAACAAAAATCAATAAGTAACAATAAGATAATGTATTTAAAATGTTTTCGTATGTAAATGTCAAAATTTACTTTCAATTGGTACATCTTGTCAAATAAAAGCAGAATATTGTTCTTAGCTTATATAAAGTTAGATAAAATCTAACTTTGATTACTAAACACACACCAAAAAATTTAGTTATATATTAACGAACAAATATTGCTTCTGCCAACCATTTTTACGTCACTAATGACTATTAAGTTGGTTATACTAACTACCCCGAGAATTATCCTGTTATTAGTTTTATGATGTTTTACCAATTCAGATCGTTGCAGTACTTAATTTTTTAGTTACTGGAACCAACCATTTTTTTCCGTCAAGGATTCGAAATTAACTTAAATTCCAAAAAAAAAATATTTTTTCAGTACATTTATAAGATGATTTTCAGTGACATTCCATTGATTCATATTTAGAGTAGCAGAGTAAGTTATTATATGGCCGGGGTGAGAATTATTATTGATAAAAGAGATCCGGAAAAACAGGTACTGGTTACTATGAATTGGTTATATCTACGATAGAAACACATTGTATACCCAGTATTGTTATATTTGATGTTACCCCTAGTACTTTGTCTATTTTATTTAGTTCAAGAAAAGTCTTCTTATATTACAGAATAGCTCGCAAATTTTACAAGAAAAAATAATAGTATTATTTTATTACAATAACAATATTCAGTAACATATCTGCAATATTTCAATATAAAATATACATTAGAAAACGTAATTTGGAAAATTATATAGTATATAGTTGTGCTGGGAATAATATAGTACATACAGTTATTATATTAAAAATACGGTACTATAGTAATCAAATCGCCTTTGCTTTACCTCGGCAATGCTGTAACAGTTCGTAAGCCCATTTTTTTACACTCTAGCATTTTCGGCTTTCTTTTAGAGGATATCGGCCGTTGTGTAATACGGTTATTACTCGGCTGCATAATTTTTTCAATTTTAAAGTTCGAACAGCAACTTGCATAACCTTCCGCGCCCATCGTCTACTCTAATTTCGAACTTTATTGAATAATTTCGCGCAAAAGGGCGTAAAAAACCCCCTCCATACGCTTTATTGAATCCTTTTACGCAATACCAATATACCTTCGAAACACAAAAAGAAAAAAAACACTTCATTCGCGGTTAATTGCGACGCGGATTATCTTCGTAATACCTTATCAGCCTTCAGGAGCGCGCAAAAAACATTGATATATTATATTACCTTTAATGAACCAGCGCCCGCGCGTAAAAAATCAGAGCTCCTTTTTCCCCTCCGACAAGCTCTACTCTCCCCACCGCGCGTATATAACGGGTACACACCAACCTTATATACCCGCAACGATCGAAATAAATCATCGCTCGCGGAAAAAGCGTTCGTTTCGCGAAAATCGCGAAATAAATTTCGCCTTGCCCCGGCTGCAGCACAATAGAATGCAATTCGATCGTGCGCTCGCACAGGCAGGCAGGCAGGCTAACCTTTAACCGTTATACACGCGCGCGCGAGTGGTTGCGGGTCGGAAAATATCTCGCGCATATGTGTGCGGGATACGACGATATCGCGAGCGCACGATAATTGTAATACATACGTAACTGTCCCGCGTTCTTTACTCGTGTTTTTTTTCAGGGGGAGAGATCGGGTTTTTGCGAATAATTGGACCGTTAGATAGTAAATCTAGTCAAATCTATTTTCAATAATGAGGTATTTTTTTGCGACGGTTTATAAACCGGAGGGGAGTATATTAAACTGGTTCGATCTCATAACAGGATTACGGTGAGAAGCTTCTTTATCGGTGTAATTGCGAAGATAATGGGGAGGTAAAAATAGATGCCTTTAAATTGTGAAGGTTTTTCGTTTTATTTTATTTTATTTCTTTTGTTTCATGTGGCTCCAAGTACGTGCTTTTATATCGCGTCAACATAATTTATTTTTTTAGAGATATACAGCCGATGGTACACTCAGAAAACGATCTTCCTGTATCAACGAGAATCTGCCTGTCGGAAGAGGATTTCCGCTAAAAGTAGAGCCAAGAGGATATCTTTCTATGGAAGGAGGAATTATCTTTCAACAGGAAGTCAATCTTTCTGTATAGCAGGATGATGATTTTTCGCGCAGGAGGAATCCTTTTTTGTCGCACGAAGATTTTCTGAGGAGGAATTCTATTTCACGACTGGAGGATCGTTTTTCTGAGTGTACCTGTGATTCACAAGTATAACAACTTACCGTTATAGTTCATTATATTTTTGGAACATTATATACGCCCGACGACAATTTTCATCACAATTAAAATTAGATTACACCAATTTTCACAGAAACCATACAAGCCCTATATAGCTCTAAAAGAATTCCCCCACCTCCCACGTCTCCACTAATCCTTGTACGTTATACACATGACCTTTTCTCTCCGCCTGAATCTAGAGCCTGGCGCTGGGACAGCAGAGTTCAACGGAGGTCTGCCCGGTGCCGGCACGCTGCAGCGCCGCCGCCGCCGCTCTTCAGCCGTATCGGCCCGACGTGACTCTGTGAACAACGCTCTTTCTCTCTCTCCCTCCCTCTTTCTCTCTTGCCGAACTGGGTTAATCGCGTATTGTGCATTATACAATTCTGTAATTTTTCTCTCTCCCTTCGTGCGCGCTCGTGTCTCCCGCGTCGTTAAACAATCGTCGCGAGCGAGTATGGTTGAAGAAAAATGGAGCGCACATGTATAGGTATATATACACGCGCGCGTTGTAAATTAGAATTTCCGTGTAGTCTTTCGCGTTTCACTTTAATTCGTGCGCGGATGTTTGTTTGTTTGTATGTGTGTGCTTAATCGGCCTGGATTTTAATGCATTCAAAATTTAAAATTGAGAATCATCGTGTGTGTATGTGTGTAGAGAGGAAAGTTCCTTGGGAAATGTGACGCGGCGATCTAGTTTTTCCGGCGATCTTATAAACAAACTTTCAATATAGACGATTGTAAATTAGGTTGTAACGAGGTGCGTAGTTAGTACCGTGATTTGTGTATTATCCGATTAGCTGTTAATAAAGCGTACAAATGTCGAACATGATCGTTGTTGTGCTTTGTCTGAATAAAAGGAAACACGATGTATGCGCTCCTTTAAATACATAACTAGTGTTTTTGTTTTATTAAACGAAAGCGTTCCCAAGTATGTACACTAAGCACATGTATCCTGTACACAACATTAAATTTAAAATATTATCATAACAAGCTCACTCTACTTCCAAAACTCCGCGTGACGGTGTTTCGTGCTTGCAAAGTAGGCTACTTAAATTTAACAGCACAAATTCGCTAATTATAATATAATATACATAAAAGATTTCGGTATACATTACATAACGTATACCCACGACAATTAGCATCATTTAACCATTACACGCCACGACCAAAAAAAAACACCCAGATTTCTCGTCGTTCCCAACAAAAAATTCCCCACAAAATGGCAAAAGCATTTAAAAACCGCCGTATTCGGCGAGTTTTATGCGTTTTGTGTGCCCACGCGCGAGTGCCCGACAAAAAAAGCTACCACGGCCCGCTTTTTTTACGAGGCGCAAAAATTACGGGTCTGTTATATGTGTGTACCGCGCCGCGCATCCTCGCGGTATATATACGCGCGGAGAGGAAAAAACGTGCGCGCGAGCGGAGGATACGAGAGAAACGTGATCCGCAGAAGAGAGCCGTTCAGCGACCTAGAGGAAAAGAAAAGCCGTGGATGATGGGGGAAAAAACGGCGTAGTGGAGGAGAAAAAGGTATGGTGTGCAGAAGAGGAGGAAAGTCGGCGGTGAAGTAAGAGAGTGGAGGATGATATGGAAAGTTTCAGTTCGATATATGCTATGAATTTAAATCCCTAAAGGACAGAATAAGACATATCACTGAGAAAAATGATTTAATAAAAATTACTATACACGTAGGAATTTTTACTATAAAATATAGTTATTATTTTGATATTGCAAGTATTCCCGACGTGTGTGTGTGTGTGTGTGTGTGTGTGTGTGTGTGTGTGTGTATAGTAATTTTTATTAGATCATTTTTCTCAGTATAGAGGTAACTATCAATTTTGCATAGTTTGATGTTTAAAGTGAATACAATTGTTGTTGTGAACATTTCGAGAAAGGCATATTATTTGAGTAAATAACCTTTGAATGGCTCACTGGTACCTTATTATAGTATCGTTTAAAGAATTAATATTGATTTATAGAAAATATTGTTCAAACGAGATAAAATGAGTGTAAGCCAACATGTACGTGGAAAAAAGAATTAATAACCTGAGATACACATCTGAAAAAATTTGTCATGTTTATCACGATCCATACATATTATTTATAACATGAAAACAGCTTCTTTTCCATACCGCTGCACACTTATAACACCAGTGCAGAAAAATATCTACCCTATCAACCACCTTCTATCTCCATCTCAGCGAACTTATATACCTCAGCAAAATACAAAACAATCATAATGTTTATCCGCGATCACCATGCAAACTATCACCCCTACATCTCCCATTAAAGATTTATCATACACGCTACTTAATTATTCCAGCTCTCCCGCGCTAATTTCGCAACCTCCTGCGTATATCCCCGATACACTCGTTTCTTTTTTTTCGCAATAATTCAGCATCATTTCGGGGCGGCCGCTACCGTGTGCATATATAAGCCATAAACACATTTATACGCCGCCGTTTATCATAACGATTTACGATGATTAGCGCGGCGCGCTTATTTTTCACTCCCGGATGAAGAAAAAAAAAACAATATCACGCGTTGCGATGTGTATATAAAAATCCTCGCGCTTTACAGTTTGCCGCCGTCGCTGCCGTCCGATACAAATCATATCGATATTTTTCTACATAAAACATACATATAAATCGTCGTCGTCGTCGTCGCGGTGCAGCGTTCTCACGGTCATTCGCGTTGCGCAATCAGCCAGCTAATTACCATTACAAAATTCTCTCCCTCTTCGCGATCGCTACTACTACTACTCCGTACACACGTCCTCTCTATATCTATATACAGATATAAAAGAATTCGAAAAACAGACGAGCAGCAGACGTAATCCCCCGAGCGGTCGCCTAAAAATTTCAATCCTTCCCCGCGTGCACGGTATATACACCTATCTATCTCTCTCCATCCCCCCTCTGTAATACACGCGAGAGAGAGAGAGAGAGAGCGTGCGCAGAAAAACGCCTGCTGTCAGTGAACGAGTCCTGTCCGCGCGCGAGCGAGAAAAGGAAAAACCGAAAGGAACTCTCTTGCAAGAGCGAGAGGGAGAGTATATACCCCTCTAGTCAGTTTTCCAGACAAGCGACTCTGCACTGAGTGTGTGTGTGTGTGTGTGCTGCTCTCTCGCAGCCGCTATGCGGTTTTATGATTACGCGAGAGAGAGAGAGAGAGAGAGAGAGAGAGAGAGAGAGAGAGAGAGAGAGAGAGAGAGAGAGAGAGAGAGAGAGAGAGAGAGAGACGAGCCGGGGATCAATTCCACTTCACGAAACTGCATATCGCGCGTATACGTATACACATGGGCACATGCACGTACACGAGGATATTTTTTTTCGAAAAAGCGCACCTCGCGCTTATATATACATACATAAATGTAAGGAGAGTGTATACTGCACGTATATACGCGCAGCTACAGCACGCGGGACCGCTTGCGCGCATATACACTAGCTCTCTCTCTCCCTCTCTCTCCCTCTCTCAGGCGGTCTAAGTACCCGAGAGCGAGCTCACGAGTCCCTATATCTCGTGTATATACCGCGAGCGAGCGAGCTCGCGGCCGGCCCAACAAAACCCAAGAAACTAGCCTCTTCCGCATTCTCTGTCCGGCCTCTCTCTCTCTCCCTCGCGCGCGCGATGATGTATAGCATCGAGCTTACCTTCTCCCTCTCTCTCTCGCGAGCGAGAGCGAGTGTGCACGAGCTGCTGCACAGTCTCGTTGAATTATAAAGAGCCTAATGAGACCTTGAACTCTGTGACGAGGAGGTAGTGGTGGATGTAGGGGGAGGAGAGAGAGAGAGAGAGCGAAACTCTCCTCCTCCTCTTCTTCTTCTTCTTCGTCGTGCTGCACTACGCTTCGTTTTCCTCCTCTTCTTCTTCTTCTTCTTACCTTACTCTCTTCTCCCTCGGTGCACGTATAGCTTTATACACACGTACGCGGGAAAAACGTGGAAAAAATGCGCGGATTCGAGATTGGCGCGCTCGCGCGCGTGATTGCAACGCTCGCTCGCTCGCGATGTTATTCCGGAGGAATGAAACAATTTTGTGCCCCGGCCTTGTGTCTGCGTGTGTGTATCTGTCTTCCCTTTGTTTTCTTTCTTTCTTTCTTACACACAATGTAGCGTATATATATATACCTACGCCTTTTCTCTCGTTTTCCCGATTTTTCTTTTGTTGCTTCGCGCTCGCGTCGGTCGTCTCTGTATGTTAGAGAGACATTGCGCCGCTCGTAATCTACTTTGATTATGCGTGCGATTTTTCCGTCCGCGAGAGAGGCCGCCGCGCTGATGCCCGTACTTTCATTTGCAATTATATGCAGCAGTCATTTGCCCCGTATATACTCTGTTTCGCTATTTATGTCAATAAGTGCAATAAAAGTCCCCGCGAGTCTTTGTGTACATGCTCCGGTATAGTACAAGGATGCACAGAAGTAAATTTTCGTACATACACTTCAGCGTGGAAATTCGAAATTGCGATATACTTACATTGTGGTCTGCGAGACTTCTCTTGATGTTGAAATTTTCATTCTCTTCTCTCGCTTCGCGTATTATATACAGACTATACAATATTTCATCACCACTCTCATTACAAATCATTATTATACCATATGCTTTAAAAATATATATAATATACACGCGCTTCAAAATTATTCAATATACCTATTTCTTCCGCTCGCAATTTTCATAATCAATGTAATCAACGCACCGCGACAGTCTTATAAAAATTCCTCCTCCGCGTTGGCAAACAATTTTTGTTGTATATGTATATATATATGCACTCTAGTGCGCGTCTGGTAAACAATTTATATAAATTACCAGAGAACCGCGCGCGCGCAGCGCAAATTACATAAAATCAAGGCAGAAAAAATTATTCAAATAGCCCCGAGAGAGAGAAAGAGAGCGCTGCATGTAAGATGTTTACTCTACGTCAAATACGCTCGCTGCCTCGCACGCGCGCGTACTTTCTATCTCTTCCGGCTTGTGCTTTCGTTCGTATATATTCGCGCGCGAGGCTATATACACTTCCCACTTTCTTCATTCTCGGCTCTATACCCATAGCCGAGCTCTTCGCTCTCCTCGCAATTTTACTTTCCTCCCGGCCGTTTTCCTATGCGCAGACCTTTTTTAACCGTCCGCTGCGCGTCATGACCAAAAGCTCCGTGAGTTTTTTTCCGTATTATGTATATGTACTGCCGTATGAGGAATCCAAACTACCCAGCTATACTGATGGCCTTCAAAACAAGAGCTATATGCTGCGGCTCGCGGGAGAGTTTCTGCGCGCGTACGAGATTTGCAAATCAAAGTATACGCGAGAGGGAGAGAAAGAACGAAATTAAGAAGAACCGGATCCATCCGTACGTACGTACGTGTTGAGACTCATAGAAAATGTTTTCGCGGTTATGCAAGCGAGGTCACCGGATTCTTTTTTTTCACTGGTCCGCGGTAATGCTCGAACTGTGTACGACGAAGATATATACGTACGGTGTGCCGCTTATCTCTCTCTCTCTGCGCAGCGGTTATGCTGAGGAGTTTTTTTTTCACGAAAGTCATACCGAGGAACTTATATATATCTAAACGGTCATCGGATTCTATAAAATATATATATGGAAATCAAAGTAAGCTTGCGTGCGTACGTGAACTGATATTGAAATCGTTATATTTTTAGGAGAAAAAACGGTATCCAGATATAAATATATAAAATTAACTTTTCCCAGGGATATTATCCTCACATCGGCGATATTTTAGGCACGATTGTGCTATTATTGGCTGCAAATTGACGTTTATTTCGCCGGTAACGCGCGAGAGCTAAATTTACGGCCGAATAAATTAACTCGTAGATGGTTCATTTGAATCTAACAAGCACTCGCACTTATATATTATACGCTCGCCGCGCCGTCAATCCACCTCTCGCAATTTCTTCATGAATATTCCTTTTGCCTCTATATACAACATATATATACATATACTGCACACGCACGCAGACAGCCACAAAATAATCGAAACGAGTATATATCGTATCCTCTCGCCGGCCGGATTAAACCATTTCGTGCGGCCATAACTCATCATTATCCACAGAATAAACGATTAATTCCAGGCTAAATTGAAACTTCCTGCTCCGAAACCGTTTCCACAATAAGGAACTGCGACACAATCAGTCCCCGCTCCCCTCCTTCTCCCATAAATATACGTCAATAAAGCCATACCGCAGTCGCGACAAATATATCCATATATCCTAAATCTCTTGATATTACACCCAAACACACGCAAAGCGCACCGCTATATATAGTGTACAAAGGAAAACCTAGCCGACTTTTCGCGATAACGCCTTTGCCGCCGTCTCTTGCGCAATAAACAAAAGCGCGCATGTTATACTCACACACACAGGGGGGAGAGGGAGAGAGACACATCAGACACAAAGAAAGCTCTCTCGCACTGGAAAATCTCCGGCCCCGCGCGTGCATAATGCGCGCTGGCTACAGAGAGAGAGAAAACGTATAGAGCACGAGTCTACTCCACTCGCGACACAGGGCTTTTGTGTACTATACATATGCAGCACCAAGTGTTTCTCTTTCTCTCTCTCTCTCTCTCTCTCTCTCAAGAAGCTATAGCGCGCGCGCACGGCGGCTGCAGCCGCGCTCTGCAGCAGGTTTCGTAAGAGCCTGCGCGCGCGAAACGACCGGAGCACGAACTCTCTCTCTCTCGCGGCCGCAAAGGGATAGTAGTAGTAGTAGTAGTATAGATATATACAGGCTCTTTGTCGCGAGCTGCACTACTGCTGCTGCACGATTCGGTAAGAAAAAAAAATCGAGAGCCAGAGTCTATGCGGCGCTATAAGCGCATTATATAGAGGTATGAGTTATGAGCGACAACGGTGGCGGTGGTGGTGGTGGTGTTGAAATGCACGCGGAGGGAGGGAGGCTGATGGGTTTTGAATATCATATAAGAACGGATAGGGCGACTTTTAGGTCTGACTTTTTGCTGGTGTAATAAATAGAGTACGCGTTATACGATGAGTTCGATATTGCGCGGATATATCTATATAACGGGATTAGCTTGGATTTTGCATTGTGACGAAATATCTGTGTGTAGTGAGTGTGGAATGGGACTCCGTAAGGCGACGTTTTGTTCGCTGGTATTATAAGATAAATTGAGCCGCGGGGGTACAAAATGGCCCTGTGTGTGTGTGTGGCACGCGCAGCTGCATTATTAAATGCTTCGTTACGTATGGAAAATATCGCTCCTTTTGTTTGCGATGGATGTTGTGTTCTTCCTGAATTGCTGCAGAGTAGACGCGTGTGTGTATGTACGTAGGTACAAATAGAAATTGCCCAATGCATATAAGTGTGAGGCAATGACTCTGTGCGGTGACTCTCGGGAGGTCGTATCTTTGCTGCTGCGGTCGTTTGATAATGCCAAATGGAGTATAATAATGTTTGTGTGTGGTGTTTATATTTTAGAAGGGGTATGGTTTAAATTGTATATTTGAATTATTATAGTAATGTGTGGTTCTGTTATGAACTCTGTATGTTATTTGTATACTGTTTAAAATATAATTGTAAGTTCTTCTAAATTTGCTACGAAGAATATATCAATATAATTTTCAAGGTGTAAACTTGTTTTATTAAAATCATTATAAAATCGAAGCCGAAACGATTTAATTAGATTGCCTCAATCGCAGTTGGAAGTCGATTCCGTTTTCAAAACATATTCTATGTTGAGAATGGAGCATACACAAACTGTGTATAATTATAGTATTCGATTAATGAAAAATAAAAATCAATTTTATGCGCATCATGTGTCTTAAATTTACACACGTCGTAGGTAGTGTGTCCAAATTCGGAAAATAACACGAAATTTCATTCGTTATGCTCATATCTATGACAATCATGTGTAAAATATAGAACACATAAATAATATGCTGTGTTAAAATTACACGATTTGGCTGATTTAAATGTTAAACTATCCCCAAAAACACACGATTTCTAACTGTGTATACAAGTAATCCCTAAATACATTCTCTATATCCCAAATAAAACTATAACAAAACCAAGCCTAATCCTCAATCCCCCCCCCCTTCTGCAACAACTTAATTTCCACGAAATGCCTAATCCACCCACAGCAGTCAACCTCCCACCCCAATTCGCCCCGGCACTTCTGTCTAAATTTACAGCACCCCCCTATTATATACACTCCCCCGAAAAAGCCTATTATACTCCCTACGGCAGCACTTTCGGAAAATTTTCGCCGCTGCCCTTTCACGCTCCACCGTATTATACAAAGACGCAGCAAGTTGGCCGCAGGGCTCTCTTACGTTCCCTTGACATCGCTTCTCTCTCTCCCTCGGTGAATGCACGCGTGCAGCGCTCCCGCTGCGTGCTGTGCGTATATATATATATACATACACACACACGCGTAAGTACGAGCGCGCGCTTCCTGCTTCACATGTTGTATATTTCATAAAATATTGAAAGCAACGGTATCACTTGGTATTCACCGGAGGAGAGTAGCTGCAGCAGGAGCAGCGATCCTCCTCCTCTTTCTCTTCTTCTGCTCGCCGCGCGCTTCCTCCTTTCCTTCTTTTTAATCCTCGCTCGCCAAGGTTCTCTCTTTCTCTTGCGCGCGCGCGCGGTTATACGCGAGAGAGTTCTCTATACTCTCCTTTTTTTCGTACCTTATATCCTACCTACCTACCTCTCGGGGTTTCTTCTTATACGCGCTTGCGCCTCTCTTCCTTCTTCTGCAGCGTGCTCCTCTATCTCGCGGAGAGTGGAAAGGCGAAATCGAATGCGTTTTCTAGTTTTCTCGAGAGAAGCGCGCACGCGTATATACAGAGGGAGATAGGAGGAAGAGACACCGAGCGCGCGCGGAAGCTCTCTCTCTCCCTCTCTCTCGCTTCAATAATTCATGGGGTAATTTACTTTTGAAATACGTGCGCGGCACGCGCAAGTTACACGGAATGCCATTTGTTCTTGCTCACACAGCAGCAGCACCACTGAGTGTTTTCCCTTTTTGCGAACTAATTTATCACTGAATTGTTGGATCGGACGGATTACGCCCGCACGATAGAGAGAGAGAGCGCAGCAGCGGCGGCTGCATTTTCCTTATATACATTCTTTTTCGCATAGAGCGCACGCGCGCGCTGAGAAATGATGAAAGCGTTGCATAAAGAGACGCTGCTGCGTTCTATCTTTCGCGGGTGTATAAGTACACGCGTATATACGTGTGTATGTATGTACGGCACAGCGAGTGAGCGGAAAGAATGGTTTATATGCAAATCGCGAATTTTGAACGCAACGACGAGCCAGCGCCTGTATGTAACGAAAGCGGAATACGTAATTCGGACTTGGTGGATATATACACTGGAACTTGGAAAACGATCATCCGCGCGACTATAATACGCCGCTTTATTATTATGCGCATTTTTTATATAATCTCTTGCTTCGCGAGCGCTACTGTTATACGAATACCTAAAAAATCCATTTGGGCGGTACAGTTATAGCCCTCGCGCGCGCCCGTGTATAACGGCATTCTTATCGAAGCGAATTACTCGTATATTCGCGTATCTCTCACTCTCTCTTGCCGCATTGTGTCCTTTTATTTTTGCGTTCTCTCTTCGCCCGCGTAATTTACGATAAATATCAGTCATCTCTCGGATTCTGCACTGTATATGTATACATGTACGCACGGTTATCAGGCGCGGGCGAATAAATCAATGACGATTTTTTTATTACTTCTCGTACCCCGGTGGTGTGTGTATAATATATTTATACGCGTTCGGTTTAATTAAAATAAACGAGTGAACGGATGTCTCCACGCGCGCGCACTCGATTTTGGGTGTAATTATCAATTAATGGACGAGAAGACGGGGCGAACGGTGTTTCTCTCTCTCATTATTTATGCAACACAAAGTGAATCGCCTGGTTATGGACTTTTACAAAACGAGCCCGCGCGTTTTCTGGCACATGGGAATGGACATCGATGCGTCGCGTGCAAATGAGTATATAATCTCGGAGTGATTTTTTTCGGTTTTAAGAAATAACAAAAAGGATGTTTGATATGCGTTGTCGGTAATAAAGTTTATAGAACACGGGGAGAATGTATAAGCGATACGTGCCGATTTTTTTTTTGGCAATCTCCAGTTTCTTTTGCGAAATAACTATATACATAAAGCAGGTGAAAAAAAATTTATTTCTGATTGAGAAAAAAAAAATTCTACAGTCTCCATAATACTATTGAAATACATTACGCCATGTACAATTAAATTTCTTTTTCCGCAACAAATCACACCGCCAATAAATTCGCGCACTGCGACCTTGGAAAAAGCCACACTCGCATCACGAAATTACACTCCCGACATCGGGAAAAAGCCTTCCTCACTCACTCACCTGCAACCACAAATCTCATCCCCCCACTCCTCTCCATCCTGCCCCGTAATTACATTCCTATAAAACCACACCTCGCAAAACACTCTTCGCATCCCACGCCAGCTAAAAATATAACCTCCTCCCCCCTCAAAAGCCCATCGCCGTGCACACTCCCGCGCTAAAAATAACCGCGCGTAATTGCATAACATAACACGCGCGCGTACACGCGTCCTCCTCTACCCCCCCTCACGAAAAAGCCCCCATCGAGTGAGAAAAACCCGTCAACGTGAATTAGCGACTCGTCGATGAGCTGCCGCGACATGAATCGCCGATCGCTCGCTCGCAAAAAGTCCCTCTCTCGCGTCTGCGTTAAAAAGCGCAGTATGCGTGAGCACGAACAATCTGGTTACGGTGTACGTGTGCATGATGGTGTATGTATGTGTATGTACATGAAGGGGGGGGGGAAATTATACTCGGTGTTTCGCGCTCGATCGACTGGAAAGTATTCCAGGTGAAAGAAGAGCCCGCCGCGCGCGGTATAGTATACCTATATATATGCTGCGCAACGAGATTCGAAATTCAGCGCATGCAGGATGCGGCGCGAAAGATATTGTAAACGGGTTGTAATGAGCGCTCACCTCTGTGCGGCTATCCCCTCCCCTCCTCTTTTTTTTGTTGGATATACACGTAATGATTTGAGAAGTTGGGTTTTGCCAGAGCATACGGCTACCCGGAATTTTGAGACAATGTAATTGTGTCAGCGGCTGTTATCGTTCGTTCACTCCGGTTCATTAATCTTCGCACGCGCACGCGCGCCAGTGAGAGAGACGTTTATGCAAAATGTCCTGCATTCTCTCTAAAGTTGAAATAAAGAAAATCTATACTAATTAATAGTGCACATATGCGCATTTGCTCCACCGCGAAATAGTGTATATGCAATAATTGAAATAGTGAAAATATGCGCTATTATACAATTAGTAAAATTTAATTAGTAAAAAATCTACTTGCCAATTAATTAATTGAAAATCTACTAATTAAATAAGAAAATTTTAGTTTTAACGTATTTACATAAAAAATTTTTGAAAGAACTTGTTTAGCTCGCCTGCCCATCCTATCTTAGGAGACTTCCCTTCATAGCCGAACGGTTGGCGTTTAACTGCATGTAGCGACGCCATGCACCGTCTAGCGGCGGTGCAATAAACTAACCACGCGTCCATGCCACTAATTCAATATTGGACACATTTTTTCACTATAATAATTAGTGAAAATTTTACTATTCAACTTTACAAAGTTCACTTATTTTTAGTAAAACTGTACTAATTCAATGGTGGAAAACTTGTCCACACTGAGAGAAATGTCATAGGAAAATTTGTTAAATATGTAACAAAAATTGCTATATTATATAGGAACGGAAGGATATACTCGACATCTAATAATTTTTACTATATATATAGCAATTTATGGTAATAAGCTGAATTTAAAAAAAAAATCTTGCGACGGCTGTATTCGAACCCTCGACCCTCGGCACGCCAGTCGAGCGCGCTGACCACTTACCCACGGACAATCTTGAGTCTAAAATTTTGGAACTTATACATTAGTCATCTTCCCTATGCGTACCGTGATCAGGTGGCGCTGGCGTCTGATAGCACTTTTTACTACATAAGTTATTAAAATTTGGTATACTATATAATAAATATTATTAAAAAAGATTAAAAATTTTACTATATCTAAATTTTTACAATATAATATAATAATTTTTACTCAAGTGTATTGGAAAAATTATTTTATAATATAATAATTATTTCTATATATATAATAAACTACGTCACAAGTCGAGTATATCCTTCCATTCCTAATAAAATAGCATTTTTTGTTATATATTTAACAAATTTTCCTATGACATTTCTCTCAGTGCACCATGATAATTGGCGGAATTTCCACTATTTCAACTTTAGAAGTTCGTGTTTCTTATGTATAGATATCTATAAATTGAACTCGACGATATATATATAGGTAATTATATGTAGTATTTAATTCTATACGTACTTCAAAACAGAACCCCGCAACGGCCACTTTACACGATGTAGAACAAGATTAGTCGAAAATTTCATGCACGGGTAATTCGATAAGGGGTCTGGTTCCGCGAGATTAAATTATTGCGCATAATAACTATATGTATCCGCGCTGTAATTATGACATAAATTCGATAAGCAGCCGAGATTCGAGCGAATCAGCCTAAAAAATTGTACATTTAAAACAACTGTTACGCAAACCGGCTAAGAATCAAGTATATAATGGAAGCCTCTCGCGTACTCGCGTATTATATACGTACAAAACAAATGTCAATGAACTTTATTCCTTTCTCATTACGCGAAGATACTGCGGTCACCTTAATATAAAGAACGGCGTATATAGCCGCCGATAAATCGCTAACCGATTTATTTTCCGCAACAAAGTTTCTCAGACGATTTTACCCCCCCCCCCCCCCCCCTCTCACGTATACGCAGCATTCAAGCTCAGAGCCGATTGAAAATACAGAGTACAAGCACAGGCGGGGGCAAATTTAAGGAGAATCCTTACGCAAATTGCAGCGGCGCGCCTCGTAACCCCTCATCTCCGCGCGAATCATAATAATACGATTGCTCTCTTTGTCTCTCCTCCGAAAAAACAAGGACAAAAAAGCGACCCCCGCCATATGCGTATGTCGCATCACGGCTGATTAACCCATTGTTACACCTCTGCGACGGCTTCGCGCGGCAATGTAATCAGGTGTGTGTGGTCCACATACATGGGGTGAGCGTCCGTTTTTCGGCTTCTTGTCGGCCTGATTAAACTCGAGGCGCGAAAAAAAGAAGAAGAAGAAGAAGAATTCGCCGAGATCATGTTACATAAAGAACCTTCGGCCAGCATGCATCATGGTTTTGAGGACGACGACGACGATGTGACCGCGCGATAAAAGCCGTATTACCGAGCGGCGATACACTTTTCGTCGAGAAACGGGTCGCGCGCGAGCGACGACCGCCAATCGATTTGACCCGTCGTCGTCGTTGTGTATAATAAATTTCGAGACAGAGAGGGGGGAGTGATTGTTTGTTGGTATATATAAGCGTGATGGGAGGCTGTGCCGCTGAGGTATGGGTTTAAGCGGTTTATACTCCGGTTTCCGGATGATGGCAGGGGGGAGACGCTTTTTATACTTTTATTTCGCGCGGCTTTACGGTGCTCAAATGATGTAAAGTCTTTAAATTTATTTTAATGGCAGTGTTGTGTTGTTCGTGCGTAAGAAAGTTCGGTAAAGTTCTGTGATTTATGATGTGCTGATTTCTGGGAGGGCAGTTCTGGGTCGGAGGCTAAATCTTATATATCTGATATTTGTGTACGTTGGAGTTGAATGGTCGAGAGAATTGACTAATGAGGATTTACAAATTAGTTTTTAAATCTTTGGGTAGATCTATGGATATGGTAGAGGAATTACTTTGAAAAAATGCATTGACAATCTTTTCTAAAATCAATAAGTGAATAAGTGAATGGTTAATTTTAGTTAACATTTTTCTCTGTCCATTAAATGAATAAAAAGAAAACTATAATGGAAAAATTAATAAAAATCAAACTTTGAGGCTAAAAGCTCTCAATAAGGTCCACCCATATTTAAATAACTATAAAAATTGAACACAATATTATTTTAAGGTTTTGGACTGGTCAATCTCTAGGGAAATATGTTAAAAATGATATGTTCTAAGTGATTACGTAAATAATAAAAAAAATATACTAAATCCGAAAAAAGAGAAATTTTGCAATTTTGAAAAATGCTAATATGGACCACTTTAAAAAATCGTAGAAAATGTTTTTAAAAACATAGACTTCAGTAAGGGAAAGGTTGATTGATTGATTTGCATGATGAAATTGCCGGAGAATACGAGAATTAATTGTAATGAGGAATTTTGTAATTTTGGAAATTGCGATTATGTTTGTAATGCGGTTATTATTTCATTTCTGAGGGACTAATGGTGCGGAGGTATTGTAAGAGTAAAGTAATGGTTTTACATTAATTAATTAAGAGATTGGCTTTTTCCCAATTTCATTAAACTCTTTTAATTAATGCAGTACTATATGTTGATGGAATAAAGGAACCAATAAGGTAATAACATTTTTCATTGTTTTTCAATTAATTTAATTAGCACTTTTTAACGCTATTATATTTAAAAATTAAGCTTTATTGAACGTATAAGAGGATCTCCGAGCGAAGTTTACCAATCATGACCGCACTTCGAGTCGCATTTTTCGTCATACGTTTAAAATGTGCATAGTACGAGTAATATTAAGGTCAATAATGGTTTATTATCATGCAAGAAACACAGGATGGCTGAATTTTCATTAATTAAAAGATTTAATAATTTTATAATACAAACTCTAATGGGAATCGTCCATTTTTTCTCATTTCTGAAATGATTTTTCGAACATTTTCTAGCCATTTTATGGCGATTTGACTGAAATCGCCATAATAGTACTTACTATTTTATGATACTTCGTGCCTTAAGTGCCTTTTAATTGCTTGCGAACCGCAAGCGTGCGCATAAGTGGTACTTATCGCACGGAGTGTTATAAAATGGCTAGAAAATGTTCGAAAAATTATTTCACAAATGGGAAGAAAAGGGGGAAAAAAGTAACGTAAAACCGAAAAAAATAGTAATTTTGCAATTTAGAAAAATGGGTTCCTAATATGGACCACTTTAAAAAATCATAGAAAATGTTTTAAAATACATACACTTCAGTATTCAAACATGTTTATTTGTTTAAGAAAACAATAAACCTTATTTGTAGGTTTGGTGGCCGTGAACGAACGAAAAATAAGACAAAATTTAGTTTTTCTACCAACGTTTCGAGAGTTTTTATTATTCTTCTCTTCATGGCTACAGTGATGTGTGTGTTTAATATAAAGTTTAAGTAATTGAAATTACAGAGACAGGAATGAGAATATCTAATCAATCTACCATGAAAAATTAAAAGTCACCATATGGTTCGTTAAAGTTGTCGTCAAAATTTGAAATACGATCACTTTCTGTTAAACACACACATCATTGTAGCCCTGAAGAGGAGAGTAATAAAAACTCTTGAATCGTCAGCAGAAAAACTAAATTTTGGCTTATTTTTCGTTCATTGACGTCCACTAAATCTACAAACATATTCTAATTTATGAACGATTTCTTCAAATTAACACCATATCTTCTTTATATTCCATGATGATCCATTCATGTTTTTTATTTACTTATAAAAAAATGATAGAAAATCATATAACATACAAAGATTTTATGTAAATATCACTATAAATTATTTTTCTACTATAAATACTATAATTCATATACGTAAATTCATTAACAATGCTAGTTTAGAAATAAAAAAGAAATTAAAAAATACCCATTGTCTATACACCTACTAAGGATTTTAGGAGTTGTCCATATTGCGAACTTTTGAGTTTTTAAATACTTTTGTAATAATATGATAAATAAAAATATATTTTAATCAAAACAAATGAATACAAAATATTTTGTACTGATACTAGAATAATACTTATATATAGCCGATATCATTCACCGTTAACAAACTGCGCTCATTCGATTTTGGCTGTTTGAAAACTTTTGACCTGTTCGAAACAAACAATTAGCTCTTCTAATTCCAAAATAAATCAAATGGCCATAACAACATACAACAACTCATTTCAAAAGAATAGGACCGCGCATATAGGTTCCTATAAACAGGTTAGCAACGAAAATCAGCTCCTCTCCGATAATCCCAAAATCAGCTTTGTTCATACAAATTTTTTGCCTACACCCTCATCTATAATTTTCACCGCCAAAACCAAAATTTCGACATCCTCGTCGCAGCTCGCGAGAAACCGATAAATCCCCCCGATTTTTCCCCTGCGCCGCACTCTCACCTACCCTCTCCCGCGATCCTCGCATCGGCGAAATTAGCATACCTCGCTCGCACGGCGCGGCATCCTCGGAAAATCCTCTTCTCTCACCCCGCGCACACCAAAATAATGGCCTCTGTACCGTCGATTGTAAATTTCGCCCTTCTCTCTCGCGCGCTTTAGTCGTCGCGACGCACGCGACGCATGCTAATTGTTCGCGATAAAGGCACGCCCGAGACCTTGCAGCAGCAGCCGAATAACGCGTATACATATATATATACGCAGGGTGTATATAGGAGAAAAATAGAAGAGAGCTGCACACTTTGTATAAAAACGACGAGTGTGTAGTATCCCCCCGAGAGAGAAAGAGAAAGATCGGATCGGAGTGCATGCGCGCTTGCGTATATATACCCCCCCCCCCCTGGGGGACATTTGTGAAAATATCGCGTGACTGCAGCCAGCAGCCAGCGCGCACTCTCTGTACGCGCGGAAAAATACCTCCGTTTAAAGTGCCTCTCTCTCTTGCGATTTGAGATTTCAATTCAAGGTTGCGTTGATATATCATTTACCGGCGAGTAAATGCGCTGAAAGAATCCCCCCCGTTCGCCTCTTTCTGCACCCTAGAGAATGTGGTAAGAGGGTATATCCCGATAACGAACGAACGTGTCTCTTGCCGTCGTGAATTTCTTCGCGGGGTCGGGACGAAGGCCGCGCGCGCGGTAGTAGGTACCTTTCTATACCTATACACCACATAGGGCGAGGTAGAGTGCATATACTGACCTTTTTTTATAGAGAGGCTGTTGGTTTATTGCCGATTACCGCGACTCTCCCATATTCCCCTGTAGAATGTGCGCAGCGAAAGTCGCGCTAATGCCGAGATAAATGTGCTGGTCATATATATACGTGAGAGGGAGAGTGCATAGCGCGCGCTAGGGGGAGATTTAAGGAGCGTTATGGTGACATAAAATTAGCTGATTACCGCGAGCGCGCGCGTGGTTTACGGCCATTGTGCGCGCGCATATTCGCGTGAAAGGTTTGATATTGCGGCTGAGAGGTATAATGTGTGCGTGTGTAGAAAGGGAGTGGATCGAGAGTAATTGTCGGATTGGTGTGCGGCGATTATGAGAGAGCGAGGATCGAGGCTAAAATGAAAGACTTGTAGTACGATGGCTTACATTATACGCTCTCGCGGCTTCTTAATTCTTGGCGTCGCGCGTCCTCCGGTGCTTTACAGATTCTTATCCGGGCTCGCGGAAGGAAAAAAAATGAACCGTACTTTGACCCAGAAGCCTGATATTGGCATATATCGTTAAAATTAAACCGCATGAACACACGCACGCGTACGTCTATTATTTACTTAACTTTATGCGATATACTTAACTCTTTTTTTTTCGTAAAAACTCGGCCTCGTTCCACTCCCTGAAATGGCCCGAAACCTCTTCAATAACCTCTGGCTTTTAATTCCAAAAGCCAAAGGCTGTACTTCAGTCTGCCCATCAATCACGCAATTCCTCCTCCTACTGATCGCTCTGTAATTTAATCACATTAGGCCTATACGACGAAAGCTCTATGTGCGCGCAGGTACCCATCCTCTACCTCGCGGATGCTATCGGCGCCGGAGAAATACGGCGTCGCGTGCCCGCGTCATTGTGTGTGTATATGTATACCTACTATAGGTACGCACCGCGCGGATGTTGACATTAAAGAACCCCCGATAAGTCCCTCCCCCTCGATCCGCTTTATATTTACTATACGAGGGGGGCTCTTAACAAACTTTATACAAATGCACGCGCGCGCAAAGAGATAAAGCGCGCATAACGAGCCGTGCGCGGTATTTATGCGGCAATTGTGATGCCGCGCGTGTATATACGCACACGGGACAAATTTTCAGCGCGAGAGTTTGAATTTAAATCGGTATTTAAAGAAGCCCCGTCGTACATATAGTGCTGGCGACTCTCGACCTTTGCGCTAAATTTTGTTGTCTTCACCGATGGGCTACTTTTCCCCAGAAATATAAGTTATCCCCTTTCTGAACGTATATGGAATACGTATACGTATATATATATACATGTCTCAGTCGGCAGAGAGCGCGCGGAGATATTTATTCCTTCCGAGAACGACCGCGAGCGTCCGAACAATGTCGGCCGGGATTATGGGCTCGTTACGTGAATGCGCGCCGCGCGAGGCCCGATAATAGATGAAATATTCGTTAATAAAATATAATGACATTGTTATAAGTGCACTGGAGTATGTGTATGCCCGTACGTATAGCACTTATTTACCATAAATAACGCGCAAACACACATCGTCTCTATTTGTATATATATGTTCGCGCGGGACGCGTAGTGCGCTTTTCAATTATGGTTTACGAGTTGTAACTGTCGTTTTCGTAAATTCTTATAGGTAATGGACGAAATTGGCGGGCTCATTTCGCAACGGGCAATGTTTTACCCTAAATTAGACGCGTACGTGCTATATAATATGTGTGTGTATGCTGTGTAGAAACGAGCGGCGAGGCAAAGAGTTAAGTTCGATAAATCACGCGGAATTCTCTTTCTCTCCTTGTTCGCCGGTGCCGAGCTGAAGAGCGAAATGCGCTGAATAATGAAACTATAAATTCGACCGGGGAAAACTGCTTTGCATTCCGCGTGCATTAGCGAAGTTATTAAATTGATACGTGCGATATATTTTATCTTAAATTTTCAACTTCCTGTGAATATTCGGAATTGTAACGCATTATTATAGGTTTTTATTCGATATATGTATAAGAGTGCTGACGAATTGGAAAGATAAATTAAGCGCCGTGGAATGCGAATTGCAAACATGCAATTGAGAAACAATGTCATACGTATGTATTCTCAGAACAAACCGAAACCAAGAAAATTCTTTGACAAATGTTTGCTGCATTTTTGCGAAATTTACCATTTGCCGTGTAAAATTATCGTAACAGCGCGCCGCGCAAACAATCGTGATTCCCCGGCGTTCTTGTTATCAAACCTTAATACTAATTCTTATCGCCGCGCCTCCTATCAGTGCTACGAACTTTTATACACACACGCCATCGCTTCCGAAGTTTCCGCGATTACGCCAACGCACGCGCAGCGATAATGAATTCCAGCAAAAACGGATCGCGCTTGTAATTGACAACAACTCGACCGGCAGCATATACACGTCTTACTCAAACAGGAAGTTCGAGAAACACACAGACACAGAGAGCAGCTCTCCAAAACCAATACTATATACTCTTCTACTTCTATACTATCGCTTCGATTACCGAACACAATTATATTCTCCAACCGTGAATTAGAACCGCTTGGCCTAATGCACACTATATACGTATATACATGACGCAACCCGCGGGAAATTTCTTTTCATCGTGTGTGTGCACCTAAACCGCGCCGGTATATATCAATCATACACCCGCCGAACGTAATACAAAGAGTTTCACTTTCTGTGAGTGTGTGTCCGGCTAAGAGAAAAAACTTGTAGCCCTACCATATAACCCATAAGCGTCTTCCTTCCGATTCCACCGTCGCGCATATAAAACGCGTAAGATATATATACGCATATGACGCGCAACACACCTACATCCGTGACAGAACTAGAGAGGTAGAGACAACAACCTTCGCGTAAACTCTATACTGTATACACGCGATTTCGCGCTATCTCATGTAAAGAAAAAAAAAGAGGTAATCGCGCGCCACTTGACTCTCCCTTCGACTTTCGTTAATCCAATCCGGAAGTATGTAAGTTCGCTTCCCCTCGGTAAGAGAGCGCGAGCAGGTATATATATTGAATTACCCCCTGGACACTCGCGCGTATAGCATTCCGTTGCGATCGGTCGGGCGCGCGAAAGAGAAAAGGAAAAGGAGACACTGTAGTAGTGTAGTATCGCTTTTCGCGCGAGCTAGTATAAAGTGCAGTGCACTGAAAAAGGTCGTTGGTTCGAGGAAATATATACGCGTATAGACATATATGTGTGGGAGGATGCGAATGGGCGAGAGCGAAAGTTTTTCTTCCCGTCGAAATTATAAAACTTTCTTTTTTCTCTGAATTTAACGAAGGTTCGGGTTTTCGAGATTCACGGGAATTCGTCGTCGTGAGCGAAGGTAGGAAGGAAGGTGCGCGTAAGTCATTGGCCTGGATAATCTTTATTTATATGCGAGTTTCGCGCGGGTGTGAAAAAAGTGAAGGAGACAATGAAATTGGTGGTTTCACAATACTTTACACGTACGGTTTGGAGGAAAGTTGTTTTTTTTTTCTTCATTGGGATTTAATTGTCACTTTCCCCGGTTTTCTTTCGTAGAACGCACGTATATATATATAGAATCATCATTTTTATTTTCGTGCATAGCGGAGTTATAACCGCAACGACGAATTCCTATAAAAAGAAATTCTCGTGAACTTGAAAAAAAACGACCATCGTGATTGTTTGAAATCAGAATGAATAACGACACGATTTAATTTGACTTCCTACATCGTCTCGCGAGTTTTTATTAGACTATTAAAATTTACAACCGATCCCCCATCATAATTCCAACATGAAAAATAAACACACGCAACTTAATCCTCTATATAATCGTTCTATCAAAACGGTCAAAACATCCAATGATATCACTCCCGATACACGTGCACTCCAATCCTTCTATTTTCAAACGCCGTCCATCTATTATTACAAAACCCGTCGAACCCCCAACATACTTCGATCCATATTCGACGAAAACCTTGACGCCTGTCACAGACAGACGGACACATACACAACCTGCCGCATACTTGGCATTCCTCGCCGCCCTATATTTAACCTCACAGGCACAATCTCTTCGCCACCACCGCGTGGCCTAATTAAGCGACCGGGAAGTCACCGCCTTTGTCATCATCATCATCATCTGACCTCCGCTGGCCTTAAAAGCCAGCCGCCACCGCGACGCGTTAATTCGCGGGGTTAATAGCCAGTGAGCACGTATATACGAAAATAATCGCCGAGGCACGCCCGAGCTGCCAAATAGTTGGCGAAAATAGCGCGCGCGCGGCCCTCTTTATATACTTATACCGGTGGAGAGGGGAGAGAGAGAGAGAACTATTTACCCCGTCGCGTGCAGGTTCGTTTCGGGAGCGCCAGTGGCGGTGGTCATCGGATGCCAAATAAAGCGAGGTGTGGGTATATCGCGCGCCCTTCCCCCACGTATGCGCGCCGCATGCATACCTGCGGCCTTTCGGGAGTTTGAGGATGGTTTTTTCAAAGTTGTTATTGTTTTTTTTATAGTTAAATAGGTTAATGAATTGTTGTAATATATTTTAAATTTCTATGCACGGTTTTTTGGAATTATATTGTAAAACTTAAATATTAAGCTATTGACATTTTATGTACACTAGCTAAAGCCATGCGCGCTGCGCGCGCTCCATATACTTTTTTTTATTAAACATGATAAAAATAATTTATTCATCATAAGCCGAAAATCTTTTTCTTTCAATAGTAATGCATCATAATATAATACTGCTGTACATTTACCCTTAACTACTACTAAATTTTGAAATTAGAAACTATAATAAGCTATTCGAATATTTTTTTTTAGGAAGTGTTAAATAAAGAATAAAATCTGAACATAATATTGATATAATTTCATTTAAAGAATCTCTTTTACTTTTCATTCCAAGTCTCGAAACCTTCTTTATTTCTAAAATTAAAAATTTGCTTATTGTTTTTAATTTTACTACCCAATTCAATCACTAATAGTATTGTATTTTAGTGGCTATCACTTTAACAATTATAACGTCTTATTTAATTTTACTGTACGTTCAGCAGCGGTAGAAGGTATATTATTTGACGGAACTCTGGCTACGAGCGCTGCTCATCACAAGCGTATTCGTATACGCATCGGTGTAGATACAGGTAATGGTTAAATTATTATTACTCTCTAAATTTGAATAAGTGAATATTCACTTATTTGAAGTGAATTTCACTTATTCGAATTTAGAGAGTACAACCGATGGTGTCCACGCTGGCTCAGTCAATATTATTTAAAAATCTTTTATATAGGATAGTTTACGATAGTATGAGTAGCGACGGAAACCCTATTTCAATAGCACAAGGCCGAGAAGCGATGCTGTTGAAACATTTGAAGGCTCTTATATGCTCTGGAAAACGTTTTCTTTACGTGCGGGATTGTTTACGCCGCCTAGCGGTTACACGGAAAAAAATTTCCTGCTGTGACTACTGACTAGTCCATAGCTGCTGCGGCAACGCCCTCACACTTTTCAGTAATATATATCTGCCAATTTGTCGCACTCACTAGGAGAGGCTCAGAGTTCCGGAACCCCAATTTTCTTCAAACTCGCAGAAGTTGATGGTAACACTTTAAAATAAAACTCTGTACAGTTATAGACCCTAATGCCTTCCCAGAAAAAAGTTAGAACCATTCTGATTTAAAAAAAAAAGGGAAATTTAAGCATTATTTAATGTATTTTGCCTCTGTCCATTGTTTGCGCTACAACAAAAATATATCCAATGACTTAAACTGTTAAAACATACTTTAATTATGTACAATATAAAGAATCAAATCAAATTATTAATTTTAAAAAATGTTATTATCACCTGAATACATTCAATTTCTTGCGATATTTGTATTATTTCTGTTTTGTGCGTTTCTAATGTTAAGTCCATTGTCTGTGCTACAACAAAAATATATCCAAAGACTTAAACTGTTGAAACACATAAATTATGTAAAATATAAAGAGTCAAGTCGAGCCGCGGTGGCTCATGGGTAAGAGCCCGGCCTCCCGTCCAGAAGACTCGGGTTCGATTCCCGGCCGGGCACCTCTGACTGACTGTTTTTTCGGATGAAAAAATTGATCATGTGCCTCGGTAAGACCGTGGCTCGCAACCGGCCTATTAATGCACTTTCTGGTCGCATGGCAGAGTGAACACCCAAGTAACAAAATAGGCAGTTTTTAAAACTTGGATGGCAACCGCTCTGCCGTACCGACAGAGAACATTAATGGTGTTTAAGCCGGCAGGCAGGGGGGGATAACCTCAGCTTGTTTTCTCTAACATACTCAAGTTTGACTCCTCTGCCCGCTGTTTCTGGTGTGGGTTTTCCCTCATGGCATTGAGGTTTTCCCACACCACACGAGGCGTGTGCAAGAGTGAACCCTGGGCGAATGCAGGAATAGTGTGGGATATAGGGATATAGGATGTTAGGATCAAACGCATCCACGCCAAGGCGGTGGGGGCGTCCCGTAGAAACCCTACATAGTGGTATACAGGTAGGAATATGAAATAAAAAAAATAAAATAAATAAATAGCCAAGTCAAATTATTCATTTAAAAAAATGTTATTACCTCAATATATTCAATTTCTTCAGATATTTGTGTTATTTCTGTTTTGTGCCTCCAATGTTAAATCAAAATACCAGAGCTTTTTTCCTTCTATTCATAAGGGAATTTGTTAGTGTACAATTTTATCTTACTTTTAAGACAATAAAATGTGGTTGGCGGTAATAGAGGATTGGTATTTAAAATCCAAATAATCCTATTTTACTCGATAAATTTGTCATTGGTCTCAATGATATTGCTGCTCTCTGACAGATGAGGCTTCCACATCCTAGAAAGAAAAAGAAAAACATACACAAAGAACCAATTTCTCAAATAAAAATAAGTCATAATAAGTTAAATAAGTTTCCTCAAAGTATTTTGAGATTACTAATACTTATCTGATAACTCTGCCCTGGTGATTTTCCTTTTGCTCCATGAACCATAGCAACAGTAACTCATGACTTTTACAGTTATTTCTAACAAAAAACTGTAGTTGTCTAGTGTTCTATTCTAGTAAGCCCTTGTCAAGATTTGCTGTTCCTAATACCCACATACACAGCATGGACAAACTGTTATATAAGTAAATCAGCTGATCAGACAACTACAGTTTTTTTGTTAAAAATAACTATAGAAGTCTTGAGTTACTGCTACTACGGTTCATGGAGCAAAAGGAGCATCACCGGGGGAGTATTTATCAGATAAGTATTAGTAACCTTAAACTATTTTGAGGAAACTTTTTTAACTTACTATGCCTTAGTTTTTACTTGAGAAATTGGTTCTTTGTGTGTGTTTTTCTTTTTCTTTCTACGATGTGGAAGCTTCATCTGTCAGACAGCAGTAATATCATTGAGACCAATGACAAATTTATCGAGTAAAATAGGATTATTTGGATTTTAAATACCAATTAAATAAGAATGTTTAAAATATTATACGAGGAAATAGTAATTTAAATTTGAGGCAGCCAAATGCCGATGGACAATGATAATCGGTTTTGAATCGATCAACGATCAAATTTTCGCTTTTTGACTTATGTAACTAATTCCGATGGTATCGTTAATAATATCATTTTATAATAAAAACAATTTTTTTGTATCAAATATTTATTTATATACTATGTTTATAATTGTTATTTTATATTCTGTGATTTCCTCACAGTGATATTTATTATTTGACTTATCAATAGCAATACTTTTTTTTATCGTTGAGATATGACTGCGATATTATTATTGCTATTTTATCAGGAAACTTAATCCCACATTAATTAAACTTTAAGTATACTTAAATATAATCCAAATCTATAAATAATCTATTATTATATTATATTTATAATCAATCTATAAAAATGTAACATATGTTATTTCCTTATATAACAAGCTTACAACACTTATTATTTATCGAGAAAATCTTCCGTTACATCTACCACAAAACCTTCTATGCCAAGCTTCAAAACATCACTCGTCCATTGTACTTCCTTCACGGCAATCGCACCTAAACTATTGTACGCAAACTAACCGACAACGCACTTCATGCCTCAAAGGCGTCTTCGACTTCCTCGCGCGCCGTTACCGATAAGACAACACCACGCACTTTCACGCTCTAGGGTATATACTACACGCACAATAGCTGCCGCGCGTGCATTTTCTGACGTCATCGCAGCTCGCGTGGACCGGGCGCGGACACGAAATATTGCTTTGTATGCGCGCTCCTTTTGTCGCCTTGACGAGGTCAAACTCATTTCGGGAACTCGCGCGCATATTTTTCTTCTTTCTCTGTCGTTCATCGCGGAACGCCAGTGGGAGGGTTTGTCTACGACTTGTTTCGCGAGTTTTTTACTTTCTTTATCGCATTGATTGAGCGTAATGAGAGCGTAATGTAGGTTGTATTTCTGTTTGTTGGATTTTTTTATAAGGTGGGTTATTGGCGTTTACAGATGTTAACAAAGTATGTGAATCAGTGGTGTAACATACGTTATACTAAAAGAAATGGATTCAATTTTTTTTGTTCAACTATAATTGTGGAATGAACGCTGTTGTTATGTAAAATTACAATTGTAGAAGTTTGATGAAAATTTCAGTGCTGATGAGGTATGTATGATTCCACGGCGTAACTTACAACCAAGAATAAATGAACTTTAATTCATTAAAAATCATTTTCATTGTTGACCATTATTATATGTATATACACAAACTATAAATACTGTGATTTTTATAATTTACTTAAAATTAATTATACTTTAATTTAATTTTATTGTTATCAGCTAAATTACAATTTATAATGGGCAATAAGGATGTACGGTATTTTTATTCAATTACAATTTACAATGTATGTAATTATAATTTAAAGACTCGTTAAAAATGTTAAACTTTTTCATTCGGATAAAGGCATTCGTCGTATAAAAATTTTTATCGCCTTAATAATATCGCGAATCCCCACAAGGTAACCGCGAGCGTCAGTCTCTCATTTTCTCGATTTGGATTTTCAGCGAGTGGACAATATAATTTATATTTCAGCGAAAAAGAAGAGAAAAAGGAGAACAATAATTGTACTCTCGACGACAATTGTCAAGAGTCGTGTATGTACAAAAAGTCATCCTGTACAAGAGCGCAACAAAGAAAAATGAAAGTAAAATATGACAAATTATGATAAAGTTATGGCATCCTCAATTTTTTCTTTTTTTATTCACTGCAGTGACGCACGAAATTTTGCTGCATATTATGCGCGAGAGCGCACGCGCGCGTGCGCTTCTAAATTATTATATACTTAAGTTATCGTCTTGCTCGCGGTCAGTGACACCATATTAATCTCGAAGTACCTGTCATGAAAATATGCTCGTAAAGTTGAAATATTAAAAAACGTTGTGAAAATTTTTTCATTATAAATGTAATATACTGTACGGCATAACTGTATTATAATTTTTAGCCCGGACAATGTACAAAAACCTACGTGATTTACTTAATGTCGGCTTAAATTAATCTTCCCGTATATAACGTTATTACAATATTCCTATAAGATTATTTTTTGTTTAAATCCATATTACTACGTTATCATATAACGTCATTTTGGAATGTAATTTGCAGACGTCAACCCTACTTTCTCGAAATTAAATTTCATCAAAAATTATATGCCCGATACTTATTGATAACAACAAAGGTTTCACAACTCTTCCGCAGCTACATTTTTAAAATCGAAGAATTTCACATATACATCGAGCACTTAAACTTTCACATACTCCCAGCCCAGCCATTTATCGCGCAACCTCAGCCGCGGTATTCCACTCCTAGGGAATTCCTCGCGGCCCACATACATATTATATATACCTACACGCGGAAGCTCGAGCTCGCGCATATAGGGGGTAGCATACACACACAGGTGCGCACGCTTACACGCCGCATATTAATACCCCAACCTCTCTCTCTCTCTCCTTGTCTCTCACAATCGGCGAAATACCTGAGGCATTGGTCAGTCTCTCTCTCTCTCTCTCACCCGCCGGCCCAATAATACGCGCTCGTATAAATACCCACAGACTACTGCCGGGGCGGCAATCCCTCTATCTCCCTCTAACTCGGCACGCCGGCATTTCTATTACCGGTCACAAACAGACCGAGCGCGCTCGGCCCAGCCGACCGAAATAGACGCAGAAATAGAACGGTTAGGCCGTGTCTTTCTCTCTCTCTCTCCCTCTGTCGTGTGTGTGCGTATGGCGAGTTTCTCGAATGAATCACGCACGGGGCAGCTATTCGCGTCACGCGCGAAATCATGCAAATATTTCCGATGAGCCGAGCGGTGCACTGCAAGGAGTGAGTGTATTAGGTATGCGGGAGAGAGAAGTGGACGTGAGATGAAAAAATGACCGTTACACGGGGATAGTGGACGGGTGACGTGGTGTTGCCAAGTTGCGGGAAAGGTTTGCAGCGAGGAGATGATGGTGCAAGTTTTTGGGGGGAATAAGGAGTTTTGGAGGTTCGTGGTGTGCAGGTGAGTTGGGTGCCGGATGTAGAGGCTGGATTGTTAATTTTGGGGTCCGGTTTTAATGATATTCTGATCAAACTGATAAGCTCAAGGGAGACGAGGGTGTGTATTAAAATATATATATGAATTTTTAGAATTTTCGTTGATTTTTTTTTCTTTCTTATTTGTTATACTAGAATTAACATAATATGGGGCATTTATTTCATCATATGATCAGAGCCAATCAAACAATACCGAAAATTTTTAGGTTTTGTATCCAAATTGACAATACTGTTTTGCTTACTCAAAGAGGAAGCATTGTAACGGTGAACAAAATTTTTCGGACAAAAAAGTATTAAAAACTTGTTTTAAGAATAGCGGCATAAAAATTTTTTGATTTTGAGAACATTTTTTCCTGTGCGTGTGTGCGTGCGTGCGTGCGTGCGTGTGTGTGTGTGTGTATGTGTGTGTGTGTGTGTGTGTAGAAGATATCTCCAGAACGAATCGGTCGATTTTGACGGGTCACAGCTTATTCTCTTCAATTTTGATGCCGCTTTAAAATTCCTAAACGATTTAGAAAATTTATCAAATTTCTTTTGTTTTATGATCAAAAAATGATTTTGAAATTTCAATTTTTCCCATTTTTTTTATATGATAGGATCAATTTTTTGAAATTTTTTGAAATGCATTTGAAAGGGCATTAAATTACCTACATTTTCTTTTTTTTTAAGTTTAAATATCTATCGTCCTTCATTTGTTATGAAGGTAAATGTGTAATTTTCTTCTATAATTTTTATCTCAGAAACTATTCCATATTTTTACACGAAATTTGTACCAGTTATTAAGTATGAAAAGTACTTCTACCTCTAAAAATTTTAAGAGGTTTATCGATTTGTTAATGAGAAAAAAATTATTGAAGAAAAAAATTGCATTGTCGTTGTCGCACGATGACTGGAGTAAAAATCAATAAATCTTTATGAAATTTCGCACAGGGTTCGCTTTTTTAAACTTCTAAACCCTTTTCGTTGGCCAAGAAAATCTGTGCATAAGATCGTAAGATATTTAAGATAAAATTTGTTTTTTGAAATTTTTCAAATCTCATTTTCTTGAAAACGATTGGACAAACAAAATTGAAATTTATAGGCTATCTAGCTCATGTTCTGAAGAGTATATGTACAAAATTTCATTAAGATTGCACAATTATTTTTATGAATATTCGTTTTTAGAGTTTTGGAATTTTTAAATTTAATAGTTTATATTATAATAGAATAAAAAAATTAAGTTTGAGGAAGCTAAGTGCCAATGAATTGGCAGCGGTTTTTTAAAACTATTAAAATAATTTTCAATTTTGATTCTCTTATGCAAAATCAATTCTAATTATTATTCTTAATAATTGATTTTAACATGCCGGGAAAAACACTGTCCACGAACAGCACAGAAAACGCTGTTATCCTCGATTTCGACTTCTTCAGCAAAAAAAGGCGAAAACTACCATTTAATACCCGCACCTTTGTTTTTTTTTTCATATACGCTTCTCGAATATCCCGGGGTACAACACTCGCCCATTCGACAACGTGCGCTCCACATGTTTCAGCTTTCGGCTGTCCCCGCATGAAATTTCCCGAGCGACGCCAAAAGCGTCAAACAAAGGACACGCGCCACATGTTCACGACCCGCCGCACTTCCGCATTTATGGCATACATCCTCCACGGATTTTCGAGAAATTCCCCGTTTTCCGCAACCCCCTGAACAAGCATTCGAAACCACTCTGGTTTGCCGCAAAAAACGAACAAAAAATTTACAAGCCTCGTACCGTAATAAATCACGGAAAAATTTTTTTCAAACTGCACGCACAATTCACATCTCGAGCGAACCACAACCCCCCAATGTCCAATAAACCCGCATACGCGCGTCCTACCCCTTTTTTTCTATCATTGACGCTACAGCATCGCTCGTTTAAAGCACCTCGCGCGTCCTATTATTACCGGCCTACTTTATTACACCCCCCATCTCCCAAGCGCGCGCTCCGCTCATTACACATTCAAAAGATTATCCCGCGCGTATTCGCGCTCGCCATATATATTATTCCTACAACTCCATTATTATCGCGGCAGCCGCATGCGCGGGGCACAGTTTCTCCGATTCTCTCCCTCCCTCTCGTAATTTAAACTCGCGCGCATCATCCCTCGAAAAATGCCCGTTATACGGGGGCGTATACGCATTCTCTCTTGCTCTCTCTCCCCCCCGTATGTCTCTCCCGCAATTGCATTAGACTTGGAAAATTTACCGCTGGCGCTGCGTGTATATATGCGCGCGAGATGGAAAAAACTGCGAGCAAATAAACGCGCCGCGAAACTAGTTTCTTTGTGCGAGAGGGAGGGAGGAGAGATACGCGCGCCGGAGGTACTTCGCGCTCGCGCGCTTGTGCTGCTCGTCGGCCGTAATATATGTACATGCATCTACACCTTACTTTATACAGGCGCGTATAATGCGCCGTAATTTAATTCGACGAGCGCGAGCGAGCTTCGCGGGTAGTATGTGTGTATAGATAGAGCGCGTGTATATATATATATGTATATAAAGGTGGAAACATACGAGCGGCGCGCGAAAATTTCTTATTGTTTTCTTCCTGCACGCGGAGAGTTTACAGCCGCGCGATAAAGTGTACACTGTGTGTATGTATATACATATACTCGGAGGGGTCTTCCTCTCGTGTAGGAGGAGTAACTTAAAAATGCGTTAGCCGAGCGCACGTCTCTTTCGTTTTCGTCTCGCTGTGCACAATGCCCGAAAAAAAGAGCCGAGACACTGAAAAAACATTCGCGTGCGGCGTGCGCCTTTTGTGAAGAATCTTAAGTCTTTATTTTCTGATGTCTTTTCGTGTATGTTTTGCGAAATTTTGAGGGACGGGGGTTGGGCATAAAGGGAACAGGGGAAATGCGACGTCTTAAGCGGATTATAGAGGAATAATGCGAGTGTTTGAAAAGTTTGGCGTTTTATAGAAAGGAACAGGGAGAGAAGAAGAAGATGAAGCAGATATGGTGAAGTTTTGTGGAAGGCAGGTCATTTTTCTCCGTGGGTGTCACAGCCGTGTCGAAAGCGACTAGCCGAAGGCAGGACGTGTTACTCGGTATATATAGTCGTGATCGTTTAGTTCGGCGTTTCACGTGATTTTTCTCACGTGTATTCTTCGTATATGTACCTATAACGACGTCTCGAAAATTTGAAATGTAGTTTCTCTACGCCTGTGTGTATATGTTTTGTCAGCTATAATCTTCGCTTTGTGTGAGAAAGTTGCTTGATTAATCGTGTGCAGCTTCGATCTTTATAAATGAGGTGGATTGAATCGCTCTTTGTACATATGCGAACGTAGGTATTCCACAAATATGTGCGCTCCACTCAAACCGAAATCTCTACTACCATTTTCGTTAGAAGCTCGAAATATCATTCAAAATGTCATTCCCCAGCATTACTTCATACACCTTTTGTAACAAAAATTGAATTCCACTTAATCCGTCCTCGCATGAATATATATACCGGAAACACTTTAGCATTTTTTTAATGCTGCAACACTCCGATCTATTACACCATCTAACAAAGCTCAGCCTTAATATGCTCTTCCCAAAAAATTCAGAGTCAAGGTCGCCCCGGCGCTATTTCAATCTCATCTCGTCACTCTCGTGTATATATATAATACACACCCGCAAAAATCAGATCCCGCGTAACCCATTTTTCCACTAAAATATAATTATATATTTCAAACCTTATCGTCGTCACACACCTCTGGCCGCGGCATTATTAGCATAACCGCGCGCGCGAATGCCATATTTAAAAGTATTGCGCATCAGAAGCGCTCGCGCGCGCCTCTACTAATCCATTTATCAACACGCAGGCGCACATATATAATACACAGCGCAGTGTCAGAGAGTCTATCTCGCTTATTTTTTACGACATGATTAATTTTCTTGCACCACGGCCATAAATTTGACGCATTAAACGGGCTTTTATTGCTTATTGAATTTACGAAAGAAATGCCGCGGCGGTACTTATAACTATAAAATACATGTACGTGCAGCTCGCGTAGGAGCTGTTGCTGGCAGCTATACACCACCTTTGTGAATATACATACGCGGCGTGTATGCGCGTATATCGCTAATTACGCTAATGAAGACTTTGGAAAAGAATTCCCCGGCGCTGCTCTGTCCTCGTATTACTTTTTTCCTCCCCCTCTATATCCCACCTTCTCTTGTACAAGTATATGTATATATACACGTGCATGCACCTCTTACTTCTCGCGCGAGCGAGCGAGTGTGCTTTGATCGGCTCTTTAATGCCGGTAATTCGAGAGTCGCTCTCTCGCGTAATACTATACTTATTTCGCGGCATTTTTGCATTCCTCTCTCTCTCTCTCTCTCTCTCTCTCTCTCTCTCTCTCTCTCTCTCTCTCTCTCTCTCTCTCTCTCTCTCTCTCTCTCTCTCTCTCTCTCTCTCTCTCTCTCTCTCTCTCTCTCTCTCTCTCTCTCTCTCTCTCTCTCTCTCTCTCTCTCTCTCTCTCTCTCTCTCTCTCTCTCTCTCCTACTTATGCAGCAGAAAACACGTATACACACACTCGCACACGCCTTTGTCGCGAGCTCGCGACGGATGGAAATATCGTCGCGCCGAGTGAGGGATTACGGTGGCGTTTACTTTTGCTCTCTCTCTCTCCCCGTGTTTCGAAGTAGTATATACGAAACTTTGCGCGCAGCGGTACGTATAATAAATAGCGATGTAATTCAAGCGTATACGCGCGAGTCGAGGCCGCGGGGGAGGGAAAATTTCACTAGCGCTGCGCGCGGCATGCGCTATTTTTCTTCGTCGTCGTCGTCGTTGTACGTGTCGCAAGAGGGCATTTTTATCACGATACGCGCCTGAATATTTCAGACTGTATAGGTGTACAGAGCGAGGATTGAATAAGTTGTATGTATTTCGTGTGCGTCGGCATACTAAACGCTGCTTACTTATTCTGGTGCAAGATTTGTTGTACGTTATTGCACACGTGTTTATTGGTAATTTATGTTGTATATATACATCGTGCATTGACGCATACAGCGATTTTGTATATAAAATGATAAAATTAATCCGAACACAAAGGCAATAATTTTCAATGCACCAAGAAGAGGAGAGTTCGAGTGACCCGCTAACCCCCAGCGTCCTTGTTCTTCCTTACGCGCGTATTCCTGGAAATATTACTTATAATACCGCGAGAGTTGCTTAATTTAAGAGTGTCCTCTCTCTCTCCCCCCCTCTCTCTCTCCCTCTTTCGCTGCGCGCGATTGCAAATCGTTTCTCGCATTTCAAGCGAGAAAAACACCAAAGCAAATCGTTCAAGTGAGTAGCTGCTAACACATGACGGCAAATATAATGTACATTACATGTATGTGTATACATATTGAACAGAAACGAGTGGGTATGTAAGACAGATATTTATCTTTATTATATCTATTTAAGAGTCTTAAGAATTTCTGACGTTTTTTACAATCGCCTCTGCCTTTCCCGGCGCGCGGCGATAAATCATTTTTCACGTGTAACGCAGGCGTTACAGTATACGTGAAAACATTCTCTTTGAAATATAACGAGTGTGCATGAGTGCAGCGTCGTGTAGGGGTATTAGTATTACATTGTGCATTTTAAAATAATGGAAACAAAGAACGTAAACATCATTTCTTATGTAATGCCATTACAAAATTTCGTTGTTGCAAAAATTTTTTCAAAGAACTCTTTTTTCGCATCCTGGTAGAAATTTCGGAATTAGTAAATAAATAAGAAAAATAACTGATTATTCGGTAGCGGTGAAACCATGATTTCGGTCATGTTCCCCATTTAATAATGGAGAAAACGTTACTCTCTAAATAGTGGAAACTAATTCATAGTGAAAATTGATCCACTGCCGAAATAGTGTATCCACTATTTCGGAGTAAATGTACACTATTTAAGCAGTGGAGCAATTTTCACTCTGAAATAGTGACTTTTCCACTATTTTACATTTAGAGAGTAGTCACGTAATCTCGAAATGTTCATCTAAATATTTCAGAGTAATTTAATCGTATAATTAATAATATCTATCAAAAAACAATAGTTTAAAATGGTGAATATACCCTTGTGAAAAATTAACCATTTTGGTTGGTTAACGTGTTAATCAAATAGAAGCATTTTCGATCAAAATCAATATTTAAACATTATTAAAAGCATCGAAAATTATAATCACATGTTCAAATGTTGACAATAGAATATGTTCTTATGAACGAGAATTGAATATTTATCTTTAACAACGAAATAATGTTAGTGTGACGTTTTTAACTCCAAAATTAACCAACAATTAGCCGTTAATGTTTCTACCAAGGTGATCGAAAAATCGTTTCACGGTGCCGACGTAAAAAAATTCCGATTGAAAGATATTTGGGAAAAGTTTTATTTGGTTTAAGTTTGGAAAAACGTATGCAATGAGACAATGCCAAACTTCCCAATTCACGATAGAACGTTATTGAAAAGTTTAGTAATCGTTTCCCAAACTTTTCATCAATTAATTTTTATAAAAGTTAAGAAAAACTTCAAACTTTATAAAAGATAAGAAAAAGTTTGGAAAAGTTGGAAAAAACTTTGGAAAAGTTAAAAACAACTTTGAATAAATCTTTTTATTGAAAATTTTTAATTTAGAAAAGATTGAGTGTTGCCCCATCCACTTACCCTATAAAGAAAGACAGAAAGAAGGGATGGTGGAGGCCCTCTCCGTCGCCCCCTACCAGTGAAGTCTGCCCGGATCACCGTTCAGGAGCCAGTTACGTAGAAATGAATCTACGTAGGAAGCGCCTGGGCGATTCCAGTTATCTCTGCTTGAAAAAGGAAATCAGAATAGAGGAATTTGTGCGTTGCCCTGTGAGGGCATTTCCACACTATCAGAAGCTATAGAGCAAGAACGGTTGTATGGCTGAACTACTAAGTAAAGTGTAGAATAAGGAAAAACCTCGCTACGAGTAAAAACCCATTTGTCTTAAGTTGGCCACTCACCCTCATTCCTGCTTTTTCAGTTAGGGACTGTCCACATAACGCCGAGCTGCGATTTGCTCCTTGTAGACTTCGTTGCTGAGTGGTCAATATTTACAAACCAAACAACCAGCGACGAACCAAACAACCAGCAAACGAACAGTCTATAAGAAGAGCAAGTCGCAGCTCGGAGTTATGTGGACAGTCCCTTATAGCCCGGGCAGGACATGTTTACTCAAGTATTGTCATACGCCATCTGTCGGTAGTTAATAGCAGTTATAACATTTATGAATGAAAATTTTACGAAGCGTTAGCCAAACTTGTCAAAAACGTTCTATCATGAATTGCGAAGTTTGGCATTGTCTCATTGCATACATTTTCCCAAACTTAAACCAAACAAAACTTTTTTCAAACATTTCCCAAACTCGAGTTTTTTTTACGTGGGTGGATACAAACGGTCAAGAAAATGTCCAGATTTTGCCGATTATTGGTCAAACTAGCTATTTATTAGGCAAATAATGGAATCGATTTCCCACCAGGACACCGAAGAGTACATTTTGCGTGAAAACATAAAAAAGGGGGACAAAAACTTTTGCTACACCAATTCAGCGAATCTCTGCGACGAGCCCAAAAAGCGATCGACTCGGTTAAAATTAAACATTCCTCGATATATTATATACCCTCGTTTATCTTGCGACAGCCCGCGCACTCGCCCGCTCGCTCACGCGCAAAGAGAAAGTATAAACGGATTGTTGAGCTCTTTATTGTAATGTGTATTTCGGAGTCCGTCCCTCTCTCTCTCTCTCTCTTTCTCTCCCTCCTGCGCGTATATATATAATCATACAGGACCGACCAGCGTTCCATTACCGAAACGGAACTTCTCCCTCGCGCGCACTCTAAAATCTTAAGAGTATTTTCACGTATGAATATCCTACATACGCACCAATGATCAATATACACACACACACACACACGCTTGCGCAATTTTCACCGGGCGTCGTCATCACTGCCGTGGCATTTCTTTCGCGCGCACGCGGTTATGTCATCGATTATACGGCCACCGGCGGCGGCGGCGACAATGGAAAAGCCTTCGTGTACAAATAATATATTACACGCGTTATCTCGAGAGTGCATTTTCACGTATATCAGAATCATTCCCAATGCAGTGCGAGACGGTATATGTACGATGGCCAAACTGGATGATGGCAAGAGTGAGCTCTGGCTGGGATTCGCGAAAAAATTTGGGTTAACGAGTAAAATGCGATATAATATCGTAAAGGAGAAACTTATTATTTTAATTTAACGGTGATGAACTATCTCTACGGTTTATGCCCGCGAAAAAATTGAAAACATGGGCAATATATTTCATATATATTGGATATACAAATTAGCAATATATTACAAATATACTGACTATGCGATTGCCAATATATTAGTAATATATCTGCGATTCTACATCCTCCAATATATTACTCATATATTGGCAGTATAAAATGTATACAAATAAATTTTAAAACGTGTTACCAATAAGTATAGCCGGAATAGAGTGCCGCTACTTCAATAAGTTATTTTTTAACACACCCCATCATAAAGTTCATACTTTATTCCCGCCGAAGTGGGAAAAAAGTGCTACGTTCCCTACCCTCACTCTAGTCCCCAACGCCACGCACATGTGCCCTAGCCTTCGGCTCGGGCACAAACAGTGCGTTGCGCTGGAGACGAGAGTGAGATTAGGGAATCAATATGCAGCCTTTTTTCCCTTTTCAGCGGGAAACGAGTACGAACTTTATGATAGTTGTGTTAAAAAGTCGTATATTGCACTCGTGAATATAGTGGGTTGTGCGAACCTGCGCGTTTGTCGCCCTCGCTTCGCTCAGGCGACAACTCTCGCGCAGGGAGCACACAACCCACTTTATTCCCTTGGTGCATAATATACTATTTATACATTACAAATCAAAATTATTTCACGCAAACATTGCGGAAATTTTTGAGACCCTATTGTACATTTGTACAAGAGGGGATAACAAAAACAAGGCGAGCCTTGTATTTCAAACTCTTCGTAATGAGTCGTTCGAACGGATGAATTGCACGGCTTATATACTTACTCTCGGCCTTCCAATGCGTTTAAAGGAGCCACTATCGGCGCGCCGCATAGCGGTGGCAAACGGGAACTTTTAATGGCCGACGCTCGATAAGTAAGCTTCAGCTATTCATCCGCTATGCGGCGCGCCAGTAGTGACTTTTTTAAACGCATTGGAAGACCGAGAGCATATAAGCATGTAATTTATTCGTTCGAACGGCTCTTTACGAAGAGTTCAAAATACAAGGCTCGCCTTGTTTTTGTTATCCCCTCTTGTACAAATGTATAATAGTGTCTCAAAAATTTCCGCAATGTTTGCGTGCAATAATTTTGATTTGTAATATATAAAAATAACTTATCGAAGTAGCGACACTCTATTCCGGCTATACTTATTGGTAACACGTTTTGAAATTTATTTGTATACATTTTACACTGTCAATATATGAGTAATATATTGGAGCATGTAGAATCGCAGATATGTTACTAATATATTGGCAATCGCATAGCCAGTATATTTGTAATATAATGCTAATATGTATATCCAATATATATGAAATATATTGCCCATACTTTCAATTTTTTCGCGGGTGGGTACACTATATGGACGGTTTCGATATGCGGAAGTGTATTAAGGCGCGACCAAGGTTCTCTCACTCGCCTATTACGCACCGAACCTCAAGATAACGACATAATAGTCCCAATTTGTACTTATATTCCCACCTCTTATAATCGCATTATTTTTACACAATCAACTCCTCGCGCGCGAGCGCTCACTTATCTTACAGATTACTCCTAGCTCTCGAACCTCATCCACATACACTCACATCATGCGTCATTGTTTTTCCATCCGATAACCTCTCTCCTTCCCTGTTATTCCATCTTTCTGAGCAAACGCAGAGAGTAGCGCCGCGCGCCGCTCAACTTCCGGAGTGTAGTCTCTCTCTGATGCGCACATACGAATTCTGCGGAAAGGCCAGCGGAAGTCCATCGTCGTCCCTCCGTCTAATTAGCGTACAGGCTACTGTGCCTGCCTGTGTGTCCAGACTTTAAAAGCCTAGGCAAACACATCGCACGACGCGGTGTGTACCTCTCTCTCTCTGCCAAAAAACGAGCATAGGCGTGTGTACCGCGGGGGGGGAATCCATTAGCAAAAACGGCGAGAAGAGTCTCTCCTACCTCTCTCTAACGAGCTACCTATACCTACCTACCTACCTACCTTAGAGCGCAAAGTGAATTAAAAGCGCGTAACGCTGGAGGTCGATGCTTTCCGTGTCTCATAAATAACTCGCTAGCTCTCTCGAGCCATCCAGCTAGCTAGCTAGCTTCGCTTATACACACTCCACTGTATACGCCGCGGCGAGGACTTCCTGCTCCCGCAGGATATATACGCGCGGGCCCTACCCCGCCTGTACAACAGCTTATATACTCTCCTCTCCTCGCGCGCTAAAACCCGTCTTATACGCACGGCGGCGGCCTCGTGGGCCGTTCGTTGGCTGCTGCTGCTATGCGCTCGCGCTGTACTGCTGCCACTCTTCTCTCTCTGTATTAGTGTGTATATGTGTGCTGAGCGCAACGCTCTCTCTCCCCAGAAAGAGAGAGAAAGACGGCGCGCGCGACCTCGGCCGTCCTTGCCCCCTGCGGTAGGCAACCTGTCAACGTCCGCTCGCTCGCTCGCTCGCTCGCGCTGTATAGCAACGAGTCGAGGAGTCGGGCCGCGCGTTGTACAGCGCACCGCTGCAAGTATTGACGGTCCTGAAAACATTGGCTGTGTGTATAGCAGAGAGAACGGGCCCCGCGCGCGATCTCTGTGGTGCTGGTGGGACGATATCATAGGGATACCTTATTAGGATAGCGCGGAATATCTTATTGCTTGATTTTCTCTGGCGCCACGACTGTCTGAGCTCGCGCGGTTATGTGTATGTGTGTGTGTGTGTAAAAGGCGTAAGGCGGTTTTATAAGAACGCAACGCGCGCAGCGCAAGAGAGCGAGAAAATTCACGAGCCGTTGGCTGTTTTATATATACTATATAGGTATATATACGGTTAAGGTTTCTGTGTTGGGTTTCACGCGCTTGTGTTGTCCGAGGCGGGCGGCAGCGCACTTTTTACCCTCAGGTTTGATGTATACGCCCGGCGGTGCAGCAGGCGGGAGGTGGTGGTACACAGACTTACTTTGTTGTGTTGTGTGTCGTTGCTGGGTTATATGCCGGGGTTTTAATGGCAGTTTGTATACACGTTATTGGCGCGACTTTTGCGCGAACGAGGGAGGAGAGAGAGAATTGATGGGGTACATTTAAATGGGTTTATTTTGGTCGTATATGTGGGTAAAGAGATATACGGTGCGTTGTATAGTAGAGTGTGTTATGCGCGGGGAATAAAGGCACGAGAGGGTTATATGGCTGCTGGGCTGTGATTAAGTTTTTAGCCGATTCACCGCACGCGGAGAGAGAGAGAGAGAGGAGAGTCTGATTTTCCTTGAATAGGATTGGAATCACACGCTACTGTGCTAATTAAACGAGTGCGGCTGGTGGATGTATACTTACAGCTCAATACCTGTGCACGCTCATTGTAACATCTCTCTCTCTTTCTCTCTTTTGCTGGTTCTTTGCGAACACAATGTTTCTAAAAATAAGCAACGTGCATTTGTTCCCACGTGTGTGTGTATATATGTTGAGAGAATTATTGCGAATTGGCGTTTAATAGAGACAAAGAGACATTCAGTGCTTGCCGCGTTTGCGGTCTCAAGTATATACAACATTTTACTGCATGAAAAAGGAAAATGAGAATCCACGTTAATTGATTGCATATATTCGCATGCATTTACAAATTTTGATAAAAGTACACGATGTAATTAAAACCGCAGAGAGGTCATTCAATTCGTCAGCAGACTTACGCACAATAAATATATAAATAATAATAAAAACAGTTGAACTTTGCACACACGAGTTTTAAATAAAAATTTTCGATCAAAAAGTTTCTCCCAGGTGTATTACACGTACACATAAGCGATTTTTTTTCGTTATCATCTCCAAGAAAATAAAAACGCAATTTTCTACGCACACACGACGGGGGGGATAACATATTTCATTATTTGTCAATTGGGATAAAGTTGCGTATTTCGCGTGATTAAGAGCAAAAAGTGAAAGGCTCCGCTCTGCTCCAAGCCATAAGAGAAAGAGATAGACGCCGGGATTAAGAGCGCGCCTATATACGCTTTATTCTAATGCAGGGCAAACTCTATGTTCACTGCAATGGCGGCGGCCCGCTGTAAATTATCGCGATTACGTCAGGCTCCATATAAATATTTATCGTATATTTTAATCATTGACGCAAAACTCTACATACGTGGCGCGTCGCGCGAAAAAAATCGTCAACCGTGCACGTCTATAACATTTTATAATATATTGGCCCCGCGCGGTGTGTGAATTCGTCGCGATATAAATTACGCGAGCGCGCGGTTTTGAAGCGCGTCGGGACGAATTAATTTTCCATTTTTTTTTCTCGTACAATCTAAAAGGTGCCCGCGACACGATGCGTGCGGCGAAAAAGGCGCGGTTATTATCGCACGGTTATAATGCATAAAGAGTACATTATAGGTCTTTCGCCAGTCATTTACCACGCGGCGTTAGTGGCGAAATATAACGCGCGCGCTCGGAGAGATTATGCAAAATAATCGATCCCTGAGACTATGTATAATAGCGATAGTCGTCATACACTGATAAGACAAAAAGGCGTCGTTATCTGCTACGCCGACGCGCGTGCGTAACGGTGTGTCCGAAGCCCAATCAATTTTGTTTATCGATAGACACTTTTAGTAGGTGAAGGAGAGACGCGCACGTGCCATTTCAAAATACGATCATCGGGCGGCGCGTGTGTCTCGGGTTACGGTAAGAGTCTTCTCAATGCGATGTGCCCGGCTACTAACAAAGTGGAGAGATTCTCGGCGTACGTTGTAGTATACTTACTCCCGAAGAAAATAAACGATAAAAGTTTACATTATGTATATATATTCGAGTATAGGTGATGGCGTGTCGCGTGTATAACGGCACTCTCTGCCCGAGATGACGCAGAAATCCGCGTTTTTATATATAGAAATATCGTATACGTTATACGTTTAATTATTTTTACGATAATCGCGCGCAAGATATTAAATTACAAATTCATTAACGCGCGTGTATAATATAATCCTCAAAAAAAAAGGGTATCTCCCGGTCATTTACGCAAAACGATACCGTTATAACCCACTCTAAATTCACTTCTCGCGCTCGCAATAATCGCTTATTACAATGCATACCTCGCGGCAAATCACCGCAAAATCCCACACTTATACTTACATCACCGGAATCCCCTTTCCCCTCTTCCAAAAATCCACCCACCCACCACCCATCAACAGCCGCGCCGCGATTAATAACCTCTCGCTCGCGCGGATTACGCTCCTCGCGCGCACCCTCGTATATACACGCACTTAATCGTGATTTACGACGTGAGGAAATCCGCGCGCGTATCGCTTTCCTTCATTATACGTATACGTATACCCCCGTCCACGTATACATACACATACAGCTGGTATATATAATCCCCGAAGGCGGCCGCCTGTAACCGATCCCCCGAAATATTGTGCCCCCGGCGTGTAACTGCAGGTTTCACGCCCTCTCTATAGGCATTATACACTTGCGAATTTTCTCTCCCCGCCGTCTTATTTCCCGAACGAGCATAAATCTCGTTATATACGAAGAGGGATGACTATACCTATACCGACGCCACCGCCCTGGTAAATCACCCGACAGGTGCCCTACCTGCAGGTAAAAGGTAGCTGTTACACGCGGTGACTGTCCCGGAAGTGTCGGCGTCGACGACGACAGCGATAAATGCATTAACAAGCCTGCAGGTAGTTTAAGTGTCTATATATAAGCGTATAAGATATCCATACGCGCGCACCCCCTGGTGACAGGACTATACACGCGCGCGTCCGACTTTGAAGTTCTTTTTTTTTTCGAAGGTGCCCGCCTGCTTCCCGGAACCCCTTTGGTGGGCTCACGCGCGCACGCGACGTGTCTTTCCCTTAAAAGCAGCGCGGAGAGGACTCGGGAACAAATTTCACCGACGAAAACGCGCAAGAGGAGCAACGGAGAGAAGAAGAAGAAGAAGAAGAAGAAGAAGCTACAGCAGAAGCAGAAGCCAGAAGCGAAATCGTCGTATTCGAATATATATCTATATGTATATAGGTATATACAGTCAGCGCGCGCGTCCCGCGTCGTCTCCATAAATTCCCTCGCGCATAAGGTTCCACGAAGGGACTCGAGAGAGAGAGAGGGAAAAGATCCTTCTTATATTCCGCTTGCGCGCAGGCATTCCTTTTTCACTTACTCTCTCACGTTTCTGTCTTCCTCTATTTTCACTCCGGCGGAGAAAGAGAGAGAGGATCCTACCGATACTTTTTGTGTGCGCCACGTCTTGCGCGTCGTTTTGCGGAAGATGCGGCTGCACGACTCTGCTGCAGCGACGCGCGCGTGCGGAATATTCAATGCGAGGTTCCAGGCCCCCGATGCCAAAGAGCGACGAATTTCGTTCGAGTGGCGGCCGTGTATATGTATTGAAAAACGAACTTTTAACGGTTTTTTTCGAGATCGGTATGCGGCGCGTATACGCGTATTATACAATGGGTAAAAGTGTGCAGGTTTGCGAGAGAGCTTTTTGATGTAATTTCATATTTTACGAGCTGAATTTCGTTGTGTACAGTGTGTGGATGTGTGTTGCGCAATGGATAAAGGTGGTGGTTGTGCGCGCGGATGAAAACCGCAGAAAAGATTTGTTTTACTTTCTCTCCGGCGAGCGGGCATTTTTTCTCTCTCTGCATGGGATCTGCGTTGAAAGTAACTTCATTTTCACGAGTGTGTGTGTGTGTGTGTGCGACGTTCCTTTTCCGAAACCCGTCGGGCGGGCTTTTTGGCCAAAAGTCAATGCCGCAGACGTGTTGAAAAGAAGTCGGGAGAAAAAGAGAGAGAGGTTGAAGATTCAATCGGGGCGCGATTGAGAGTATGACTTTATAACTGCGTTGGGAGATGTCTTACTTCGATAAGGCTTTTTTTCGAGTGGTTGTTTGGTGACGTGTCTACGGGTAAGTGGAGTGGTTGATCTTATTTTTTGTGAAGTATTCGATCATTTGTATATCTTAGATTGATAACGTGGTGATTTAATGTCCTGGTTAACATTTCTTTTTTTTTTTTTTTTTAATTTCCCAATAATAATTTTATTTTTACAATAATTTTGTTTTATTTGACTCTTTTTCGTCTATAAATATTAGTTCAATAATCAAGAGATTCACTTCACTTACAGAAAATTTTTTTTGAAAAAATCACTATTTTGATATGGTAATAGACTGTGAAGGTCCAAACAATTATACCAAACTGGATGGAAAGTTATATAGTAGAAGTATACACGGAGAATTTTGTATAGTAAAAATTACTACTTTTCAATTTTGATAGTAAATACGGTGAGACTGTCTAATTTTCTCATGAAAATTTTCTCATGAATATTACTATAATTTACAGAAAAAATTGCCATTTATATAGTAAAATTACAAAATAATAAATTTATTTTATTATAAATTTTAATAATTTTCATGAAAATATGAGCCTGTCCCACGGCTACTATTGAAAATAGTAATTTTTACTACAAAATTTTTCTCCTTGTAGTAAATTTTACAATAATCATAGTAAATCTACGAATATTTCTAGTAAAATAAACTCTAAAGTCTGGCAATAACTTTTCGAATTTTGTACAGTTTCCAACCACTTCACCGAAAAAGCGCAGTAATAAATTTTCCAAAACTATTCAACCATTTTTCTCCGTTAATACGCACGGAAAAAAAACCTGCATTCAGAAACGTCGCTCCGAAACAATACTCACCTCCCATTTTTCCCGTCCAGCTTAACTGTGTTAAGCTTGGCAGCCGGAAAAAAGGCCGCTAAACGGTAGGGTTTCTATGCGCCGGCCGCGGGTTCGACGTCCCTTTGAAAAGGTGACTAACAGGCGCGACAAATCGCCACGTAACGAACTAATTTTTACCCAAACACACGTCACACGCATGCGCATGCATAACTCTCTACATCATTCGACGTAACCTTCGAGAAAGAAAGAGAAAAAAAATTATCATCTGAAATTCCTTCCCGCACGCGCATCAAAACAACCCGCGCATCCATTCCTCTCGTTATATTACTCAACGGTGAATAATAACGCGTAATTTGTATATATCACGCCGCGCGACCTTCGACCAAAAAAAAAGCCCCGACTCATTATTATTATCATCGTCGTCATTACCCAACCGAACGTCACCGTTACGATAATCCTCCTCCGCCGCCTCCTCCTCTTTTCGCTTTCGTCGTGAAAATTCCAACGACAGCGCAAGTATATACCTATAAGCACCGAAAACCCCCAGCGTGAAAAATCTCGGTATGCGCGGCCTCTCGCCTGCGTCCATCACCACGCACTACACAGCCCTTTGCTACAAGCAGCAACAGCCTCCCCTCGCTATATACTACTGAGAGAGAAAGAGAGGAATGCACACGGTAGTACACGTCGTGTCTAAGGCCTGCACTCGCACGCGCGAAGCATAGTTCCACACACAGCGCTGCATGCTGCACTGGCGAGAGAGAGAAGATCGTATAGCCCGCGCGCGCATAGCAGCGGCATGGCAAGAGTGTGTCTTGCTGTCCGTTTTTCACTCGCGGTGCAGCATGCGCTGTGCGGTGTGTATATATAGGTATATATCGTATAGGGAGAGAGAGAGCGAGCTTAGAGGGAGAGAGGACGATGGCAGGTCGAAAATTCGCGATTATGCAGATAGCGAGGAAGAGAGAGAGGGGAAGAGAGGATGAAATATTGAATTTCGTGCGCGGCGGAGTGCCTTGGCCTTTGCCGTGAAAAATTGAATTATATATGTATACATAGTGGAGCGAGGAATGGGGTATTTTTTTTTTTTTAAGGAAAAGAGGAAAGTTGTTTTTGTCGTTACAAAGGTATGCTGTTTATTAAAAACGGATAGTTCAGCGTGCATGCGTAACGTGGCGTCACTTACATCACGATGTGAGTCACGCGCGCGTCTCTTTCAATCAGCCCGATAGAGAGACTCGGAAGCCATTATGCAAAACGCGCCGTGTAATAATTTCCTCGGACTTTATGAAAGCGCGTATAATAGTCGCAGCGCTATTATATATATACGCATACCGACGGGCGAAATTCTTCGTGGAGGAGATAGCGTTTAGAGATGCGCTCGGGCAAGCGCGTATATCTGCAGTATATACAGCCGATGGGAGTAGCGTATCGCGCGATAAAGAGATAGCGCGCGCATTGTTGCACACGCGCTCGTATCGTATAAGAATTCTAAGAGTCATTGTCTCTCTCCCTCGCTACGGTAGAAAGATTCGAGAATCGTCTCCGTCATTCGGGCGGAAGATAAAAGGTGACTTTTGTTTATCTCTTCCGATCACGGGAGCGGGCGAATAAAAAGATACATATATCTTTCGCTATTGTTTTTTCGTGTATAGAACCCGCGCTGAGAGATAACCAGAGTGTGTTTATTCACAGACAGTCACATTTTCGCCGGTCAGGGCAAATTATACCCGTACAGTATATACGCGCGTGCAAAAACTCCTCCTTTACTGGTATACCTATAGGTTATAACGGGCGCATGGTAGGTACCTGTATTACCGGCATCGCGAGTTATGATGAATAGAAGCTCGCAGTGTGACAGTGCGTCGGTAGTCTCGCGGTAGAGACACTCGCCTCCGGTCCGGACGGCTCGGGTTCGATTCCCGATGCCGGCGCGTATTTTTTCGTATTTTTCCCCGAATCCACCCCGTTACATGGCGCCCAACGAAATAATCCACGTTTCCTTTGAAAATCGGTAAAGAAGTCCGATCGAAATTCTTCCTCCCATCCACACGGATACGCGGATCACGATCCCGAGGGATTCCCTGCGTGTAAGTCTGTGCGGTATACGGCCATAGGAAAGCACTGTAGCCTCCGTAGTGTGCATACGGTTACGTGGTACGGCCCCAGCGTCGTGTGAAGGGGACTTGAGTCGCAAGAACCGAGACGAGGTGTTCTCTTACTCAAGTGTTGATCGCGCGAGTGTAGGTACGGATCACGCATCTTTCAGTCAAGGAAATTGAGAGTTTTTCTTGTACTGATCCAGCCCCCTCCACGTAGAACAGAGTCTACGAGACTCCCGCACAAGCATTCAGTTGAGATTACTCCTGAATGGCGGTTGAGCATGGAGAAGTATCACGCCTCCTGTAGAGAAGTAGGAGACTGATAGATCGCGTTCGGGTGGGGAGGTGTAAACGGGAAGAGATTCGGATGCTAGTCGGCGGCACGATTTAGCGCCCTAGTTGTCTTGGCAGATATCGCGTCCAGGGTACGCGAAATCTGGGTGGGGGATATAACGGGCGCATGGTAGGTACCTGTATTACCGGCATCGCGAGTTATGATGAATAGAAGCTCGCAGTGTGACAGTGCGTCGGTAGTCTCGCGGTAGAGACACTCGCCTCCGGTCCGGACGGCTCGGGTTCGATTCCCGATGCCGGCGCGTATTTTTTCGTATTTTTCCCCGAATCCACCCCGTTACAAGGTATACGCGCGCACGGTTGGTATATAAACGTATGTGTAATGCATCCGCGCGAGGGGTCAGTGCATTTGCGCGACCGCGCGCGACGCGGCGAACCCTCTCCTCTCCCTCTCTCTCATAGCCGGCGGCTATACTTTAATCGCTCGTTACACGCCGCTGCAGCGCTGCTCCGATTTTCTCCCTTTCCTTCGTCTCGCGATGACGCTTTTTTATCTCGCGCGAACGCGAGAGTGAGTGCGATTTATTTGCATTCGCGTTTTATAAGTACCGCGTTGGTATGTTTGTAAGTTTTTTTTTAGAAGGGGAGGGAGCGATGCAAAGTGGCGTGTTGTGGGTGGAAGGGTTATTTATTTCTAAGTGCCTTCGTTAGTTCGCGCCGTTTCTAGAAATGCATAGAAGAGATGTGGGTGTGTTGTAGGAAGGTGGAGTTGGGTTTTTTTTTGCTAGATGGCGCGGGGCTGGGGATGGATGTTAAGGGGGGATTTAAATATGGAGCTGGTTTTGCACTTTGTGCGACAAGTTGATTGGATTGGAAAAATTTTTGACATTGGAGTTTTTAGTGATGAGATATATATTTTTATTTAAATAAGGTATTTATTTGTTTACACGGAAAAAATTTTGTTGTAAACTTTACTTTTAATGTAAGAAAATTACTACACGGAGAGAAATTTTGTAGTGAAAATTACAAATATTCGAGACAAAATTACCAGTTTCTATGGTAATGGATGGACAGACTGACAATTTCAAAGTTTTTACCAAAGTGCCTTGGTAAAATTTTTTTTTAGTTAATTTAAATTTAAAAAATTAACTTTTTTTATCCATATTGATGGATATATAGTATTTTAATATAGAAATAGAAACAGAAACAATGATGAAAAAACATTAAACTGAAAAAAATTTTTACGGAAGCGGGATTCGATCCGACGATCTTTGGGTTGAGAGTCCGACGTTCTACCGACTGCGCCACAGAAGCTGTTACCAACAGTCATTTGAATCGCCGTTATTACTTACTGAAAATATGTGTATTGTTTTCATTTTAACGTCGCGCACGCCTCTAGTATCAATCTTCTGAAACACAATAATGCGCAGTGCGCATGCGCGAGTACACAAATACCAGGTTATTTGGTAAAATTTATCAGTTTTCTTAGTAAAAATTCTTAGGTTACCTTGTAAAAATGACTAGATCTCAATTTTTACCAGTGTTTCTGGTAATTTTTATTCAAATAATTTGGTATTTTTTTTAAGTGGTTATGGTAGTTTTTCTTGGGAAACTTATAAATTGTATTAGAAACCTGGGAATAACACGGCTTTTGACAGTCTGTCCATGCGCTACCAAGGCACCTTGGTAATTTTTACTCTAAAATTTCTCTCCGTGATATATTTTCACAGTAACACTGGAGCACACTCGTCATGTGGGACTCTTACTTTTTAAATAGTAGTTTTTATAATTTTTGCAGCAAATTTCACTTTTTGAAATAGTAATTTTTATAACTGCTGAAATGAAATATCGCAGTATTAGTTCATTTGGTACAAAAATCATAAAAATTACTATTTTAAAAGTAAAAACCCCACATGAGTGTGTCCCAGTACTACTATATAAAATAGTAAATTTTCATATAAAAAAAGTAAATTTTTCAAAAAAATTTTGTCTGTGTACTGTTTCTTTTTTAATATTATTATTATTATTATATATAAATACGATAGACTTTTAAACTTACACAATAGTACATTTCGACACGAGCGAAGCGAGTGCGAAAAAGTCGTACCACCTAAATAATCGACTTACGCACTAGTTTCGAACGGTATTTTATACCACGAGCGCCGAAAAATCATATCAAAGTTGTGATTTTGAGGCTAGAGTGGTATAAAATATTTTTATGACACACCGTGCGTAAAGTGCCACTTTTACGCACACTTGCTAAAACAAGCATGCTCAAAAATGTCACTTAACGCACCAAGTGTCATAAAATAATGTTCGATACTTGTGATAAATATGATTCTGGCTCGAGTGTGATTGTCACCCTCGCTTCGCTCGGGCGACAAACTCACACTCGAGCTAGAATCATATTTATCCCAAGTGTATCTAAAGTACTATTATATTACATGGGTCATTATTATAAGATATATAAGTTGAGGATGATTGACGACTAGTCAGACCCACGAAAAAAAAACATATCTGAGCTCGGCATTAGAAACATGTTTTCTTACATATTTTGAGGCGCTGAATCCAAATCTAAAGTAAAAAAAATACATAAGGGGTAATACTGTTTAATCGCCAAAATCAAGAAAAAGGGATTCACAGATTATCTGAACGCTCGTTAGAGTGAGATTTTCTCTGGTTTCTAGGATTTCCTGAAAATAAAAGGGTATTTAAACAAAATCGGCCCAGGAAAAATGTTTCTTGTTTTTTTTTTTTACTTCAGATTTGTATACAGCGCCTCAAAATACGTAAGAAAATATGTTTGTCATGCCGAATTCTGACATATTTTTTTGTGAGCATGTGTTCTTTTATAAACATTTTCAAACTTTTAATTTATCAATGTGGTTTTAAAGCGGATCAATGAATAAGAAAAAAACTATAGCTATAGCTATAGTATATAACCGAGAGGATTTTAAAATTAATCTTAATAATCTTAATTCTTAATTTTAATCTTAATCTTAAATTTTAAAATCCTCTCGGTTATATAATTTTAAAATGCTCTCGGTTTATCTCACAGGTGTTCGCTTTGCCCCATTTTAAGGTATACAAGTACTTACATTAACGATGCGTAAATTAACCGGTATTCAAAATATTGTGGACAAAAATAATCTCTTACCTTACGTGGCAGACAATTAAACGTTCCGAAATTCTTCTTTGTTTTTGCAATACTCTTGCCACTGCAATAGAGTAATAACCCAGCTAAGCCAAGTACATATTCCCTCCGCAACAGTGCACCATAACTTTAGCGAAAATCCGAGGATGCATTAAAAATCCACACACGCCGCTGCCTCCATATATACCACATGCCCAATATATCACCCGACACACGAGAGGTGGAGCGCGGAAAAGCCTTTGACTTTCTATACATCGGCCTGTATTTTTATTTCGTCTACTCTGTAATAAGTGTGAAAAAACATTAAAATTTTTAGAGCCCTACGTCGCCGCCCGGCAAAAATCCGTTTTACGGGCCTTCGACGCGCGTACATTGCACGGCATATACACCGAGGGTATTCATTAGTTCGTAAACTAAATTGTTGCATGAGTGAACGAATTTCAAAGCGTTTCCTCGTATAGCTCTCGAGCTAGCTATACCTAGAGAGAGTCATTTTTCTCTCTAGCCTTCGTAAAAAAATAATAAGATATCCAATGGAAACTGATGTACAAAGAGTTTTCTCGAATATATATATGTATACATATACTATACTACTGGCAGGCTGTAATTAACGAAAAACATTCGAACGGGCGCGTTGAAACCGAAGAAGAAAAAAAGGCCAGTGTCATTTGGAAATAGCTTTGTTATCTCGGATACATATGGTTTGAAAAACATTTTGATGCAAGCCACCGCATTCTTTTTCGCAAGGACGAAAACACAATGTTTGCGAAACAACACACACACACATACTCTCGTCTCACTTAAAAAAGTCAAAACTTAACCTCCTCGTTCCTCAACAACGCGCATACTACACCCACGCAAAGTCGAATATCTCTGCACATACCCCGCTTTTCCTATCCTATATCACCACAGCCGCGGCGGTAAAAGGATATAACACACGAGAGCACAGGCAGGCAGGCAAGCGAACGAGCCGTGTGCCCAACACGTGTCCCCTTCCATGCCAACCGCCGTTCCGACACAACACACGTGCACGGGGCGGCCGCCTGCACGCGCGGGGACAGAGAACAACACTCTCGTCAGGCGGCGGCGCAGTCTGCAGGCTTATAGAGAGCGTCCAGCTGGTGCCTAAGGCTAATACTGCAATGGTATATGAGCAATTCCTGGGAAACTTCCCTCTTATGTCGCCAAAAAAAATGAAAAATTTTTTTGAATGCACACTTACCACACAAGGTTTTTCTCGTTTCTTGAACCTTACAGAACGAGAAAAAACGTGTGTTCCAAGCCGATTGAGTGGTATCATTTTTTACAGCATTTTTAATTTTTCTTATGGAAATTTAACATAGGGAAAATGGGTGAAAAGTTGTCATTGATGATGAACCAATAACAAGCTCTTGAAGAGGCCAAACCAAATTCCACAAAAAAGCGATTAAAGTTGAAGAATAGAGCTTTAATTTGAGAGGGCAATCGTTAAAATCGGTCGATTCGGTGCAAAGCTACGTGAATTTGAAAATGAATGAAAAGTGTGAAAAATGATGAAAATTTTAAGAATTACCATGATTTGGCAAAAATCGCTCATTTTTGGTCATTTTTCGCCATTTTCAAATTCACGTATTTTGCACCGAATCGACCGATTTTAACGATTGCTCTCTCAAATTAAAGTTCTATTCTTCAACTTTAATCGCTTTTTTTGTGGAATTTGGTTTGGCCTCTACAATAGCTTGTTATTGGTTCATCATCAATGACAACTTTTCACCCATTTTTCTCATGTTACATTTCCATAAGAAAAATTAAAAGTGCGGTAAAAAAATGATACCACTCAATCGGCTTGGAACACGCGTTTTTTCTTGTTCTGTAAGGTTCAAGAAACGAGAAAAACCTTGTGTGGTAAGTGTGCATTCAAAAAAAGTTTTTCATTTTTTTGGCGACGTAAGAGGGAAATTTTCCAGGAATTTCTCATATACCCCAAGGGGATTAGGATGATGAGGGTTAGTGCACTGGTCGCGGGTGCAGAGGTAACGGAGAATTGGATTGTGATGGTTGAGTACCTACCTGCGTTGTAATGTATAATATATAATAGGGGTGGAGAGGGTTAGGGTGAAGAAGGGTTGATACGGGAAGATTGGAGGTGACGGAGATAATTAATTTCTGATTTGGTGGCAGAATGGGACTCGAGTGTTTGGAGAAAGGATTTTAGTAGAGTATTAAAAAGGTGCGGATGGTGTGTGCTAAGAATAGAGGGGTGTATATAAAGAAGATGTGAATCGTATACGATTTTCAATGCTGTACATTACTTTTTATTGTCTACTTACACAGTATAATCCTACACTGCATGTGTACCTTATGACAAAGCATCAATACATTAACGAACTTTATCGCACTTTGTCAGTGTATACCGAGCAACAACAACCGAGGCGCGCCACCCTCGCCTCCTCTATTTTCAACGCACACAAATAACACTTTTACACGAGACCCCTTGATAAGTATACAAAAACCACGCGCAGTTGTCCTCTTCGCAACCACTTGCATACATACATATCGCAAACTCTTTCTCTCTTCTCCCCAGCGTGGAAATTTATTACACTAGATCGAGTCGTACGCGTACACACACATATATATACCCACGAAATGTAAAACATTCCCGACCGGCCGGCGGCGCAGACTGAGTGTGTTACAATCCCGTGCGACCTTGATGAGTCGTCGTTATCGCGCGGGCGCCGGAAAAAATGACGAAATAAATTCGATTTCTCTCTATCACTCTCTCACTCTCACCTGCGTGTAATATCGTGCATCAATTGCGATCGGGAAGGGGGGAGGGCAGAGACACCTTTATACCTGCGGCGGAACGCGTGTCTGGCGCGTGCAAGGTATATGATAGAAAAATGGGCGTATTATGTGCGCGAGGTCGTAAAGTGTGACTGCGAGTCGGGACGATAGCTGTAGTGTAGGCAATATAATACGAATTTGTGTTTCGTTTAATCGGGTTATTATTCCTGCTGCGCGCGTGCTATTTCAAAATCTGCGTGTTTGCGTGTTTATATACCACGGATTTGCATATTATTTTGGCGTAGGAGCGGAAAATTTTCGTCGACTTTGTGCGTGTGCGAGCGAGAGTTAATTTTGTTGCGATATAGCTGTTTTGAAAAGTTAAGCTGACGAGGTATAGATAGAGGCCATTGAAGCGAAATAATTGTATTGCCATTCTCGTGATGTGGCATGAAATCAGCGGTGTGTTTCTCGTATAATCTATTTAGCGCACAATAGATATGTAGATTACAATCTCGCTGCTCCGAAACGTATTACTCAAAGCCGTGTATATATATACACACACACACACACACACACACACACACACACACACACACACACACACACTTGCTAAAGTTGTGGCCGATCCCCGTAGATCCCTGTTGCAACCAACTAATTCGATATCCTTCGCCTCCATCATCGTTCTATAATTGTATAATTTTTATGCATCGAGACTATATCAATCTGCCATCTATAAAATCATATCTTACTTATATTTTTATAATTGGAAATTATATTTATTTTCAAGCACCACATTACTCAGCTACGCCAATCTCCATCCGACAATTAAAAGAAAAAACCATTATAAAATTTTGCAATTTACCTTTCTGCACTAAACCCTTCCTATATACAGACCATTACCCCATTTGCCCGCACCCCCTCGTGCCATTGCAGTCTCACCCTCACTCGTAAAAGGTCCTGCTATACGCTCTGCTCTTACATATACCTACCTATACATATATACCCGCGCGAGCCTTATGAAAGGCCTGCAGGCATCGGCGGGCTGCATGCACTTCGCTCTCTCGTACTATACACTATACAGTTACGAGTCGTCCGCGCGCGGCGAACCCGGCCGAGCTCCGCCGATCTCTCTCTCTCTCTCTCTCTCTCACTTGGCGCATAGAAAGCTAAGGTAGAGGGGGAACCCCACTACTCTCTCTCCCTGCTGCCGCTCAATCACGCCTGCTGCGGCCGGGGCGCCCGCGCTCGCTCGGCAGTCTTGACGAGTCCGCGGAAGCGCGTGGGTCTCGCTCTCGCTGTGCTTGTATACCTCCTGCCGTGTGCGTGTATTGTATTATACATATATATATATATAGATCCTATACAGTAGTATAGTAGGTAGTATAGCATTATATACCTGCTGCCTACCTGCCTGCCCGCGGAGAGTTCGTCGTCGACGTCCTCTCCCTCCCTTTTCTCTCTCTTATATATACTACTCGTCCTGCGCACATCTCGCGCGCGCGGGTTCTACTGTTGCTGCGCTCCACGATGCCACTGATGTTCGTCACCTGAGTGAGAGCGGGAGAGAGAGAGAGAGAGTAAAGTGTGATAGGTATTATGTCCGGTGTCGAGTGTTGTTAGTAATATACTAGTGCGGTTCTGGATTGGGTATATTTATTACGCATATTAGAGAGAGACAGCCGCGCACACTCGCGCAAAAGAGCCGGGGACATTGTGCGCCGCTGCTGCCTGCGCGTCGTCGAGGTTCCGTGTCGTCGTGAGAGTGTGCCGGCGCGCGCCGCGCGGCTGAGAGTATCTTGCAAAGGAGGCGGAGAAGAGAGGAAGAGAAAGGAAGAAGGAGGAGATATGGCGGGCGACGGCCTCTTCGAGACTACCAGCATCCCGGGCCACCTCGCTCCCACGGCGGAGCGGCTCGAGAGGCTCCTGGCCAGCCAGAGCATCGAGGAGCTCTACGAGGTCGAGGAGCAGCCTTTCGCACGGTGAGTTTCGGTTATACTTACTTCTTCTTTATCTATAGCTATGAGGTATAGAATATAAAGCGGCGTACAGGCCGTTATTTCGCCAGCGCGAGTGCATTGGCATTGTGCACGCGCACGACACGTACCGTAGGTATAATAATGTATAACCGACGACTTTGTGTTTTGATTCGATTCGCGAGAGACAGAGCGAGCAAGATATAGGGAAATCGGAGTCGGTGTAAGTATAGTGTTTGTTTACACCTGCGCCCCTGGAATGTTTCTTTTTACGTTAAGTATAATGTAGGTTGCGCTGTGTGTTGCCTGTGTGTGGAAGTAATCGGAGAAGTTGTATAAGTTGCGCGAATTGAGAGAGATATGTATCGGGTGGTGGTAAACAAAGGGCTGTGTGAGTATTTGCTCCGATTTGAAAAGCGGAGCGGCTATAGCGCGGTTACGCTGTATTGATCTTTTCAAAACTGTCTTCAACGTAAACATTTTGTACCTTACAAAACACTTTGCCCCTTAACTGGTGCGACTTTTACAACTTTTCGTGCCAAAATTGGAAGCCGTATATAATAAGTCTAGTTAAATATGTACATATATGATCCATTGTCAGATTTGGCACGACTTTTTTTTGTACATATATGATCCATTAAACCAGTTAAGGGGTTAAACATTTGTTAATCTTTCTCGTAAAAACCGTTGCCTTTAAAAATCTGTCATTATAATCTACCGCTTCCTCTCACGGCCAAACCCCGAAAGAATTCACACCGATTCGCAGAAAGCCGCCGCCGCCGCCGCCGCCAACCGTCATTTCGTTCCTTCCCCGCCGCGCGCATTCCTCCTCCCCTAATGAATAATTTAATACCCAAATTAGCAGCGGAGACGCAGACACACTCGTCGATGATTCACCGTGCTGCTTCCTTCGCACGCGTCTTTACACACACACGCGTGCGTTATCCAACCCACATAAAAAGTCCTCTTTCTCGACCTCCGTAAACACATGCCGTCGAAAAATCCTAGCCGCACCACCGCCGCGAGGGCCAATTTAAATGGCCCGGCGGTATCGCGTTCCTTCGCCGTCTGCCTCCTTTCTTCTCTCGCTCGTTCTCTCCTAAGTCGCGAAGGAGGTTGGAGCGCATGCATGGCTCTCCTTTCTCGACACGACGGGCAGCACATTCGACACCGCGCGTGTATGTGAGAGAGAGAGAGAGAAGTAGGACCACCGCGCGAGCGTGGGATATACCTGTACGATGATGGTTATATTCGCCGTCCGGTGTGTATATATACATAATGGTATAGGTATGCCTTTGTACACGCGCGCGCGCGCGTATGTTTTCACTGGCAACAATGAGACCGGCACTTTTCACGCCGTCGTGGGCGTATGTGTATTTTAAAAAATTCGAGACGAGTGCAGTGTCAATTCGGCGCGCGACCGAATCAAAACAACACGCCCTCGTTGGGCTCAAACATCACCCATCATACGCCTTTTGATGAACATCCTTGCGGGCGCGCTCGCGCGAATTCGATTTCGCCACCGTAAATGGGATAACTTTCCTCCTCGCGCGCCTCGTCGTGTAGAGGTATACATCCATCTATTTTTAGCGCGCTCGTGAAGAGTGCACCCGCCGAGTTAGTTGTAACTCACTTACGGCGCGTTTTACGGCCGCCCTGATATAGAATGCCAATTCGCTCGCGATTCCACAGCGCGCACTTTTCACCTCGTGTAGACGCGCGCGGACGGATTTGGAGAAAGCTCTCGAGGCAGTGGTAGATCGTAGTAGTAGTAGTATACAGTGAGGCTTTGTTGTTGTAGGCGGAATGGCGAGTCGATAAATCGATTGTGTGTAGCATGCTAGAACTGTGCTTGCGTTTGTGTGTATATAATCAGATACTGCGTGACAACAATATCTTTGAACCTTTCAAAGTCTTTAGTTCGACGTTCGATTGGATGGAAGACGAATGGGGGGGTTATATAGGCGCATAAAAATTGAAATTAATCGCCTCGCCGTCTGTCTCTCGTTCGCTTTTTCATCTCGCCATCGTTAAACTTCTTTTATTCCTTCTCTCTGACTCTCTTTCTCTCTCGGCGTAAATGCCCTTAACAATCAACACTCGACGAAACTCCTCTACTCTATTTTGCTTTTCCTCGGCTCTCTGTTCGTGCTCGGAATTTAGTCCGGCGCGTTGATTCAAGTGCGCTAGTCGCTGCAAGCTCGCTCTCACTCTGTGTACACGCACCTAAGAGCAAAGTATTATACGACCATAGTACACGAATATAGTCGCCGGTACAGCATTGTACCTGGAAGCCCTCGCGATTCTTTCGAGGGGCTTTGCATATACAGCCTCTCACTGTGTGTGTGTGTGCAGCGGCGCTTGACGCGAATTCAAACATGGAAATATAGGCATTGAATGGCGCTGCTGCAGTGCGACTCTCGTATTTTAATTGTACCTTTAACTTTTTTAAATGCCTCCGAGGGAGAGACGCCCGTGCAAGCGCTCTCGACGCTATTAAACACTCGAGGTCGGTTGTGTTATATATCGAAATTATTGTTTAACGGAACGCATTGTGCCGCGCGCGCGTAGTTGTATATATAATAAAATTAATTGCGAGTAATTAAATTCTCTCTCCCCGTGTGTGTTATCGAGCCTCGCACTCTCTGCTGCTATACTCCGCTGCCTGTATCATAACGTAAACAAAACCATCACCCACCTCGCTGCAAAACTTATATACCCTATAAATAGCGCAGAGAGAAAAAAAATTGCTAAAAGCGTTTTCAACTCTGCGAGACTTATTATGCAAACGAGTGCCACACAGCGCGCGTGGTAACAACTTGTTGATTCACGGCGAATTGACTATATAGACGTGTGTGTGTGTGTGTGTGTGTATACATGTACCGATGCACATCATCGCAGATCATCATTCGCGGCGACGCGACCACGACTCTCTTTCATTACTTATATACCCCTGTAAAAAAAAGACGACGATCCTCGAAAAGCTCTTAATTTTCCATAGTGCATGTCATGAAAGGAAGCCGCCACCGCTATACACTCATCGGCAACGACGACGACGTCAATGCATAGCGGCACTATTCACTCTGTAGTAGCAGCAGAGAGAGAGAGAGAGAGAGAGGAAATAAAACGGCGATCAGTATGTGCAGCGCGACGTACACACGCGCCGCTAGGAATAACAATTTTTCGCGAATCATTCTTCTCTCCTCGCACGCGCTCTGTGTATAATGGAATCCGCTCTAAAATCCTCATGAATGGCTTCTCTTTCCCCGCGACCAACTGTACCAGCCCCACTCACGCAGACACACTCACACGTGTCTGTGTGTCTGGAGAGAGAGAGAAAAGGCAAACGCAGCCGCCTGGTAGCGGCAGCTGCTTTTGGATTTTTCTCCGGCCGACGGCGACCAGCTGTCATCCTCTCTCTCTCTCTTTCTCTCTTTCGCTACGCATACACACACATACACGCGAGAGTGTGTATCTACTCACGTGACACACAGACACAAGCCGGCGGCGGCCGACAATCAACGCGTGCGCTTCTCTCTCTCCTTCACTCGCTGAATTAGCTCTGAAACGAAGCAAAGTGCGAGCGAGGCGCGCAGTGATTTACTACCGGTTTTAAAAGGCCTTAATGCGCGGACGACAATCGGCCCGAATCGATTCCACTCTACATACGCTATACGAACGCTCTCTTTTGCGCGAGTTTAACGAAATTTAACGCGCCCGGCAGTGGCCAATGAATCGCGCGCGCTGTTATTGTCGCTTTAAAAATGATAAATTTCGCTTAGACGCCTCGACGCGGCGATATTAACATTAACGCGTGGCGCGGAGAATAAACGAAGGACTTCTGCGCGCGCTTGAGGACTGATGAATTTACATGACTGGAATATAACTACTCGAGATGTGACGGCGACGGCCTTCTCTCGTCGCGGCGATTTGTTTTTCCTTCGCGCCGAAGTGTTCTTCAACAACGGGAAGCAGAGAGAGGCACATTTCGCGTTGTTATAAAACTATTACATATATTAACGCGTTCGTAATCGGCGCTAGGGAGAGAGTTTCGAAACAATCGCCGTGGTACCGCCGCCTTTGATACAATCAAGCGTACAGAGACTACCGCAACTCGTTTTTTCCATTGCTTAATTTAAAATATACGCCGCTTAATAACAGCCGCACACGTATATACGTGCGAGCGCAATACCGCAAATTACCATAATCGTCAATTTTTTGTCATATCAAAACGCCATTATTATTATAATCGTATAAAACACTCCACTCGTCTCTCGCATATCCTCCTTACGGCAATTATCGTAAACCGTCCGCGCATACTTACACACACACACTATGGTAATTTCGCCGTTGGCGCATTTCAATTGTCCGTCAATACACGAGTCCTTCAATATTCATCAATCACGCGCGCCTCCTCCTCTCTCGCCTAAAAAACTCCCAAAGAGCTCAAAGAAATCTCTCTCTCTCTCTCTACAACACCCTTGGATCAAAAAGTTCAAGGCCTCGCGTTATACGAGCTCGTAAAGTCCCTACGCGCAAGAGAAATACTATCCTCCTCGCGCGCTGGCATTTTCGCGTTTGCAATTTTTCCCCCCGGCGAACGCGCGCGCGGCTCGGGCGGGGCGCATTCTGCGGAGCGAAAGTGCAGTCGAGCACGCGTGATGGGGGAGAGGAGAAGCAGCGGCGAGCGATCGATGCGTTAACGTGTATTTTGACGGCAGAGAGGCGGCGGCGAGTCTTGTCTATCTGGCTACCGGAAAGTGCGATGCGAGTGGTATTGTATAGGGGATTTGTGTCAGAGTCAGACTTTCGCGCTTTTAGCAGCGCGCGCGCGCGCGTCGGCTTTTTGGGACGAAGAATTCCCGTTCGGCTGCTTTGGGGAACGGATGGATTTTATTGATAAGAAGAAAGGCCCGCGCGTCAGGAATGACATAAAACATTCACATACATATGCATGGTCGTTTTTTTTGCCCGACCCCCCGTGTCAAGTTCGCGCTGGAGGTCGAGAGAGACAATCGCTGTCAGAAAAATACACACAGCGCATGTCTAAAACTACAAGTCGATCGGCATCATCACCATCATTGGACGGCCACTATACAACGCTCCGAAACTCGCAAAAAACGAATCGTCGCCTCTGCGCTTTCACTTGCATCCTCTACCGATTAATCGCCATCCTGTCCATTAAACCTCGAAACAATCGTTCCCCCCCTCCTACACTCGCTGACATCATTAAAGTCTCATCTCCCTCCTCTCTCCCTCTCGGATATTTATTCACCTCCAATCTGAAGCAGCCATCATCAATTCCACTATAATACACCACTGCATTGCTACTCCTCTCCGCGCGGCCAAATAATTCTCCTCTCTTCGCTCCGTTCCACTGAACTCATTTGCATTTCTCTCCTCGCTCGCACAATATATATTGTTTACACAAACCCTCCCCGCGAGACTATATCTCCGCGACCTCCAAACATACCTATACCCACACCGACAAAGCGCAACTCCGAACCTCCTTTTGCGAGAGGTCAGGAGAAGAGAGAAAACAAACGGATAGGAGCGAGCGCGCGCGCGAAAGAAAGACCCACCGGCGGCGGCTCTCATTCGTTTATAAGCATTCTCTCTCGACCTCGTTACACCGCGCCGCCGCGCTAGCTAGACTCTCCTCTCTCTCTCGCGCGCTGGGTCCCCTTCGGTTTCCGTTCGGTTAACCGTAAATTACGAGAGCGCGCTGCTGCTGCTGCGCTCGCGCGGTGTAACGAGCATAATCAGGCGTCGGGCATAATAGTAGTAGCAGCGAGGCGGGTGAAGGTCGGCCAAGTCGAGAGAGCGAGCGAGCAAGCGCTCGTTATAAGCCGAGTTCTGTGTTGTGTGCGTCTCTCACGCTTGCCGAGCACGCCCGCACCCACACCCCCCATACCGAGAGTTCGGTTTAAAACACGCGCTGTATGTGTAGCTATGGGGGTTCTGCTGCTGTGATCGATAACGCGTGAAATGTCGGGGAAGTATACGTGAATATATATATATTTATTGCGGAAAGGAGAGGTGTATGTGGTTTATATAATGGTTGCATTATTATTTAATAGCGAGGCGCTCGCGTGGAGGCAGGAAGGATCTGGAGAAAGCGCTGGGTCGGATATATATATATATATAAAAATGCGAATATGTATACGTATTGCGTAAAATAGGCCGAGTTATGAGTTAAAAAATGATAAATAGTTATGAGCGGAAGCGTATAGAATAAATTATTATATACGTGGAAGCAGATGGGACGCGTAACGATGTAGCGCGCGCTAAATCGCCGAATCAAAACATTTATTTTCATAGAGAGAGCGCGCGCACACTCGTGTCATCTAGATGATGCTACTGCCCACGCGACGACTGGTTGAACCGAGCAAGCGCGTGCTGGCTTATTAAGTCATAAAAATGTCCTCGTTGCCCGCAAATATAATACACATGCATGGGTGTAATGCAGTAAACCTCAATTATTTCGGTAGCCACACACACACACACGCGCGCGTATTATATATACTAGCTGCGAAAAATTTTGATATATTGCCTCGGCAGGGCACGCGTATCTTTTTTCCTCGCGATGCAAAGTGTATAATATCTTTATCGCTGCTTAGAGGAGAGTTTTAGTGCCGAATTGGCTTCGCGGACTTTTGATGGGCGATAAAAAAGTTTAACGGGCTCGCCCGATCGTATGTTTCTTTCTCTGGTCGAGAGACGGATACCGCGTATATATACAATTGCCGGAGTGCGGCGACGATTAAAAGATCTTTGCGCGCGGCAAACTTAATTACCGTGTACGTATATTTATACGTATAAATACAGACACAGAAGCGTTCCGCTCATTGCATTATTCGGGATTTTTGATTTACGGCCACTTTGCGAGCACTTACAGCCGGCCGCGCGTTTTCGCAAGATTCCTTTGAGCGATTCCCGGCGCGAAGGTCACATCACTGCATAGTTATAAGTATATATATGTACAATACAGTGCGCGCGCAGACATGCGCCGGTCGTCCAATTACGAAAAAGGAGCGTGCCTCCTCGCTCCTTTGTGTATAATTGAGGCTACTTATAACCTCGACCTTTCGCACTAAAAATTGCGCGTGAGAAATCGCGTGTAAAGTGTGCTACAGGCTTAAAAACTGGTAACCCGGAGCGCGCGCAGAGACTCGGAATTAAATTCGCATTAGCTCTACTTCTTTTATATGCGCGTTGTGCTGTGTGTGCTGCGACTCTTTTTCTATTTGTTTTTGTTTATACGCGCGAATTAGACGCGCAGGTATATATGTATAATATGTACGATAACGATTGGGTTTCAAAAGATTAATAACTGAATTTCAATTTGAATATATAGTTTCCGTTTCCATTCTGTCGTATATATAAGGAATAGGTGCGCGGCGTTCGAATGTGCGTGTATTTATAAGGAGAAAGAGACGTAAAACTCCTCGTATTTATTAAAAAAATGAGTGTGCCTCTGAATTTAAAATTAGCCGCATGCGAGTAAGATAATCTAGATGTCAATGATTATCATAATGGATTCGAAAAAAATTTCTTCCACTCGACGATGCGTGACTCGAAAAATATGCGATCTCACAACACGATTGCCGAATATTATATTTATTGTACTTTTATCTCCTTACAGATAATCCGATATCGAACATAGTGACTAATTGTCTAATTAAGAAATGGTTTTCTCGCACTATTCGCTGTAATTCACGTAACTGTATACAATACATTATATCGATACACTAAAACACCCGGTGTCAATCAAAAGCATAAACTAGTCCCGGCACAACAACCCGATCGAAAAAACTTCCCGCCTCGTTACATCACGTACATATACACAGCAAAAAAAAAGCGATCCATCGATTTACCTCGTCTATACTCGCGCACCTATATATACAGGATTCATTTCACTCGGCCGGGACGTTGAGCAATAACGGTTTTCTCTCCACACACTGCGGTCGGATAACCGCGCGCACGCGCGTGATATAAATTACCGATGCTACTCGTGTTACTAAAATCATAGAGTCGCGCAGCCGCGTGTCGCCGCCGTTTCTCCATACGCTATACTATATATTAATAAAGAAAGAAGCGTTGGGGGGGGGGGGGGAAGAAGGCTATACTCCGATCGCGACTGCGCAATAAAGTGAGAGGTGAATATGTTTATGGCGTTTACGAGGATTTCGTGTACGTGCAAGCGCATCTGTGTCATATTTTCGCGTAAAGTATTGAAAATAGACGTCGCGAGGAATTCTTTATCTGTGTAGCAATTTTTTTCCTCCCCCGTCCGTTGCCTGCGTTTTCGCAATACAAATATAACGTATATTAATTTGTTTTGTAACGACTGCGTCGCGAAAATGTATTGTGAAAAATTCCTTCGCGAGAGAGAGAGAGAGAGACTCGATGGCTATATTGTGCAATACGCGGCCATTTTTCCGTTTTTTTTCCTTCTTCGAGCGATCGAAACAAAGGTTAATTGAAAATAGCACTACGCACGTCCGACGACTTATCAAAAATTCGATCTGATTCATTAAGCGCCTGTTATCGGAGAAAAATCGCGCGTGCGCGCGCGCAGTCTCTGAAAAGAATAAGACAAATATACGCGCTGTTATCGCTGCCGCAATCTTCGCCACCCATCTGTATACAGTCGTAAAGATAAGAAGAGCGCCAACCGGCGCGCGGAACAAATGATAATTAAAATTTAATTTTTCATCAGGCGGAATTCCATCCTAAAATAAATCCTACCAACATTCCTAACTGTGAACAAGAAGATTATTTTTCTTTGAGGAAAAAAAAAGAATCATATTCTAAGCACAATTACAACTGCGGAAACTTTATACTCGCGGTAATTATCGCTTCAATTTCGGCCTCGACCACACGCCACTAATAGGCTCTATACAATCGAACTTTATCTAAAGTACCAATTCAGCGCCTATCCTACATGCGGGCCTAATGTACCCTATTCCCGATAACAACCCAAAAAAAAATCCCCCCTCCCTCTCCTTATCACATCAGCCACACATCGTTGTTATCTGCCACTTTTGCCAACAAACCTCGATCGTCGTCCATCCGTTGCAATTTAAAAAGTAAGAGTTAAGATAATCGCAAAATTACAGCCACGTCAGTCCTATTACACGCTACACACAATACACTTTATACACAGCTGCGCTCTCGCGTGATCATCGCCGTTTAAAAAAACTGCACGCGCGGCCGGGACGAAAGAAAGCCGAGCTAGCGAGCGAATTGGCAGAGCTAATTAACCTGTCTTGGCGGCTCTCCATGTCGATTCAGGCCACTATTATACTAGGCGCCTCCCGCGTGGGCTTGATTTTTTAGAGGCCGGAAGAGGCACAGCACTATACACCGCCGGGAAAATATAGAACTCGCGCGCCGAATAAATAAATGCGCGCATCACCGTGTATACATGTTGTATCGCAGTCGCATAGACGGAGGATATTTCTCTTGCCCGCGCAGATGTTTGGACGCGGTCCAGGCGCTGTGTGTGCATATGCATTGGTATTCGGAGCAGTAGCAGAGATTTATCAAAGTTTCGGTGGATGGAAAACAATGCATCGCTTGGGAAATACACGATAGTAGCGTGTAATTTATTTTTAATTTCCTTTTTTTTGAAAAAAAAAAACAAAAAACAACGAAAAAACGTAACGCGTTTTTGTAATAATATAATCACTTAACTCATTGAGGCCACGCGCACGCGACGCGTATACTTATTACACGCCCACCTGGCACTTTTTGTCTTTTTTCTCTCCTCGCGCCCATCATTACAATATAATGAAACCGAAAACTCACCGCAGTCGATCCCACCAACGGCTCGTTTCATCATCACACGCAGAGCCACCTTTTCCAATAAAAATCGCTCTTAAAAATCTCGCTTCTCTCCCGCATACATATACACACAGTTGAAAAATTTCCCAAGCGCTCGCTCGCTTCTTATTACCATAACGCGCGAGATTTCCAATCTCTCACGCTGCACATACCTCCCACGGCGAGTTAAAGGAACGACCTTACCAATGCCGCTGCCGCTCGTCGTCGTCCGCGCGTCGTGGAATTCGAAAAATCTCCGAGTGAGAGAAAGGGCGAGCGAGCGAGCGAGCGATTTCTTTATACTCACTTACGCGCGAGTGCGTGTGGCCATATGTAGAATGGCGGCTAGGCGCGATGACCCGATTGCAGTCGTCGCGACGGCGTCGTCTATTGGCGCGAGTATTATACAGGTTTAGTCACGCGCGCGCGCGCTATCGAGAGAGAGAGGATGCGAGAGTGCCGGTGTGGATGACCCGTATTATATCGCGCATGAGGCAGATGAATATTTAGAGGTGTCGTCGTCGGCGCGATGTGTCTTCATTAGCGCTGTTGTGTACGTGTGTATACCTATAAATAACGGCGACGAGAGCAGCTCAACTTTTACCTTCCCGCGGATGTCTCCGCGTGTACTACACACAATCGCGGTGGAATTTCTTTTTCTTTTTCACTTTCGATATAAAAAGTAAAAGCTATAGTCGATAAATGCCTCGCCCATGCATGTATGTACTCACACACGCGCGCAGCGCGAAACTATCGCCTTAATTTATCAGCGCGCCCCTTCGATCCATGGTGCACCGCTGCGTCCTTATATATATATACACAGCGCGTACTAAACGAGCCCCTTAATACATTTGATAAGCAAATATGAAGCCTACAATGCCTGAGCGCTCCATTACTCACGCAATTTAGCAAGAGAGCGCACGCGTACATCTTACATTATACATATACTTACACTCGCAAAAACTGCGTGGACTTATTAGACAGCGCGCATTATCCTTTCGCTTTAATGATAAAAGGCGAGCGCATATGCGCGCGAGGGAGAGAGTCAAGGCTAATTGCGGCCGCTTGCTCTCGCCCAATTAATTATTCATCGCCGGGGATTATCTCGACTGCGGCGGCGGCGCCTTTCTTTGTTTTTCGTCGAATAAAAGAGAGACGCGCGCGGATATGTTAGAATAGAATAGAATAGAAGATCATTTATTTCTGTGTAATACAAAAACTAAGTAGAGTACGGTATTTAATATACAATTGCTTATTTCGCTAAACATATTATTATCGCATATCACTTATCATTATCACGTATTTTTGCGCAGACGCCTCGTCAATAATTTTCTCTTACAATTTCGTACATGTATCAACTATTGTCACACTAACCTTACTTTATGATTAGTCTTGTTAGACGCCACAACGTTTCTTTGTTACGCTATTACCATTATTTATTAGGTTTTTTTATATTTACATTTTATTCTAATTCTACATTATCATAACAGAATCTAATTTTTATCATGTTATATCACATAACTAAATTAATCAGTCTTGTCCTTATTACATCAGGTGGAAGGGGGGGGTCCAAAGTTTCGACAATTCACTATAAAATCGAGCCAACTAAGGATTTTTATAAATTCGACATAAGTCGTTGTCGAATGTACATAATTCCGAAATTTTAAATGACGAAAAACGTATTTTCGAATGTAACAATTTACCTACTATTCAAAATATCGAATTTCAAACTACAGAATTTTAATGTAGATGTAGCTAGTTTCTAATGACTTATTTGGAAATATCTTTATTATCTCCTTATTAAAATTCCATAGTTTGAAATTCGATATTTTGGATAATAAACTGAGAGAAATTTTTTCTCAAAATGTTTATATTTAACATGGCATTGTAACTATATATATATATATATGTGTGTGTGTGTGTGTGTGTGTGTATATATGGCATTGTAAGTGTGTATATATATATATATATATTAATAGTTACAATGCCATGTTAATAGTTAAAATACCATGTTAAATATAAACATATTCTTCTCTCAGTGTAGGTAAATTATTACATTCGAAAATACGTTTTTCGTCATTTAAAATATCGAAATTATGTACATTCGACAACGACTTATGTCGAATTTATAGAAATCGTTAGTTGGCTCGATTTTATAGTGAATCGTCGGAACTTTGGACCCCCCTGGAGTCAGTCCTGACTGAGGTTCTTGCTTTATTTTTTTGAAAAGGGCCGCTAGATACACGGACTGTCCCATGTTGATTAATTTATACAACAACATCGCTGCGAAATACGCCCTTCTTCCCCTCAAGTATACAGCTTTCGACATTTTCGTCCCTTTCTCGGGATATTCATATGGAATCGTATATATTATATATGGGGCAAGCGATCCGTTGTCAAGGTGAGTTTGTCACCTGGCGCGCGTGCGCGCGTGTATAGTATACTATATCACGTATATTGTATACATAGTTTTCCCAACGCTCTATAATCCCTTATGAATAATTTCAATTCCAGCCACGCGCAACTATGTATATATCGCTTTGTGATGCGCGCGCGTGCGTGTGTGTGTATATGTAACTGTATATATGCGCACAGCATTGACAACTTCCAGCCGTCGCCACCGCTGACGAATTATTCAAATGGGCCGTAATTCAATCGCCGTTAATAAAATTTCTTCAATCTATCGCAATGAAAACTCGATTGATAAATATGCGCGCGTAAAATTTCTTGGCACACACTCGTCATATCCCCATTTGCGCAAACTCATCGCCACATCGTACGTATATAATAATAATAATAATAATAAAAAGTGACTCAAGTTTATATATTTCCCAAAACCCCAACAACCTTCGCGTAAAAGTAATCCACGGCCTCAGCGGCACTTTCTTCGCCTATACGTAAGTGCCGCGGCCGCACATATACGCATCCTCTTCTCCGCGAGCACAGAGAGAGAAAAAGTCGCTCGCGGGGATCCGTTAATGCCACGCGAAGGCCGCAGCCGCGGCGAAGACGCTATATGTCGCAGAAAACCGGGAAGGAAGAAGAAGAATATATACGTGTCGCGGTGGCGTCGGCAGGGCGGTGAACGGAAAAAGTCGAGAGCGAATAAAAGCCTCTCTCCTAGGGGTTATATGTGTGTGTGTGCGAGGTTCTAGGCAGCCGTTCCTCGTCCTCCTCCTCCTTCTTTTTGCGAGCCGGCGTCGCCTATTGCGACAGCTGCAGCAGCACTCGCTCTCTCTCTCTCTCTCTTTCTTCCTCGATTCGCTGCACGCAGCTGCGTACGTATAACCTACACATGCTCCCCCGTGTGTGTGTGTGAGGTGGCCGAGCCTCTGGTCAGAGCGAGTATATACAGTGGAGAGTTATAAGGTTGCACTGCACAGCAGTAGAAAACTAGTATATATAGACGATACGAATGTACGCGCGCGTGTGTGGGTAATGTCGTCAATGAAAAGCCGGCCTTGCCTTTGCGTAATGCGCGTATAGAGAGAGAAAGAGGGAGCCAGCCGAGCAGCAGACTTGAAATGCAAAATTGTCGATATTGTAAGAGGTTTATTAGATTAGATATATGTTCAGGCCGTTCAAGGAAAAACCGTGTCTGTATGTGTGTGTGTCTGGAATTCGCGCGATATAAACGTGTATGTATAATGTATATAACGACTGACTAATGTGTAATAACGCAGAGCGCGTGAGAGTGTGTGTCGCTCTTTTTTACGAAATTACAAAGACGAACGTTTTAATTATTAGACGCATATAAGAATATGGCATTACGAGAGACAGAGAGATGGAGAACAGAGAGGATAATAGACTTTACATAATTTACGAAAAGAGGGAGAGAGAAAGATAAAGAGAAAAAAAAAGATTCCATTCCATGATAAAGCGATGAATGTAGTTCTAGGTATATACAGCGCTACACCGTCATTACGGATTCCATTGCGTGCGCGCGCGTTAGTAAAATGTGCTACCAGGTTTTTCCACACACTGCGCACTGCGTACTATACACTTTTTGCTCTCTGCGCAGCGCGCACAGTGTTTTCTCGTCCTCACAGTCGCGGCGGCGGCGGCTTTATTTCTCTGGAAATGGCCGCGCGATATGCAATTAATGAGGGCCCGAGATCGCAACAGCAGCAGCAGCATTGCGCGTCGCGCAATTAATCTTTAATCTCTGTTTCTCGCGACGCGACAAATACACATCGCGCGCGTGGAGAGAATGCGGTAATACGCGCGTCGATCGTGTATAACATACACATACACACACATACGGGAGAATTATTTCTAATGACCTGCGTGTATACATATATATATGTACGAGTGGCATTCATACTTGAGATTTATATACACAGAAGTGGCGATCTTGAACGGCGCAATTATTATATAATGTCCTTTAATAATAGCTCAACTCGGTGAAAAATACGCCGATAAATCTTCCTCGCATATTATAAACAACAAAAGTATAAAATATCGACAAATCACCGATAACCCGCGCTTCCCGTTATACACCATCGAAAATAAACAGATAGACACACGCGAGCGTATGTCCTTAAAAGACTACACGCCTACAGCGGGGTGTGCGTATATTATATGTATGAAAGAGCGAACGGTAAGCCGCAGACGTGGCGCCGATGCCTTGCGCGATCTAATACGGCGCGCGTTTCGCTAATGCGGCGAGAGCGAATGCACGTTGCACACGCACTTGCGGCGCCGACTAGCCGGCGACTCGACGCGAGTGTGTTATAATTATGATTATGATTTTGTGGGTATACGGGAGAGAGGCCAGACAATGCAAGCGGCGTGTCAAGGTGATAGAGGAGAGGAAAGGAGAGCGAGAGAGCACCCGGCGATGGGTGCGCGGCTTTTCTTCGGCTTTTGTTCAAGGGCCTTTGCTCTGAACTTTGTAGAACTTACTAGGAGAAGCCACGAACTCCGGATCACGGATTCGGCTCAAACTTTGCGATATGTTTTTGGATGTAGAAATATAAAGAAAGCTGCAGTATTAGACCCTACTCTTTAAAGTTGAATTAGTGAAAATTGCTCCATCATTTCAATTAGTAGAGAAAACTTCTAATTTATTAGTGAATATTCATTATTTCATTTAGTAGTTTATTAAAACTACTATTTTGATTAGTAGTTTTTACTAATTTAATTAGTAGTTTTTAAAAAACCACTAATGAAATAGTGAATATTCACTAATAAATTAATAGTTTTTTCTACTAATTGAAATGGTGGAGCAATTTTCACTAATTCAACTTTAGAGAGTAACGCTCAAAAAAACTGAAGTTCTGCGCCTTTTTAGCTTTATTTTGAAATTGAAAAAACCTCTTCTTGAAAAGGTAACCATTTAACTCCGGGGAGTCCTAAATATAATTTCAAAAATAAAAAATAAAACTAGAGAAAATGAGCTTTCATTTGCTTTTTTAAGAAATTAAATTGTTCGACTGCCGGCATATTTTGATGCACTTCGATGCTCAATTTTAAACTTACATAACTTTTGAAGGAATCAACATTTTTTAATTCTTAAAAAAGCAAATGAAAGCTCATTTTCTCTAGTTTTATTTTCTATTTTTGAAATTATATTTTTGAGACTCCCCGGAGTTAAATGGTTAGGGTTTCAAGAAGAGGTTTTTTCAATTTCAAAATAAAGCTAAAAAGGCGCAGAACTTCAGTTTTTTTGAATGTTAGGGTCTAATATTGCAGGTTTCTTTATAATTCTACATCCAAAAACATATCGCAAAGTTTTAGCCGAATCTGTGATCCGGAGTTCGCGGCCTCTCCTAGTTAGTGGTAGTATAGGTTTGGTATGAGAAAATCGGCGGTGCGGGGTGTACATGAACAGTTGGGTTAAACGGAAGAAGAGAAGAAGAATCGGAAAAAGGGATTTCACATTCGATATATTACACTTATGCTTCTATGTATGTATACCGTGACATAACCGTTTCGAAATTGTCACCCCAGCTGCGGCCCTGTCCCTTAATTCCCTCGCCGCACACGCTGCTGTAGAAACTCGCGCTACCGAAGAAGTGGAAAAAGACCGGCGCGCGTGATAATTTATGCGAAATGAAAGGAGGTGCAGTATACGTATATACCCTACATACACCTCGTTCGCACTATACGTATATATACACATACAATTATCGCAGCGGACGAAATTACTATCGCCCCCTCGCCGAAAAGCGCCCGCCCGATACTTTCTTATACCATATAAATAGAAAGTACATACACACACAGAAGTTCGAAAAACGGGAAAACGGAGCTCGCGAATATAATACTTATGTATAAAAAAATCGATCTCCGAAAAATCCACGTTGAGCGCACACTCTCTGCGTATAGTATATATAATAATATGGAAGACAGCAGAACGCCGGGACGCGCAGCACTTCGATCGGATATGTATTATAAACGCAAACCACACTGATAGAAGTATTCATTTACAGTAAGATCCGTGACTTAACAGTTAAGCCACGGAGCTTTGAAATTGCGTCAAATGAATATTCCTTTACTATTAATCCAAATGGATTAATAATTAATAATTTGGCGTATTAATAGTTAATACGTGGCTTGACAACTTAAAAACAATATATACATCTTTTTTATGGCGCTAAAGGGTTAGAATAATAATAAAAAACGTATTTTTTTTAGAAAATTTTTATTTTAAGTTAAATTTCCAAATCTCTTCGAGATATTACATTTCGACCTTTCGCATCAATGTGTATTTTAATAGGTCTGTAAGTATGAGTATAGCTTAAAATTACCTGTTCTTCACAAATATCAGAATTTGGCATTGATATGACACAGCATTTTGTGTGATTATCTAGACCAATAGTTTCGTATTTCTTATACACTAATAAAGCGTTATTTTTTATAGTTTTTACAATGCGAGAAATTACTCCTATGACAGGATCACCTTCTATATTATTGTATAAAAATATAGCATAATTATTTTTATAAATAAAACTATTCAATTTCACATAGGAAATCTCATATATTTCATCTTGACAATTAACAGAACTTTGTTTTAATAGCTTAACAATTGGTCCAAACTGTATTTTATTTTTGAGACCTTCCTGCATAAAAAATCTACGAGCAAGCCCAAATTGAATTTTATTTGCTAATGTTAAAAGAAGATTCAGTCTACAATTAACAATGCGAGCATGCCGCTTTGGTAACTTGTGAAATGCTTCATATTTCTCGCAAGATAAGTACTTTAATGGGCCCATACTTTCAATACACGTAGGGTAGTGTATAATGAAATGAAATTTCGGTTTTAATCCTTCGTGAAACAATGTGACATAAAGCTCATTGTGTTCTTTTATAAGTTGACGTAAATAAGTAATATCTTGCTGCGAAATTCTGGACTTTGTAATAAGTTCAATGATATCATATAAGATACAATAAAAATCCCATACAGGATCATCTGGAGGAATTAAATCTCCAATTATAATGCCGAAATAGGTTACAAGGGCAGACATTTGCGCAGCAGTGATGATTATGTAGCCTTTTTTTATATGACCTGCTTTAATTGTGGATATTTTGCTACCTCTATCAATTTCTCTATAGTCAAAATATTTTAGTCTATCGTTTAAACGATTTAGAGTAAAATATTTTTGTTTTATGAAATGATCGATTATTTTCGCCATATCATAACGACACACGCCTAGATAAAAATCGTGCATTATGTCGCATGTCCAATTCAAGACGTTATGAAAATAGGGCAGCGAGTTGAATACACATTCGGTTTTTACGCCATGGGAACGTAATTCAACATCTTTCTTATAATTTTCTAAAGTTCGCATAAGCTCAGGATTTTCCTTACTCAATTCATATGCATCGTACTTAGAAGCTAGACAAAATCTACAATAAAAGTCACTAACAAAACTCTCACGTAGTCCAAACAAGCAATTGATTCCCAAATTATCCCCTAAAATACAGATCACAATAAAATGAACTTGCTGATTTTTACCATCTACATTTATATTTATACCTTCGAAAAACAAATACTTTAATTCTTCTAAAATCTTTCTAAAACATTTATTATTTTTAAATTCTTTTTGATCTTCGGTATAAATAAATTGAGCAAGAAAAACGTTTTCCAGCATAGAAGAGTATTTTGGAGGTAGACCACCAAGCGAAAAATACATCCCACCTATCTTGTATATACCTGCAGCTTTAGATAATGGATCGCTTGTCTCGAAATCGTCGTAGTATAAAAACAATGGTATAACTATTTTATCGCCAAAATCTTTAGAAATTGTACGCCATCGCTCGCCATTGAAAACGCTTGTATATATCCTAGGTTCATCTTTTTGACAAATTTCCTGCTTAATAAAATTATTGACTACTTTAAAAAATTAGGCAATTCGAGAACTAATTTTAACATTAATCTTAATGGAATGTAATATCCAAAACATTTTGTTTTAGATAAAGCAGTGGAATTTGATACATTTTTGTTGTCGTTGATTTCCCCAATTTCAAATTCGCGTGGTTCTATAAAATAAGTAGTTTTCTTGAAGTATTGAAGGCGCTTGAATTCCGAATTAACATTATCTAGAAATTTTACACGTAAACATTTTTCAATAATATTATGAAATTCGATTGGAATTTCTGCTTTTAATTGATCCTTGAAAAACGTCGTTACAGATCCCGTGAAATTGATTAAATGATCTACAATATCATTTGCTACAATTTTTGTGATTGAATTATTAGAATACAATTTGGCTATAAACAAAAATGTAACATCTTCCACAGCTTTATCTTCGCTCCTAACTACTTTATCTTTAATTATATTCGGTGTTTTCTTCAATTTAACATTGTCAATTTCTTTTTTACAAACATTATTTTGCTTTATAAATGATTTTTTTTTTACTAAGTGTAATTCGCGCATTTTTTCACAGTTAGCAACGTGCTTTTTAAGAAATGAAAAAGAAAGAAATTGCCGCATACAATTCTTATATATACAGGTAAACGAAGTTTGTAAAGGATGAAAAACTTGTAAGTGTCTAAACAACACATTGATATCGACAAACGACTTATCACATTTTTTGCACTCCATGCCGATTTAATATTAAGTAATCTTACAATATTTATTAACAATTTTTCACCCTTTGCAATTGATTTACAATATTGTAGATAGCAGGCACTTGAGCATCTTCTTTTGTGTGTATATCATATACGGCCCACTGTATAAAATAAGCTATATTTTCACTTTGGATTGGATAACTAACGCTGTAAGTTATATAAATTTTAAATAAGATATCAAGCGCTCTAAGCAAAGAAGTCACTGGATACATAACTGCATCCAGACGAACATAAAAGGCATTCAAACTGGCTATGTTCGGACCGACGACAATTATAAATGGTTGAGTTGGTTGCATCAATTTCAACATAGTTGCCTTTTTAACTTCAACGGCATTCTCAATATCCCCTGGTATCTAAAAACAAATATTATTTTTGGATAAAATTATTTTTCAAATGTGCTAAATAAATAAACATTTACGCACGAGTACATGAATTAATATTCCTTCTCGAGCCTCCAACTCATTTGGTTTCCAATAAGATTTTTTCCCCTTTTTGTTTTTGTCGTTTGGTAATGGGATTTTAGTCGATGATCTTGGCACTAATGATGCGAGCAGCTCCAACTCAACAAATGTTTTGGAATCTAAAAATTCATATATTATACATGAAAAAGAACTTAAGATTTTTGCAGACTTCGTTTATAAATAAACTTACCTTCGTCTAAATGTTCAAAATTCTTATTTTCCAGAAAATCAGTATACGCACTCTTTTTGATAGTAATTTTTTCAGGTTAAGTCGTATGAGTCTATCTAAAACTTCAGTCCATTTCAAGTGAATTTCTTTAAAAGACTTATCATAGTTTTTTAAAAAATCTAATTCAATCTGAAAATTCGAACTCTTTTATTGAATGAATGTATTATATATAATGGTGTAATATTTAATTTCTTACTAGTTTATAGCTATTACTATCTTTTAAAATTGGCCAACCATCAAAAATGTTGGCAACTATTTGGTATTCTTGATTTTGGGCATCAAGAAGACGTAAGCTGTACGATAAATTCCAATGCTGCAATACTTCTTCAGGATCTCTGTTATCGATTAGCCAATTTTTACTTTCTAGGGCTTCAGCTATCAAGATAAAATATAAAAAATGATATTTTTTTCTTTTAAGATGAAAAAAAAATAATACATCAAATTAAACAAGAAAAATTACTAGGATTTGGATTTTCTTCTTGAGCAAGGACTTGTTTTTTCACTCCTTTATTCTTCAGCAGATTTTCAGCTCCTCTGACAAATGTTTTCAAATTTCTGTATTTGTCGACCAGCTTCCCCTTGGATCTTCCTGATGTGGCGTCACGAGAATCCCTTTTTTTAATAGGTGGTACGTAATATGTCTCTACACATTCGTTAGAAAAAATTTGAACAATTTCATGTGCCAACTTTTCAAAATCAGCATTGTCCAAAACACTAGAATTACAATTACAAACCTTACTTTGCTGTCATGTAACAAAATAAAAATAAACTAAAAAGCTACTTACAAGCCATACACTTTCAAACAATAAGATATAACTATAGTAGTCAAATACGATTGACATACTGTATCCAAAGTGTTTTTATAGCACGAATATATTTGAATTGCACTTCCTAATGGGTGTTCCTCTAATGCTAGCTTAACGACATCGTTGTCAATTCTATTCAATTTTCTCTTCTTTGAGCCGTGTTGTTCATCTCCTATTTGAAAAATTTCGACGTCTTCAATAGGATCTTCTTCCAGTTCAATGTTTGCTACTTCGGTCTTTGTCCCTTCACTTGATGTAAACACAAAGTTTTGTGTGAATTTACTTTCCTCTGGTGCGATTACTAGTTGACTCGAATTCAGTTTGACAACAGGCACCTCAATATTTTGGTCTTTGTTTTGGATCTGTATAAGAATGATACAATACATGAATTAATAAATCTCGTTGAATAAAAATAATTTAAATTTTACTACAGAATTGAGTAAGGATGCTAAATACCTTTGAACCTTGAAAAAACAAAATTTTGTATTAGTATAAAAATAAGAAGTAATTGTAATTTATTTATTTATTTATTTATTTATTTATTTAACGGGTATGAAAGCCCTTTTACAAACTTCGCGCATACATATATTTATACAGTATAATTAAATTTTATATAATTAAATTTAAAATTTTTTTTTAATTTTATAATTAAATGTTATATAATTAAATTTTTTACCATGAAAGTAGGGTATATTTACCTCATTTAGATATTTGATTGAAGCTTTTGTATCTAAAAGTACCTCAGGCCATCAACAAAGCCTCTTCGAAGCCATGATCCACTCTGCGAAGACTCTTCGCAGAGTGGATCATGCCTTCGAAGAGGCTTTGTTGATGGCCTGAGGTACTTTTAGATATAATAACTTCAAACAAATATCTAAATAAGGTAATTTTTTGTAAAACCTTTAATTATAATTATTCATGATTTTTATATTAATAAAAAATGCTTTTATGAGGTTTCAAAGGTACCCAGTCTCTTTAAAAAATGTTTAGCTCCAAAATTTCAAATAAAAATACACATACGTATTCTCTGAATTTTTTCTGCAGTTTAAGTCTCATTCCAGGGAGAGGAATCAATTCTTGTAAATCTACGCGACTGTCAATTAATTCAGCGAGAATTTCTGTGTCGCTAATCCCATTATCTAGAAGGAATAGGAGAGGATACCACAGGATATTGTTCAAAAACTATTATTTGTTAGGTCGTTGTATGAACGGGATTATAATTACGTTGACACGATTCAAAAGGGGACGTTACAAAAAATCTTAACGTAACCTAACCTCTAATTTACGCGGCTAACTGCACTCGTTCTTTACTATTGTAACATACGGATTATATTATCTTACCTTCAAAAATTTGTGTCAATTCCAACAAATCCCATCCTTGTAGTAATTGCTCCATATTTCCAACGGCCGCAATGGTGAACAGCGTGCACGAGAACAGCGCAGGTTCAACGGCAGACTAAGATGCAGTGCGAGATACTACACTTAATACGCGGGAGAAGCACGGGAAAACGCTGGCACGAACCATGTGGCTTTCGCACTATACTGCGCCGGCTACGCCGCGTTCCGCTGTTACCGACACAGACGAACTTTCTAACATCTGCGATACCATCTACTAAGTAATATTTCTTAACTGTTAAGAAATATGTATTTCGCATAAAATAATTGATGAATTTTCTATAAAAGACATCCGAACATAGAGTTAATGAATATTATATAATAGTACGGAAATTTAGATCTAATCGAAATACACCATGTATTTCGATTTCAAATGAATATATTCATTTGCTACAAATGAATACTTCTATCAGTGCAGTTTCCAGTCCGAAGTAAAAGGCGAAAAAAGTGTGGCACACACTCGCCGCGGCCGTTGTAATGTCTCTCTTTTCACATCTCGCATTCTTTCGCGCGCTGCACGCGACGCCGTCAATACCTCGCTGTACGTCGTGTCCCCTCAAGTTCACGAACCCTCTTTCCACACGCTTATTCCTTATAATAATAATAATAATAATGATACAGTACTATGCTATATACGAGAAAATAGATAATATATGTACGCGTGAGCGTCAAAGGGCCCAATTTCGCGCGCGAGCGAAATGGTTATTGAAAATGTTTACGAGACAGCTGACCGTCCGACGCGCGTTTACGAGTGAGTGAGAGACGGATGTGCGCGCGTTTTGTAACTTTTGCACGCATATATATATATATATACAGACACACATACACGTGAGAGTGTCGGCGGTTGCGGCGGCGGGTTTCACTCGTTCGCTGGCGCACGCGCATGCATGCAGCGTGGTCGGCGTTACGCGAGAGCCTTTCGCGTTTGTGCACTTCTCTCTGCGAAGCAGCAGCAGCACTGTGTGTATACCTGTATCTGATTTTCGTAACCCACTTTTTCCGTACACTCGCTCGCTCGCTCGAGCTTTCGCCTACTTTTGGCTTTTCGCCTTATTCCTGCATCAGCGTATACATGTATATAAACCCGGTTTCTCGTGTGTGTGTGTGTGTATATACGTACACACACAAGTCGCGATGGAGATTCGCCGCGGTCTCGCGTCACTCGATCGGAATTTCACTGCTTGTAAAGCTGTCGCATGGCGCTACACGCCGGTGTTAAGGGCGTTTTGTTTGCTGCTCTTTGTGTGGGTATATACGTACGTACGTGTGTATGTGTGTACATGTATATACAATGTATGCGAGAAAGAGAGAGAGAGAGAGTCGAATAGTTGCGGCGCGCCGGCGCCCGACGCGATTCCCTTGTTTGCTTTTCAATGCAGCGCGGTTCGGAGCGAACGAGTGAGAGAACGAGAGATAGAATTTCTTTATTTCGCTTTGTGCCTGTATATACGATGTCCGTTGTGTGGCTTCCCGATGATGAAGCCGCGAGTTTAAATGTTTCGTCGCTCTCTGGACCCGCAACGCGTACGTATACGACGCAATAGTTCCCTCGCGCGTGTATAATATATATATATATATATGCAAGAGAGACGAGCGCACGGGTAACAAAGAAGCGTATAAATTTTACGAAATGGAATTTATTAACATTCTTATTTAAATGTGACGTGTATATAATACGCCACGGCGAGTGCCATTACTTATTCATTGTTTTTTCGAGGCGACTTTTCAAGGGAGAAGAGTGATGAGTCTATCCATCCTCATTAATATTTAATTCAGATCTGCGCATAGTTATATGAAGATCGCGTCTCGCGAGAGACAGAGAAAGAAGGAAGATGCGCGAGACAAAATACGCTCGCGCACGCGCGCATCATGCATACGTAAGTTAACTGCGTTACTTGTACATCATACTCCCGTCTGTAGATTTTTCACGATTTTTTTTCTCCGCCGCGTGCGGTTTGTACAAACAATGTGCGAGCAGCAGCAATAATTACGCCGCTGCGTCACGCTCTATTCGCCGCTCGCATAGTATGGTTATTAATAAAAAGTTCCGTGTAATGCGATCGTTCGCCTCTCTCCCTCTCTCTCTCTCAGGGAGAAAATAGACAGATTTTCGCGATAATGTGCGCTAGCTGCGTGGTGAACAATTAGGTATTATAGGCGAGAGAGTGTATTATACACACAGGCGTGTACACGTCGTCGTTGTTGTCTATATCGCCGGGAAAGCCCGTTTTCCAAGGCAATTACACACGTGAACGTACCGACGCATAGTAATGACAAGCCTAAATACACACACACACACACACACATACACACGTACATGCATAAACGTTACGTGCGCGTAATGAACGAGTTCGATAATGACGCGCCGCGAGAGATTCCTCGGCGTGATTAATCCTCGCGCGAGTAAGTGTTTCGAGAAACCTCGCGTGTAGTAAGAACGGAAAAGCGGAAACGCGGGCTCGCGAGAGAGCGCGCGGAAAAATCCACGGGACGTTCCCGCCGATTAGCACATACATTACACACACACACACACACACACACACACTCGCGCGGCTTATCTCAATTAACGGGGCGACTAATCGCGTTCCCATCTGCGTGCGATTTCCGCGAGCATCGAGAAAGTGATCGCGGGAACGAGGCGCGCGCGCGCGCGAGTGTGTGTAAGGAAAAAATCGGGAGATAGTTTCTTTAACGGCCGCGGCGCGTGCAGTGTGAACGAAATTATTGTTGAAAATTGTAAGGGGAGTATATACTTTGTTGCTGCGCGCGCGGTGCGCTTTGTAATCAATGGAGGTTCGTTGGTTATATTGTTGCGCCGCCGGCTTAATTAAATTTACGACGGAGGAGAGAGAGAGAGGGAGAGAGAGATAACATTGTCTGATGGTGCGCTAAATTTTCAGTTCCTTCAAGGCTATTTTTAGCGTCGCTATATGTAGCAAATGTATAGTATAAGGAGTATAATACAATATTGTCGACTAATCAACAATTTGGCAACAATTTTCGTGTCGGAGAATATTTGCGGAGGACGTATACATACGCGACGATAAAATCGGCTTTACAGTCGTGTCGTCAACCGAGCGATCGGCGCACCGTTAAATATCCTGTTCTTTAAGCGCAAAAAAAAGCTTTTTCACGATATTTCAAAGCAATCAACTCCCCTCGCTCGGAATTACGTCATGATGACCCATTTTGTTTCTCATTCCGGTTTTTTCTCTTATTTCAAAAGTTAAATTCGAAATATCACACAACGCGTCGCACACATTGTCCAGCCACTTAACGTAATCTGATTAACATTATTCGCCCGTCTCTTCCTTATCTTCTCAAATCAATCGGCTTGCTCTGACATCTCAACCGCCTCGCATTCGCCGCGACTTTCGCATATAATATGCATAAGTGTACACACACACACACACACACACACACACACACACACACACACACACACACACACACACACACACACACACACACACACACACACACACACACACACACACACACACACACACACACACACACACACACACACACACACACGCGCGCGCGCATAGACGAACGAACAAATGCACAATGCAAAAAGGAAAATCTTTAGAAACTCCCTACCATACCCAACTTTTACCAATAAATTATCCCATATATATACGCGCGTCAATCCCACGCGCGAGATAAGGAAAACGCGCTGGCCGCGAGTCTCTCTTCACTTTATTCACGTGCAGCAGCAGCAGCGCTCAAAAGTCCGTTGGCTTTTTCGAGCCGGCTAGAGGGAGCCTCCGCGGCCTTTATACCCACACACAGACACATGTTTTACGAGAGAGGAATTCCTCGAGCGTTAGTCATCGCGCTCGCGTGCACACACACATATACACGCGAGAGCTGAGCGTTTTGCGCCAGCGCGCCGCGCTTTATAGATGACTAACGTGCAGCCGGATGGAGAAGGACGGCCGCGAATCCGCGTGCGATGAGATTGTCATCGTCGTCATCATCGGCAGACACCTCGCGGCCGTTTGGTTCTCGTCGTCAACGGCGATCGCCGTCTGTACATATATCATAAGTATATTACGTCAGGCGAGAGTGATTCGGTAGTTTTTTCTTCTTCGATGGGAGGTGTGTGCGCGCGCGCGTGCTCGAAATGAAAAAAATTACGTTAGTCTAGATGCGGCACGGGATAACAACGCGCGCGAGTAGTCTATTATATACATGTATAGGTTTTCGGCCTGTAATATAATGTAAATGAAGCCCGAGAGATCTCAATGACAAGTCGCCGGTGTCCCTTTTTTTTACGCAATAGGTTGGAGAGATGTTAATTGAAGGCTTCTTTTTTTTTTCGTCGGTGTGTTGCGGGATTGGATTTGGAGGGAGGACGAGAGAAGCGGTTATAATTGAATTCGTGCGGGAGTTTGTAGATATGTATATACGGTCGCGCAATTATCGAGATAGCGAAGTCGCAAAACAACGAGTGTGTAAGTGGGTTGCTATACAAATTAATTAGCTCGCGATCAACGAAATCTTAATGGACTGCTATATACCGGTCGAAAAAGAGCGCAAACTCCGCTCCTTATCTCTCGATTAACCTATACGCCTGTACTCAAACGAAGACGAGACTTTTTATCCACTCATGTTACATATTATACACATACACATAAGGAACAAAAATTAATTAAACCCCTCGCGCCTTAATTATCTTACATAAGTCTCGTTATGCGCGGCGCACACATACATACGCTCATTCGCTTTGCGAAATAAATCACGAAAACTGTGCCAGAGCGCGGCCGCCGCCACTTTCTAGAAATTTCGCATACCACGCGGCGGCCTCCACTGCAAATACACTATAGCGTCTGCGTATCCTAGTGTAACCCGAGGAAAAACGTGCGAAATTTCGCGGAACATATATACGCTTCCGGTGACGCGTGTATATCTCTGTTTTTTTTTTCGGGGGGGTTCCGTTATTCGTCAGTCATCGGCGGCTGATAAGCACACACATATTCGGGGTCACTCGAACGTACGATCCGAACCAGTTAACGACCTTAATAAATGCCCGCGGCTGATAACGTCGCCGGGATGCCTCGAATTGTTTCGCGCGAAGATGGACGAGCTGTATATACATAAGGACGCCGCCGTTGCCGATCGGTGTGTATTATTATCTGATGGGCGCATCTCGAACCTTTTTTTTTCCTCCTCGCGCGCAGCCCACGATGACCTAAATAAACGATCTGAGGCGGCCAGGTATTCCGCCGTACCGATATATACTTTTATACTCTATACCTCTATGCTCTTTCTTTAATTCTTTGTTATACATTAATGCCTTACCTTGTTTCATAATTGGCCATACACACATCATCTAATTACGATTCTTTTTTCTTTATGTTGCAGGTAAGTTGTATACGCATCACAAAGGGATATCACTCCCTCCCTCCCCCTTTTAACACCACTTTTCCAATCCGACCCCCGCATTCATCTCTCTCTCTTGATCGTGTGACCAGTGGGTAAGTACTTATACATATATATATACACTGATTCAGACGTTTTGTTTGCCGCAGCGTTACTATTATGCCGTACGACCGCGCCGCCTGTTTATTTACCGACTATATAAGCGCCGATCGCGGCACACACACACACACACACACACACGTTACGACACACTTTATTATATATATAGTAGCTTTGTTGCGTCTGCCGGCGGCCGGCTTAGTACACACTTCCCCGGATAAAGATGTCAAGCCGGGTGGTCGTTGACTTCCTTAGTCACTCTACCTACACGGTATATGTGAACACGAAGACTCGAATTTCAAAACCAGAACTACGTACTTACCGTTTTTTTTTCTTCCCAAAAGGTGGAAAAATCGGTATGATTCATCAGATCGTCATGAGAACGGGGGGTAAGGAAGCACGATGTTTATTCAGCGCGTTATATTCACATCGCGTTGTTGGGAAATATCATTTGCATTTCAAGCATATTAAAATTACAGAGGGGGGAGGGCAGTCTAGCAGCCGAAGGGGTCAACGAAACCTCTCGTTCTCTCTCCTATCCACTTACGGACTATCGCAACTCTGCTGTACCGCGCGCTATAAAGTTCCGCGCAAATCCTATTACAAAGAGCAATTTCTCCAAAGCCAATGACACACACACACACACACACACACTCGGCCGATATTATTCCAATCCACCGTAAAATTACGAAACCCGATATATCGCTCTTGTAACCCGCCCGTCCCTGCACCGAATACATTTTCTCCCCGCGCACGTCGCGCGCAGAGTGCGCTTATAATATATATACACTACGCTATAACGTCGCGGGGGCAAGGTGTCTATTTTTGTCGCCGCGCGCGCCAACGCGCGTTCCTTGCACTCGGAATTCTCGCGAGAGAGCGGCGGCCAACCTGTCCTATGGGAGAGAGAGTGACTAAGCCCTCTGGAATTTCGCGCTCGAAAAGCGTTAGTTTAGCGGAGCGCGGCGCAGGTATATATACAAGTCGCTGCTGGGCAACGGTCGCGAGCGACCTTTTTCTCGGTCGCCCCGCTGCTTTTGTCGGGGTGTGGGTGCAGCGCTGAGAGCGACGGTTGCGAAGGTAATGCACGCAGCTGGAGTGGATGTCTGAGGTTCGAGGATAGTCGACGTTCCTGAATGTGAGTGAGAACGGAGAATTATGTATGTTCACGTTTCCCTGCTGGGAATCGTCCATTTTTCGCCCATTTGGGAAACGATTTTTCTCCCATTTTCTAGCCATTTAATGGCGAGTTGACCGAAATCGCTAGAAATCGGGAAAAAAATCGTTTCACAAATGATGGGTGAAAAATGGACGGTTTCTACCAAGGTTGCGAAACATTTAATAGTCCTTTTAGCATTACGGATGTAAAAAGAATTCCGATATCTGTCTATACTTTTATTATTGCATTCGAACGCCGGTTTATGGGTATATACTTGCATAAATCTATCGGCGCCGCGGGTTTGTTTTTTTCCTCGACGACGATGAATAAAATTGTTCGTGGCTATACTTAATAGCGATCTAAAATGCCATATCCACGCATAACGTCAGCGGCTACTGGCTAAAAAAGAATTTCCTGAAACGCTCGTGCCGATCGGCGCGTGTATCACTACACAGGCGGCCGGCACCGAGTTCCTCAAGCTCGCGTTTATTTTTAGCAGTACAACCAGGGAATTAAGGATTACAGCGCGAGTCAATTAGAGTCATCGCTTCTCTCTCCGACAAAGATATAGGCGCATGCACGTGACAAATTTTCGCTATCTCTACTGTTCTCCGAACTGTACCTATAATACATTTTTCGTGTGTCTCTACGGTACACCTCTATAAATAAGCGCTAATTGACTGCGCCGCATTCCGGAGCTATTAGTTTCCACCCGATTCTCGTTAATTCCTTTTGTTCGACGCGCGCGCGTGCAGCTGGCCGCGTAAGAGAGCGCGAGTATAGCGCATGTTAATCGCGTTAACGACGAGTTAGTCCGTTTGCACCTGACCGATCCCTCCCTTTCTTACACAGACATATATACTTTTAACGAGAGAGCCGTAATACCATACCACAGCTGGGTTTAGTCACGCAACCGCCCGCGCTATTCCCGTCGCTCATTGATAAGTGCAGCAGGATGTCGCGTTCTTTTTCTCTCTTTATTTTTTTTTTATCTGAAGCAACGAGGCGACGGCGCAGGCGCTGCATAACTTGGCGCGGCGCCGAGTAACCTTTCGGAGAAACTTTGCGCGAGGTTAAGGCGCGTCGTTGCCGTCGTCGGAGGAATTCCGCGCGCTCGAAATAATTTCGCGAGCGCCGCGGCTGTAATAATAATAATAATGTTTCAGGCATTATAAAGCCCTGAGTCACGCGCGGCCGAAATAACTCGCCCGCGTACTCGAAATATAAAGCCGGAGGAGACGACGCGGCGACCATGTGTGTAAGTGTGTATTTTCTCCTTTTTCAGCAGCCGCCCTTCTTTCGCAGCGAGTTATGAATGGGGCGTGTGTGTCTGTGTGTATGTATGTGTGGGAATATCCTAAATTACGGTAAATTACGGTAGCGTGTGCGCGTGCTGTGCCGGCGAGTGCTTTACGACGGGGATATGAGAAATATTTTGGCGAAACTGCGCCGCAGGCATTTTAATCAGCGTGCGTGCGTGCGTGCGCGGGCTTCTTTTTGAAGAAATTAAGAGGAATTAGGGGTTGGCAAGTAGCGGTAATTGCGTCCTGTGGTTATTGTGTTTTTTCTTATGTTTTGGTACGGTCGTCACCGGTAAACCCAATGCGCTCACAATGAAAATATTAGCCGATTTTGACAATGATTAATGCTCCGACAAATGTTTGTACATATGCCAACCTTATCTCCTTACATTTTTTCGCATACATTTACACACTCTGTAGAAACCTACAAACCACTCCGAGCTATATATAATAATCCCTAACACGAATATACATCTTAATACTTATTCAACTCCTGTCAAATAAACCTACAAAACCCCGCACCACAAAGACCAGCTTCATCCATTCGCCCAAAAAACCTCACTCCCGATACCATCATCCTCTCTCTCCCCCCTTTCCAAAAAAAACCTCACTCACACTACTCGGCATTTAAAAGCGTCCCGACACCGCCGCTATCTTCCCCCCCTACACACACACTATCCTTTTAAATAACCGCCGCCACCGCGCCGGTATGTCTATCGAACGCGCGGTCCGTTGACTCACACAGACACACACGTGCGCGCTCGCAAATTGAAATTCGCTCCTAATAAAGTATCCCACCTCTCTCTCGTAGTTTCTCGGCTCTTTTATCCGAGAGAGCGGATTACACAGACATACACACGTGAGCGTGAGATACGCGCCCGAAGGCTCTCGCGCGGCAGCAGCAGCAGCAGCAACCTTCATCCGCGGACCGTTACTCTGGCCCGTGTCGTCGCGCGTCGGCAGGAGGAGAAGGAGGGACTATCCAGGTCTCTGGGTCCTCATCCCATATTTTCTGCAAACGAGGCGAGCCGTACTGGATTCTCGTCGCCGCGGCTGCTGCTGCTGCTTCTTCTTTTTTCGAGAGGAATCCCTCGGCGCAGTGTGTGTGTGTGAGTGCCTCGTCGGTCTCAAGGTGGTTCGCTGCTGCGACTTTTTTACCTCTTGCGCGTGCGCGTGAGAAATGCATCGTCGTCTTGGGAGGGTTTCGTTGTTGTCATCCGAGGCATTGTTCGAATGTTGGGCTTTTTGTCGGCTGATGACAAAGTTATCGAGCTTACCGGTAGCCTAATTGCACCGCGCGCGCGCGCGCGCATTCCGTTTCTAAAGTGAAACCTTGGAAGCGCGATATATTACCCATTTGCGCAGGGAGAAAATTTTCACTCGTAATATGTATATGTAGCGAGCTTTGCTCCGATTTCCCGTTACGTTCGTGGATGCTCGCGTCTGTGGGATTTTAGAGGAAAGTTACACACGCGATTCGGATAATAGATCGGTAATATGAGCGTCGCGTAATTATAGCTGTAAAAAGATCGATACAGGTATGGTAATGGTTGAGCTCCATGAAATGGACGTAAAATTGAATAAAAGTATAGTAATGGCTCGATAAGATTACGCGTAAATTACGGCCGCGGACTTTCGGAAAAAGACGATTTTTCATTACCACTAAATTTTCGTTAAATTGCTTTGGCTAAGTTGAAGCTCGAGGTGTCTTTGATTTAACGACGACTTGCGCGAGCAAATAGCCAAGTATTCCGAGCATAAAGAAAATTCTTTTCATCAAATGCGCGCGCGCTTTATGACGACGAGAGACGTAATTGCACTTTCTACAAGGTATACACAAATCATTTATCGCGCGGTTATAAATGAAAAAGTTACTAGCGTTCGATCGCTCGGGCATTTATATTATATTCGGAAACGCTTGTTACATTCATTCATCGAATTTTTTCGTTTATTGCGCAGAAACTTTCGAACCATTTCTCTCTTAACCACCTACCTAATACGTCGAATTTTCCAGCACGTAATCGGGCCGAAAAACCATATCATCCGCAATTAAACTTCGTCGTCGACCCGTAACATTTTTATTACGCGACTACATATACACACACGCATGCGACGACACTCTCTAAATTTTTCCGGTGAAAATTTAATCCTCCTTTCCGTCGATATGTTCCCACTGCGGCGCTCTCGCACTCCAGTTCACTTAGCGGCATTTAAGGCTCGCGCGCGCGAGCGTTTAAAGTTTCTCCTGCGCGCGCGCGCTTCGATTAACCTATCCCCGTAAACGTCGCAATCACCCTACTATCTCCTCTTGCAGCTCGTATATAACTCATCGCTCGTAAAATCTCACAAACGAATTTTCGACGCGGCCGCGACGATGCGCGTGCGTGAAATTTTTCCTCTCCGGCGGCGCGCAAAAATCGACCTTGAGAGCTGCTGTTGCTGCTGTACGCGCATGCGAAGGATGCCAGATGAATAATACGAGAGCGCGTTCCGTGCGATGATCGAGTTTCTTGGCTCGGATTTCAAATTTCACTTTGCTCTCTTACGGCGCGCGCGATTTTTTTTCCCTCCCTCTTGCTGTTGCTACGCGCGCGCTCGGTGTGTTTTTTTTCCTGCACGCGAGCGTGTTAAAATTGTCGATTAGGCGCACCGTCGATGGGCGAAGGTCGCCCCGTGTGAACCCTTCTTTGTACACGTAGAAAGTTTCGGCTTTTCATTTCCGCTCCGAAACGCATTAATTCCCCTCAGCAACGAACCGTCCTCTATACACCCATCGGCGCAACAATGCACACGCTATAGGTTCCATCCCTGACCTCCAAACCCTCTCTCGTCGCGCGGCGGCCAATCGAATGCAACAATGCATTCCTCCACCATCGCGACGACACGACGTTGCGCTGCGTCTCGATCTCTTCTCTCTCTCTCTCTCTCTCTCTCTCTCTCTCTCTCTCTCTCTCTCTCTCTCTCTCTCTCTCTCTCTCTCTCTCTCTCTCTCTCCCAACATACAGACACAGCAGCTATTACGCGCGCTTGACCTTTCGCGCCCGGAAAAATATTCCAACCGCGCTCTCTCAAGAGCCTCTGCTGATGCCACTCTGCGGATTCCTCTCTCTCTCTCTCCTTCTTGCAAGCGCGCAAAATGGCGCGAGAAACCTACCTCCTCGTACACACACACACATACACGTACCGTCCCGGCATTCAAGTCACCGAGAGTCGCCTCTCTCTTTTCTCTCCATTTTCTTCCGTCTGCAGCGGCGGCACCAGTGCAGCCTCTTTCTCAGGCGCGCACGCGCGAGCTCAGCCAGTCTAAACAAACGATTTAGACGTAAATACCGGGAGCGCGAGCTTGCCATTCAAGAAATAGAATCGTATAACGCGCGGCGCGTTATGTGTGGTGCATATAACGCGTTCTTTCGCACGCGGCCTGGTGTGCATGTGTGTGAGACGAATCGGACCTGCGAGCTCCTTTTGATATGTATATGTATAAGAGGAAGGAGGGAGAGGCGAGGGCAAATGTTTTTCTTAAAATAGACTCATTAAGAGCCTATTGACACGTGACGATGCCCGCCTAACTGTGTGTGTGTGTGTGTGTGTGTGTGTGTGTGTGTGTGTGTGTATATAGACTATACATACGCGCGCGAGCTCTTTGAGGCTGCGGTTATTGGTTTTGCGAATTCTCCGCGCTATGATTGCATAGCGATATGGAGTTCCGCGAACGAAGCATGCCTAATATGTGTGTCCAACTGCATATATATGTAGCTTCGAAAATTTCTATTCTCTTTTTCTTCATTTTCGAAATCTCTCGTATAGTTATATATGTAAAATGCACCGTAAACTCGCTGGAGATTTACGAGACCACGAGAAAACTACAGTATATACATACTTAATTTACACTCGCATAAATTCGAAAACCACTCGCGATCCAAAAAACTTTCTAAACCCCTGCGCCCAAAAAATTCCCCATCCCAACAATATACCACTATAAAAAAAGGATGCTACCCATACCTCGATCCTTCCCCACACACCTTCGATTAATCAGAGTGACCCGTGGTCCCAAAGGACGTGTGAACATCCAGCATCATCATCCATCTCTCGCCTCTCTTCCGAAATATATATATATACACACGATCGAGAGGCTCTGGATCGTAAAACCGTTCGTTCGTTCGTTCGTCCGACTGCATCACACACACACACACACACACACACACACACACACACACACACACACACATACACACACACTCGTGGTCATTAATGTAGGCCACGCGGAAAAGTGGGTCCGGCGAGATCTCTTCCTCTCGCTCTCGAACGCGCGCGCGCGCCTTCTCTCTCCGTACAAAGAGCCTGCAGGCGTATGTATATACATATATACACACACACACACACACGTGTACCCGGAGCGAGGCTTCGGGATTATATTTGGGCCACCTTTCGAAGGGGGCAGAGCAGCCGTGTTCCGCGTAGGAGAATTTAAAGGATAAGCATCTGGAGGAAAATGGCTTTTCTACACTATAGGACGATCGTGTGGGAATGGAGAGGAGTATATGTATGTAGATGCATGTGTGTGTGTACAAGCCCTTTTGTGTGTGAACGAAGGAAGGAAAGAGGGTGGGTCGTATCGGGAAGCGCGATGACGCGCGCGTGTGTGAGCGCCGAAAATTTTTAAAATTACGTTGGCGCTTCGCTTTCTCGCGTATATAGCCGGGCGCGAAGGCCGGTACTTTGGCCTTTGTTTCGGTGTGCCTGCCTGTATAACGCTTCCTTGTATTCTTCGGTGTATATATATAGGTTTCCCATGATTACGACGAAGGAGAGTTCCCTTTTATTTCGTGACTTTATCTCACTATTATAAACTAGTATAAACGATGTAGGAGAAGTTTTCTGGTATAAATAAACAATAACTCCCTTTTTTTATCGGAAATGCATGTTTTTTTTTATTGTCGTCGATCAGGGAAATTTATTGCACTGTCATAGCGAGGATAAGAATTATCGCTGAATTATATCAATTATATATCGCTACATGCGTTATTATTACGCTATATAGATTTTCATTTAACCTTTATAACGCGTCTAAATTATGATGAATTGCAGGCGACGATAATCTTCGGTAATACAAAAATCATCCGATAACGATTGTTATTATACCGTCGCGTAGATTCGACACAGACAATTATACAGGCCTCCCGAAAACGATCCATCATCGCGGTACAGCCTTCGTCGCTACCACGACGCACATACAGACTACTCCTTTAATTAATCAAAATTTTTCAATTTATTTCTTATCGCCGTACACTCTACACCTCCTCCTCTGTTGTTGCAATCCGAGAAATCCTTATGAAAACAGCCGGCAGCCATATACTATAGGCTCAACTGCTACTTCTTCGATGAAGTGAAAAAAGAGCTACTACCTTCCTCCTCGAAATCCGAACTCCGCGGCGAGACCTTGGGGCACGGGGACAAAAAACAACGGTATTGTATACTTATACTAGGTATACCACTCGATAAGAGTCAATTAAAAAATGAACTACCGTTCGCCACCGTACGCTATACACTCTACACACACGCGCGTGACTCACATATATACGCATTGTTGTAACCGATCTATCTCCCTCTTTTATAACGTGTAAGTCCCGTGACATCACTCTTACTCAATCGCAATTAAAGGCCACGCGCGTGATAGTTGAAAAATGTGCTGCCGAACGGTGCGCGATGACGCGTGAAGGAAAAGAAGAAAGAAAGAAGAAAGAAAGAAGGAAAAACGATCCTTCTCTAATTGCCTCTACCGTTATTATTACACCGCGCGTCGCGAACAGATACATACACCCTCGCGTTCGCTGCCGTGAAAAAATCCGGCCGCGACACGCCACACGACGGAACGGTATTGTCGGAGCCGAGCAATTTCCCCCTTGGCTATGTACAGCGAGTCTTGTGACCCACGAGCTGCATATGCGTCTATAAGGCTGACAGGCAGAGACAGATGGACGGACAGACGGACGCGCGTGCACGTCGTGCTGATAAAGAAACGTTATCGCGCCATATAATAATAATAAAAACCGTAGTGACACATCGCCCGCGTGATTCAATGCGTTATATAAAATTAAGTATTGTTGCAGCGTTGTTCTAACCCTTCAACAGCGCTGTTACAATACGACAACGTGCATGCATGGCTCTCCTCATCGGAACCTCATCACTCGGCGATTCTCACGACACGACATCTCCGAGAAAAAATCCCCTTAGAGCCAATCAGCGAACTGCACGCGCGCGCCTCGGAATTCCCTCGCAGCCATCTCCTAGGAAAAAGAGAGAGAGGACCCATCTCATGCATAGAGGAGGAGAAAACGACGCGCGACCTGACCGACTACTACTCTCCTCGCTAGCACCAGGTCACGCAGAGACGTCGCGTGTGCATGTGTGTTACGTGTTGCGCGCGCGGTGATTCACGTGGGAAGAAGAAGAAGAAGAAGAAGAAGAAGAAGACGAAGAAGCGCAGCGGCGACGCGCCCGTTCCTCGTATTTAGAGCCACTTGACGCGAGTGGTATTTGCATGTGGCCCGAGGGGGCAGGAACAAAGACAGACAGCCCGAGCGAGAGAGAGAGAATGAGTATCACGGGAAGAAGGGGCTCTGTGAGAATCGGACCGTCGGGTATGGCTTCGCCGAAGTTACGAGTTTGTTTTGAAAAATAACAACAATGATAATGATAAATGTATGTTACGCGCGGCTCCTTTTCCCTCCCAGCGATAACGCCGCGCATATCTTTGCCCCACTGAGATATAATATAACGCGTGCATCCTGCTCGCACAGACGTTCGTAAACACTATATATATGCGCGGACAGAGCTGCTTACGTATCCTTTTACACAACAGAGCGCTACCTTATCTCCGGCCCGGCGATACGCGTTTTCTATAATACTCGCGCGCTTCTAAACTAGAAAAACGGTACATTCTGCGCGGTTCAACGAACTCTATATACTGCCGGCCAGAGGGACAGTACGCGCCGATACGGCAAATAAACAACAACGCCGACGCGACACAATCGGCCGTAAAAAAGGCCTTCAAGCGGCGAATTAGTCTCTCCCCCCTAGTAGTAATAATAATAATTCCCTTTACTACTTCTTCTTCTATACTTCCCTTGCGCCTGCGTTTCTTTTGTACAACGGCGGCGGCGACCCTCGGACTTTATTAGCGAGGCTCGCGCTCTTCCGCTCTTATCTCTCTCTCTCTCGCTCGCTCTCGGACCAGACGGCGGAATGAGTTTTGCACTCGGAAGAGGAGGAGGAGGAGACTATATAGCTGCTTCGCAATTAGAAGCTCTAGAGAGGGCATCGCATAATGCAAACACCGAAACTATTTGCACTTGAATGCCAGGCATTTGTTCTTCTCCCTCTCTCTCCTCTCCTCTTTTTCCTTCGCTCCTCTCTCTCTCTCTCTCTCTTGCTGTATACGTGTGTACTCCTTTTTCCGCTCTGCACGACGTTTCACGACGAGGAGTATACGCCCGCGCCTCTCTTTTCTCACGTACATATATACTGTATATACATATATATACACACAGGTGCGCCGGATGCGCGCGGGGGTCTAACCTCACCGCACGGCGGGGGTGATGCGGCAATTATGCCGCATTACTCTGTAGCCGCACCGCCGCCTTCTTCATCTTCTTTCTCTCCATCGCCTCCGCTTTTTTTTCTCTTTCTCGCTCGCGACCTTGGGCGTTAAAGGTGCGTTAAACTCCCGTAGCAGCAGTGGTAGCAGGGAGCCGTCGTGAATTCGAAATTCGCGCGCGTGACAAAATAGCGTGTATATATACACGCGCGCGACGCGGGAATGTATATCGCGTGCGAAAGGTGCGCGCGCGTGGAAAAAGGCAGCGTTCAAGGTTGACTGACACGACGGACGGCGGCATGAGGGGACAGCGATGCTCTCGTATTTCATTCCTTATCTTTCTTAACAGCCCCGGGCCCCAGGAGCGAGGGAACGAACAAAGGAAGTGACTTAATCCGTAGAGAGAGAGAGATACCACCGAGGAGATACTACTATACCTGCGCGCGCGCGCGACTGGTTTTCCTTTTTCTTAGCAGCGCGCGGCCGCTTTGATTGTCTTCCGCGCGCGCTCGAGCGCGTGAGAGACACGTGTTTGTGGCGGATTTATTTCTGGCGAGGGAGAGAGAGAGCCGATTCGTACATGTCACTGGCTGTCAATGAAGTGTATCGTGTGCACTTTGCGACGACGCGTTGCGCAAACCTCTGTATACATTGCGCTTTTGATGAATGAAATCTCGCGAATTTCGCGCGTGTCATTGTTTTCTTTCTCTTTGCCGTGTACATTTTTGTATATAACACTTGCAGTGTACAAATACCAGGCGCTGGATACGTATAAATAAATGTTTATATGCAAACGACCGCGCGCCGAGCAATTTGTAAGCAAATTTTCGTCGACTCGGCCGCATTATATACTTTACCTCGTTATAACGCTGCACGTCTCGATACGTGCATTATTATTCTCCAGCGTGTCGGTTCCAGATTCTTGCATCATTACTCTCTCCTCGCGCGCTTTTCTCGTCAAAATTGATTTTCGTAATTTTGATATTCCATGAGAGTATATATACGTGAAGGGGCCTTTTATATATTCCCTCTCCCTCCGCTGCACGAAACAAAATTCAGCCGGCATACAAGCGCGCGATTGGAATGAATCATATTATTTTTTTTCGAGAATAAGAAAGAGAGGGAGATGAAAGTACACGCACATATACACACACACGCGAATAGACGCTGGAATTAAAATTCTACGCGCATTGACGGAGACACTGGTCGATCGATTTCTTTGTTCTTATTCAAATTGCCCGCGCGATGACCGTTGAGATCTTTGTTCGCGGGCACTCGAGGATCGAACACAACAGCGACAGGGTAACATTTTTCGAGGCGTTTTTTGCGAGCTAATAAAAATGGCTGCCCGACGTCGAGAGGAATTCCTGTAAAATAGTTTTATGGGTCGCGACGGGCGCAGGGGAATTCACTCGGTGGTAATAATTTATCGCCGCGTGTCGCGCGCTGAAGGGAGAGACAGTCGTGACCGCGATATTACGGCCGCGTGCCGGAATTTTATCGCTCGATTGTGTATATATGTATATATATGTAAGGGCGAGCCGAAGGTATATGGATCACGGATGATCGTCAACTGTCTGCGGCGCTGATGGTTATGATTAACATACACGAAGGTTTAATTGATAGCGTGTACCTACCCCTTTATGTCCTACTTTCAACGTTGCCGTGTATACCTATACGCTGCAAACTAAATCGTTATATCCCGCACGCGCTTGCGTCACGCGTGTGTTACTTAATTGCGAGCCGGGATTATACGACAATGATCGTTTGCGGTCGCTCGCCGTTATTGTTATTATTCCAGTATAGTACTTAGCATTACATACACTCGTGCGTTTCTAAAAAAGGACGACCAGCAGGAGAGAACGCGTGTCCTTACTCTTGACTTTTATATATACGCCCCGCGAGCTCTTTCTTGCGTAAACTCGCGCTGTCTTTTTCTAAAACTGGAATTCCACGCGCACAAAGCCCCGCGCGAATTTCGTAATCGCGGGCGCGCGCGACATATACGCGCAGAGAAGAAAGATAAAGGAGATAGAGAGAGAAAAAAAGGGAAGGACCGGAATTCCGGAGTTTATCATCGTTCCAGAAACCCCCACTCTGACGCAGCTCGCGTACGTTATACACCCACCATCACCGCTCACATCCGCATCCGTAAATTCGGAGTCTTGTCTCCCGCTTATATACATACGTACGCGGCTCTTACGAAAGAGCCCACGTCATTTCGCCCGACTTCTTTCTCCGATACATACTTCTCCGTGCACAGAGCGCACAAAGGTACATTCTTACATACTTACACCTCCGCGCGGTGCGAAAGGCATTCCATTCCCGTCCCAGCAGCAGCAGTGCTAACGGGAGAGCTTCCCGGAATAGAGCGCGTGTCCTTAGCACATACACCGAGTGCGAAAGCCGATCTATTTTCCTTTACAGAGAGAGAGAGAGAGAGAGAACTGGTCGCAGCTGCTGCTACAGTATAGCACAAAAAGAATTGCTGGTCGATGAGTTGTCGAGCGGAGAGAGAGAGAGAGAGAGTGCGAGAATGTACATATTTCGATCTGATTTATATACGGGATGGAATTATTTTCGCGTGCGTGCGGGCGGGTATTGCACGTTATACGTTGTGCGCGTCGCGGGGGATATTCCGGCCGCGAGAGGTGCGTTTATTTATAGGACGTATATATGTATGAGAAAGGTTGCTGCTGCTGCTTTGTGCCGGGACGAGCGCTTTGTGCGATCCGGGATAATCGAGCTGTCGTTCCTGTTTGTCTCGTTTTCAGAGTGCTTTGATAAACGGAACCGCAGGGAGGCCTAGATACATCGCCGAGGTTATATTGTCTACGCGATAGCCGTTGTTTGATTTCGACTCTTTTTTCTTTTAATTTGAAAGTATATTTTTTGGGTCACGACATTGACCCACATGTATATATCCCGGGCACCGTAATGATAGCTCGTAGTTTTTTCCGTTTAATAACGGATGCTTTTATTATCTAACGCATACACATACACTACAGTACTGACCTTCCCAATTTCGTATGGGCAATGTATATATACGAAAGTATATATAATTACTAAGCGGTTCTCACCTTTGGACCTGAGCGGTAAAAAGGGGTCTGTATCGCCGCGAATCATCTAATCTTCGGGAGAGACTCGAAGTGTATGCGCACTCGCCGATGACGCAAGATAAAGATTTATCAATCTGACGTGGCGAGCGCGTGAGTTGACACTTTTGAAAGAAATAAATTTTCGACTCGTCGTTGCGACTCTCGTGTGTATAAGTATGTTGGTACTAATAAATCCGTGACCTAGATACTACCGATGTTATACACACACACGTAAACATGCTTGACGAAGATGGTAGAAACAGATTTTGAAGTATAGAGTTGCAAAAGCGCCGTGTTGATCCTTTCAAAATCCTGCTTCATCATCATTATTATTATTAATATATTCGTATAATATGTAATGTGCGTATATAGACGCGACGGCGATATAATAAATTTGTCGCGAGACACAGCGCGTATATAATAAACAACGTTTTTGCGATGCCTCGCATTAACGTGTCTCGGTGTACGCCGAGGTGTACGCACACACAGAGAGAAGAGATATAATATTTAAAGCCCTTTTTTATACCTGCGTCCGAACGCGGATCACATTGATCAAACTCGATATAAAACCAACCCGTTTAATATATATCCATAAAACTTGTAACGCGCGGCACGCGCACACACATTACAATATTTCATTATTACGGAAATCACTTAATAAATTTTGCCGCCGCGGCGTCGCGCTCGCCTTACACACACACACACACACACTCGCACAATTAAAATTATAATTGATAAACATCAATGTCGCGATCGCGACCCTCTCACTCTATAATTAAACCGTCTCTCTCTCTATCCTCGATACGACGAGAGAAAAATCCGCACCCACACTCCTCGCCATCCTCAAAGTCAGACTCACACCCACGTATATACAGCAACAACAACACACAAAGACACAGAGAGAGAGAGAGAGAGAGAGAGAGAGAGAGAGAGAGAGACGGGGCAGGCTGGCTGGCTCTTTTCGTGGGAAAATCATGAACTTGTTCGCGTCGTTAGATATTCGATCGTGATCGAGATTGAATATACACAACGCCAGCTAGCTCGCGCGCAAAACCCCATAAAGGATTCGCCGAGCTGTGGAGGAGGAGGAAGCTCGCTGCTGCTGCTGCTGCACACCGACTGACTTTTATACACACATATATATATACACTCTCTCGAATGAATTCCAGTCGTTGTTCGTGCATATTCCCCGGGCCCCGTTTCTCTCGTTTCTTCGTGCCCGCGCGAAATTTACGTAACGCGCGCGGGGTGCCGCTGCTGCTGCTGCTTTCACCCGCGCCGACGCGGCCCGGCCGTTAGGTACAATCTAGACTGTCTGCCTGTGTAGGTTTGTAAGAGAGGTGAAATTCTTTTTTTCTTCCTTTTCGAAGAACGCGCTGCACTTTTCTGCAGTCCGAGATATTATTCAGAGGTTAGGTGGCGAATTGATGGTGCTGCTATAGCTCTCGCCCCCTCCGTGCGTGGGCGGAGATTACGAGGTGTGTGTGTGTGTGTGTGTGCTTATTAGTCGAAATAGGTTCACTCGATCTTAATCGCTGTGCACACATATATACACTAGCGGTGTGGTTTTACATAATACATTGTTCAGAGAGCGAGCCAAAAGCGTTTCGCGTAATGCCCGCGCGTATCTGCGTGTGTATTACGGCATTGCGCGAAATTTAAATTTTCATCGCGCGTAATGGGACCCGCCTCTCGTTGAATTCGATTAAACGGTTAGTTAAACGCGGTGATATTATACACACAGTCATCGTCGTTATTACTCGCTTATACCGAAGAATGCAAATATTTTAATCAGACTTCGTATTATATACTCTGAACTACCGCCTGCGCGGCTGTGAGATTATATAGAGAGCCATATCCTTACAATTCCTCCTTAATGTTATTAAAATAAAACACTGCACGGCGACGTCACCGTACCGCGAATTTCAACACCCTGACTCACTCGCCCGCTCTTGCCTTTAATTATATCCCCCTTCGTCCTCTCTCTCTTCAGCACAAATGTATACAGCTAGCTGCTGCTGCTGCTATACTCCGAAACAACGGAATCATTTTTTTTACACGGGCTACGAAATCGGGACCGCGAGAAAATAAAAGCCGTTGTTGCTGCTGCGCGCATGCATATTTACGCGATGCGAGGTTGGTAGTAGTAGTATGTACCGCAAACGCGCGCGCTCTCGGCTCGTAAAGCGCGGCGCGCCGTGTAAACCGGAACGCGCGCGGCGAGAAGGCGTCGCGAATCCTTTGATACGATCTGCCGACTTTGGTATTTCAAAGTGTGATCTAGCTGCACCACACACACATATATAGCCTCGCCTCTTTAGAATATATGTGGATAATAATGCGGCAACCTTCGGCCCTAGCCTTTATATATATTTTCCCGCGGTAGATGGTAGATGTGTGTGTAATACCACATGCGGCAATAATCCGGAATTATTATCGATGCGAATTGTTATTCCGCGGGCGAGCCTAGATACATACACCGGGGTGAACGTACACGGCGTGTTCCGCGGGGCATATTCCTATATCTATGGGTACATAACGTTATACGTTTCTATGAAATAGGCATTAGATCGGTTATCGCGTAGCGAGAGAGGAAATAGAACACCCGGGCTTATTAGACAGTCGCGTAGATATTCGTTTGACTGTTTTAACGGTCTGTTTAGCGTGGAGCGGCGGCGATAGACCGATGATTATGCCACGGGTGCTGATGATTATCTCGCTATATATACTAATGGTCGGTACGTATTATACTTCTTGCGCGCGGAAAATATCTAATTTCAGTGTGTGGGAGTCGCACGGTAAGGGATAAAAGATATTTGGATATCTGTGACCGTTCGTTTCTCGCTAAGATTTTCGTTTCGGAATAAGATAAATGACCGTACCTGTATGTGTATATCCTGGTGGAAATCCAAAGCATTTTATAATTAATAACTGACCATTTATATTAGAAACTTTCTATAAAATGGGAATTTCTCTTATCCGAGTTCTAGCTCCCGATGAAACGCTTTTTCTCCTATTATTTGTCCATTCAATAGATTGAAAAATAGAATTAGTTTATCGAAAACAAGCACAAGCTTGTTCTTGAGTATTTTAAAGGTATTAAAGCTGATCAGTTTCTTTAGTCTGCAAATGGCTATAGTATAGAAGGCTTACTGTTATGACGAGGAGTGAGAGAGACAGAATCAGACGGAGAAATAAAAGTTTTGATGAATTATTCATAGAATAAGTACAACAAATGATTTATTAGTTAATGTTACTTATTTATATTTTGGTAAGCCATCCAGTGCACTTTAATGCTCTTTCATCAAAAATAAAATTAGTAGGTAAATCAAATTCGAATATTTTGTTGTTACGTCAATCTATAAGAAATAGGTAAATAATGGTCGAAAGATCGTTTCATTATAGCGATTAATTAGCCAATTTTTCTAGCTATTTTCTAACTTCTTGGCCATTTCATATAGATGAATGTCTACCAGGGTATATAAAAGGGAAAATGTGGTAATGATGATTAATACACCGTGCTTTTAAGAGACCGAGTTGTCGTTTTTACGAGGCGTTCGCGCGAGCATTCAAATGAACCAACTCAGCACCTTTATACACGCGCGTGTGTTTGCAAATGTCGCGGGAATAGAAACGTCATAACCAGTCGGGGTCTCTCGAATTGAATTATTAAGTTTAGCGCGATGGTTAATTAAGACGCGATACGAGCCTACTCTCAAACGAGCGCGTTAAGTGATTCTCGCCATTAGCCGCACGCGTAGCCTCGTAATAGCCTCCGTTTCTGCGTGTGCGTCCATGCGTCGCGCCATTACAAAAAAAAGCTATTCCATTTTCAAATTGCGACTAATTAGAATGTAGCCAATTCGAAAATGGCAATTGCCCGCCAGCCAGAGCGCACTTTAGTCGCAATAAAAGCGCGCGCGCGCGCACTTGACACCCGTTAAGCCGCTGCTCTTCTCGCAAAAACCTATATCGACAATCGCGCGAAATTTACGACGCATATACTTACTCGCGGGCGAGGAAAATAAAAAGAGAAAAAAGAGCATGACGCACGCGAATATTAATCCCGTGATTAATAAGCGACGCGCGCGCGCGCATATATATATCGCGTAGTCCTATCTATTTCAATATCCGAAAGTGGATAAAAATCACGACGCGCGTGTATAGAGTCTGTTTACATATACTCACGTACACATACACACACATACCTAGACGGGCGAGTCAACAAACCACGTAGACACTCGATTACTCTTTTTTTTTTTTTTTGCAAAAAATAGCTTGCACAACTCGTCCATTAACCGACAGGCGCGGCGCTCTCTCGTGCGCGCGCAATAAAACGAGAGCCACAGGCGCTATATTATTAAGATTTCGATCGCGCGTGCGAGCTCGCGAGCTAGCTCTGGGAGAAAGAGGGAGAGAGGAAAAAGAGAGAGACACGCAGAGAGGTAATAGCGGGGCGTTTAGCGGCCTCTGCTAGGAAAGAATCGAATATTAATTTGTCAGAGTCATTAATATACGCGAGCGCGGGTATTATATGTGCATTCGACGATGATAATCGAGCGACGGTGGTGGCGCTACACTGCGCATCTGTGTGTGTATGTATAATATAGAATGCGAATATATTCGACCGCGGGAAAAATGATCGAGGAGGTGTAATTATACACGCGCGGCTAAATATTTTATTTGCTAATGGCGGCGACCGGACTATATGTTATATATACGACGGAGGAGCTGCAGCTCGTGGCTTAATTACCATTATTTGAACTCTTATATTGCCGTACAAATTGCAGCCGATGCCTATCGCGAGGAAGAATATATAGCGTATAGGTATCCGCGGGGTCTGTATAGGTGTACGCATTAGAGAGACGGATGAAGGTTCATGAGTTAGCTCCGCGCGCGCGATGCGTGTTAAATTAAGAAATATATAATTACGAGGTTTATCGCAGGTGACCTTAATCAATTTGATTTTATTGAAGTTGGCATGCGGCGCTGCTATTTGCGAAACGGGGGAGGCCTTGTGTTTGCAATGAATTAAATACAAAGCGCGCGATTTGCCGTAACGCGCTATTATAGCGGCGCGCGGCAGTGATGGGATTGACATAAGGATGAGTAACTCTCCGACGGCGGCGGCGCCAAGTCGTTAAGGCAGAGTGCTGACAAACTTGCCAGCGCAGTTTCTTTTGTAGTAGCGCGGTTATTTGGCAGTGGTACAATAAACAACGGGCATATAATAGTTTTGCGCTCGGTTAAATAACATTGATGGTCGGTTGAGTAATAGGAAGTGTATGATGGCGAAAAACGTTTTCTCCGAGGAATTCGTTTTCTTGTACGCATTAAAATTTACTTTTTCCTCGGTAATTAATTTATCTTCTCGTATGAGATACTTTAATTCCGTAAACAAAGTTTAATTTGTTATAGACTTTACCCCTTACCCCTATTATATTTCCTCTCACATATCCACAGTCACATGTATATAAATGAACATTATTTTATACTTTGTTTTTCTTTTTAATTTATTTAACTATATAAATTTTTTATTTCTTCAACTATAACTTATTTTTTTTTTTCAATTTTTTGTTTACAGAGGTAAATACGCTACGGTACGACGCTGCCGCGAGCGTTCGTCCGGCCGACAATGGGCCGCCAAGTTCCTGAGGAAGCGCAGGCGCGCCCAGGAGTTGCGCGCCGAAGCGCTCCACGAGGTCGCGGTGCTGGATGCAGCGGCACACTGTCCGCATCTGGTGTCGCTTCATCAGGTCTTCGAGACCAGCACCGAGATGGTACTCGTCCTCGAGCTGTAAGTGTAAAGTTTTGATTTTATGGAGCGGATGGGAAGGCGTGTGTTGAAAAATATTGTGAATAAATTTGAAAATACTTGGTTTGCTTCGATTTAGAAGTGAAGCGAAACGTTGCGAATGATATTCGAGGTTAATGCAGTTCAAGGTGATTAGAGTAGTATTGATGCGATATGGAAACAATGTTACTGTAATATTGTTACAGTATTGTTGAACGATTAAAGTATTGTTAATCTATTTGTATTATAAAATTGAACCATTTGATCAAATAAGTACAAGAAATCATAAGGGTAGAATGAAAATGGCGCATGTTGAACAGTAAAAGGAAAAAAGATTCAAGTTTTCAAGATAGTTGTTATGTAATCGACTTCTTTCTACTCTTGTATTGTTGTGTTTTGAGGAAGAAAACGTGTTTTGTAAACCATTTCCCCGCTCGTAAACGTCCTTATCTAGTGCTAAGAAAGCAATCTAATTAGCCTCACCAGGAAGCACAACTTTACCCATACAAGCCTATGCATTCCCGATTACGCCTCAAACCCGCGCCTTTTCAATATTCATATCCCCCTAGCTCGTTCGCGCCTAAAATCGCTCGCTTTATGCTCCACCGACTCCACACGCCATTTATAATAATCCGCATGAATAATCATCCACATACGCGCACTTTTATTACTTAATTGCCCATATCGCGCAAGGACTCGTACCGTCTTAACCTTATACGCTCGCGACACTATATACACACCGGCTCATTATTATACGCAACACCGCCAATAGAGAAACTCGAACACGAGGAAGTGCTCCGTTCTCTCTCTCTCTTCCTTTTGTGTTTTCGCCGCGCTTACGCAGTTCGGTGCTGTAGAACCTTTTTACCGTTAACAGAGATTTCGTTGGTACGATTGGCCGCGCGCTGGTTTCGGCCAGCGGCGATGATGATTTATCGCAATTAACTCGCGTGTGTACGTGGAGTTCCTCGAAATTCATCACCTCGCCTTCTTCTTCTTATTATTATTATTATACACGTCGCGCGCGACGGTGTCGAATTAATCCGACGTATGTATTCGGTGCGTCGCATTTTCCGGCTGCTCATCATTCTTTCAACGGGAATTGCAGCGCGTATATATATTAATCTCCCGCGTTTATGACCCTCAACCTGAAAAAAAAAATTTCATTAAACAAAAATCTCCGATATGACTATATACGCTCCACCTTGCAATCGCACCGATATATTAACATCTCCCGTATATACGGTCGAACTAACGAGCGGCTGCGCGCGCACACACATACGCTCCTTCATTAACGGTTACGCGCGCCCGGGGCTAATTTTCAATTATAGAGAATACAAATAGCGCGCGCATAATTTTGACGAATCGATACAATCGCCTCCTCTTCCCGTTAAAATTAATGGGGGCCGCTATAGTCTGCAGCCGCTGTACAAAAGGCCCCCGAAGCACCGAGTTCCGTTGCGCACGATGCATATATATATGCACAGAGCGCAATGCTCCGGCGTCTGTGTGTGTCATAACAGTTGGAAACCCGTCGGTTTTAGAAATCGCGAGATCGAGCGGCGGCGGCCGAGTGAAACGCCAAGGGAACGAATGGTCCCATAGACACACGGCGCGCATTCACACGCGTTATCTAATCCATCGCTTCTTCTTCTTCTTCTTCGCTTACGGAAGCTATCTGTCTCTCGCGAAAATTCATTTCAAAGCGCGTATAATGCAAACAATACCAATAATGCCTTCATTATATGTGGTATCGTATGAATATAAACGTGTGATTTTGTTCGCAGGGCGCCAGGCGGCGAGCTGCAGATGGTGCTGGATCGGGACGAGATACCGGAGGAGCGCGAGGTGGCTAAGCTCCTCAGGCAGATCCTCGACGGCGTGGCCTTCCTCCACTCCCTCAACGTCGCCCACCTCGACATTAAGGTACGAATCAGACACACTGCTCAGATTTTTTTTTCTTTTTCTTTCGTATATATTTATATATCGAACTCTTAATGGGTCTGCATTCCCTCTCGCTTATTATTATTATCATTGTTGTTATTAATGAGTGGGGCAGGGTGAGTTATTGACGGCGTATAGGAATTTCGCAACACATAGATACATAACATACGTGGTGTGTAGAGCTCGCACACGTGATCGAGCCGCGTGACCGCGACGTTATAATTGTGACAAGTTTTAAAGGAATTCTCGAGCGCGCAAATATTTAATCGACGCCGCGGTGTCGTGCAGCGACGGCTCTTCCGTGCGCGCGTGCGCGACGTCAGCGCGTTCAATTTTTTTTTTCCGCTCGCCGTTTAATCAAACGTAAACAATATCGTTGTATACACACCTTTCGTCGAGTCTGCCTGCACTCGTTTCGCCCTCGTATAATAGAGGGAGGGGGAAAAGTAGCGATCGACACGTGACGCAGCGAGAGAGATTATCCGTGGCGATAAAATTTTGATAAATCGATGCCCTGTCTCCCACGCACGTTATTATACATACACGGAGAGAAAAATTTCAGTAAAAATTACAAAAAGTTCCGCAATTTTTACTGAACTTTTCGGTACTGTGGTAACAGACTGCCAAACTGAGCGGATTTACTTGACTTTCTATACTTTTTATAGAATTTTCAGTAAAAATTACCGAACTGTTCAGTAACTTTTAAGAGAATTCTCTTAAAATTTACTGAACAGTTCGGTAATTTTTACTGAAAATTCTATAAAAAGTATAGAAAGTCAAGTAAATCCGCTCAGTTTGGCAGTCTGTTACCACAGTACCGAAAAGTTCAGTAAAAATTGCGGAACTTTTTGTAATTTTTACTGAAATTTTTCTCTCCGTGTACGTATAACATGTACTGATCGTGACTCATTGTTCGCCGTGCACGCCTGCGACAAAAATTGGAGCACCTATTATATATACCTGACGCGGAGGGCTCTCGCTATTTCGGATACACAGATACACGTATTGTAGCGGCTCTCGGACAATGTCGTTGTATGTTCGCGAAGCGTCGGCTTATCGATTGTACATCGAGCTGCGAGATCGCGTTGAACGCGTGTGTATATGTATATAATGGAAACCGAGCGCGCGAGGCTGTATATAGTCCGAGAGCCAAGGCGATCCGCTTTCCTATTTTAAATAATACCTACGCATATTCGCGCGCCTGCTAGCTGCCTGTCTCGCTGTAGTTGCGGCAACTTTCAGACATATGCTGGCTACGGGTTTCCTTCTTTTTCGCGTGGTCGTGGAATAATACCACGGGACATAGTTTTTCGATCTTTTGTCGAATTGGAGAAAAAAGTGTGGGATGTACGACGATGTTATAGAATGCTATTTGAGAAGCGTACGTTGCTTCTGGCTTTTAACAGTATATATACTATAACTACTGTGCGCTAATTTAATAAAGTCGCGGTTGCGTCTTGTTTTGTAAACACACGCTCATATTCAATAACAAACTTTTACAATTCCACGCTTGTACACTGCTCGACGGGGCCGTGTAACCGTATAATTATAATTAAACAACATAATGCTCGAAACAAATATCTTATCAGCCACGTACGCCGATAACAGTTCTCCCCGCGCGTGTGTATTGTTTTAGTCACAGCGCGTTTTTACGGCAAATTTTCCTGCTGCTGCGATATAACAAAAAAAAAAAAAAAACGCTCCTTCGCGATAATTTTGTTTTAAAACTTTCAAGCGAATTATTTCCCGGACTCCTTGCACCCCACGCTCATTAAAAAAAAGTGCCCCCCCCCCCCCCAACACGTCTACCTCAAAGCGATATCGCAAGGTGTGCCGCCTGCAAGTATATACCCGCGCAATCAATGCAGTCGCGCGATACATACACTGCATACATACACGTGACCCGCAATGCCGCAATCCAATTACCGGCGAAGCTGTATATATACCATACGAATGTACTGCGCGCGTACACGTGTGGCGAGCGAGCGAGTGTGCATTATAATACACTGCAGGTTTATATACACCCGCGTTCGCGCAAGGCCTCATATATACGTATACTCGAGACGGCATTGAACGTTATGAACTTTAACGTTAACTTAATTAATACTTAACGCCGGGTCTATGTTTGCTCTCCACGAGGGCGCGGATTAATCTCGCATGGGTGCGCGTGTATATATATACGCGCTCTTTCGACTCTTTTCGACGCGTGATTAATCGCCTCCGCGCGGTTATACCGGGGCGGCGCTGCGCGTCCTTTCTTTTCATCCTTCCCTCACGCATGAACAATAATTTTTCAATTGTCCCGGCAATGGAAATCAATTAAAACGACGGGTGCACGTCTGCGGTATTCTTAATAAATTAGCGCGTAAGAGCGTTTGTCGGCGCGTGGAGTTTTTTCTTTTTTATTCGAATGAACGCGATTCGTGTGTGTATTAGTATATGAGACCGACGGGGAATAAATAATGTAAGATGAGTTTCTTTCGCATCGATCAATGCGCGTATTTCCTGGTTGGAATATATTTTTTCAAAAAGTCGAATAGCTTTTGGAAAAGAATTTTAACAAGAAATTAATTGAAAGTAAGTGGAATGTAATTTAGAAGATTTATTATGTGAAATTGTACATATATAAATGTGATTTTTTTGGGTTTCCTTTTTTTTCCCGAATATTAGTAGTTAATAAGTAGTGGAAATTCTTCGTACCGGAAAAAACTAATGAACCCATTAACGTAGCTTCTTACGTATGTATACTGAATAATCTTGAAAATAACGGATTGCTTAGTATATATATCTATCGAACGTAATAATTTCGCTTTCCAAAATTTATGCTCTCTCGCGGCAAATAACATCGTCACCGCGTGTTCTCCAATTTTCCAATCCCAATAAATCATCACGCCCATTCTTTAATTAATCCATTTCCCCGACAACTCACTCCGCACCAATTGCCTGCCTATACCTATATACATAACACACCTTCTCCGAAAGAATTTGTTCGAGCGCGGCCGATATCTAATGCACTCGCGTCTGTACCTAAGCGAGAGAAAAAGGGACACGCGCCGGGTCACGACCTTGTTCCGCTTTTACCAAAGCCGGCCCCCCGTTCACCTACACGTCGATACACTGTATCTACATATATATATATATATATATACATAAGGTTTACGCGTTCATCGGCTCCGGCTGGCAGCCGTTATCGAATTAAGCAAATACCTGCAATTATTTGCGCGCGTATATATAGAGGGTGCCATAAAGGTATAATACACATACACGCTGCCGTATCACACGTATAAATATATAATTGTATGGATAAGATAAGCGTGATAGCGGTCAAAGTACAAGCGCGTAATTCTGCGCCGCGAACGTGAACGCATATTGCGAAATTAATATTATAAAGCTTTTGTTCGGTGTGGGTTCGATCGATAACGGAAGGTGGCGAGAGAAAATTCCGCGGTCGATTGTTTGCATATTGCCGGCACGTATATATGTATATATAGTGTATATAATAAGATCCATATCGGAGAGAGATTTTTCGGCACGAGATCGCGAAAATCGCTGCTTACTGCGCGCCAGGCGTTGTGTGTTGCTGTGTTATCAGCTGCGCGGGGGAAGATAAGGCGCCGTGAGAGATATAGACACGTCCTATCGCGCATGTTTTCGCGACAATGCTATGATGGCTCTCGGCTGGCGAAATGTTCGCTCGCTACTATGTAGGCGCTTCGGTTGTAAATAAATATTTAACAGCATTCCTGAGAAGTCGAAAAATTTATGACCTGTGTGTTGATGAGCGCTCGTGGTTGAGAAATTCGGCGGAGATAATTTTGTGACGGTGTGTCTCGTGGTACACTTATTTTTACATATTTTCGTTTGTATTTTTTTTTTTGTTAAGAATTTATATCGTCTTCAAGGCTCAATCGATTTATTATCACTAATCAAACACACCTCACGTTCTTCGTATATAGAATCCGCGAAGGGCAAGCGGCGATAACTCATCCGAAAATAGAACCTCTCTCGTTCACTCTCGCAAACAAATGCTCCTATAATACTCCGCGCTAAAAGGGGTTGCAACGAATCGCCTCAATTAAATTCAATATTTATCGTTCCACATTCGCATATCCTTTCCTCTCCTCTACAGCACGATAAAGAACGCCGTAGGAGGCCTGTGCCTCTCTCTCTCTCTCTCCTCGTATAATAACAGCGACTGCGCGTGCGATGGAATCGATTATTTAACAGGATTTACCGAGCGAATTTTCATACGAAATTGCGCACGACCTTTTGGTAGGCGCAGCGTAGGTGCGCGGAAGAACAATTGAGAGTCGCTGCGTGTAGAGCGTGGGAAGAGCCAAGCACGTGAAAAAACAGAAGGAAGGAGAGCCTTGGGGAATTTAACTCTTATGGCGCGAACGCATACTAAAAATAATACGCGCGAGGTGGAGGAGGAGGAGGAGGAGGAGTATGTAATAATAATTGATTAATTTTCCTTGGTGCGGCGGGGAAGGTCGCGCGTGCGCACAAGATCGAGGATCTCGTGGCAGAGACGATGGGTTCTTTGTTATGCCGGCATTTTTGTTGTTGTAGTTTTTTTCTTTTTTTTTTATAATTTTGGAAAGAAGTGGTCCACGATCTCGCCGCTCTTGTCACGCGTGTGTGATCTCTCATACCGACGGTAATAAAAATATTTCTAGAAAACGTTTTTTTTTTTCTTATATTCACAGCCATAAAAAAAACTATACAAGACATTATTGCCATCACTCGCGGCATTCACATTTCACCCGTCGAGTCGTAAAAAACTAGATTTCGAATACCCGAGGAGATTACCAGCGCGAGCTCATTTTTTTTTGTGTGTCAATATAAATCCGCTCCTACTGTATGCGCTATATACTTTCGAAATGGTGTATAAAATTTCTTACACCGCCGGTAGCCGCACCGTCGACGACTTTCATAAAAAGCCGGAGGATTCATGCCTCTGGAAAAGCCGCATGTTATACACGTCAAAACCAATTACCCGACAACCATACGCGCGTTCTCTACTAGGTCTCAAAATCGAGTAAAGAAATCGAAATCGAAAGAGCCCTTTCATTTGCATCGGTGATAGGAAATTGAGGGCGCGTGCCCGTTCCATTGACAATAAGCGACGATGACGCCTTCCTTGGATTCATTTCGATAAATGAGATTTTACGAGTACGCGCTAAACGGATTTCGGCCGCGGGGATCGTTATAAACGGATTGCCAGCGAGCGTCGAATTAATTTAATAAATCGAGACATTCTTTTCACCTCGGCGATCCAATTACCAGTGTGTCTGTGTATGTGGGCAGGTGCGGCTGCCTTAATTCGAAAATAATCTTTCTCGCGCCGGTAACATACTTTCGAGGGTACCGAGGGTATAGATGCCTACGAATTTTGAGTTTTTTTTTATGGTGTTTTGTGAGATGGGAGAGCGAGTAATGGGAGCAATAAGTGATAAACGGTGTCGGGTATCTCCCGAAAATCCATCGGCGGATTAACAGTTATATGCGTGTACACGAAAAATCGACGAGAGCTGGTAGTTTAATGGCACTTAACCTCGCTCTCGACGTTTTGCGTACAAAAAGCGTAATTAAAAAACGGTTCTTCGATACGCCGGTATAATCAATCGGGTAAGTGGATACTGTACTATAATGAAAAATTACGACCGTTGGTCGTAATTCTGGGACAAATGAAAAAAACATCAGTTCGTAGTGAAAATTCCTTTAAAAAATCTAAAAAGTTTCTATAAGATTAGTAATTTAGAACTTGCAACAATAAACAAAATAATTTTTCTCTAATTTTCACTAAACAAACCCCCGCCACAAAATATACTTGTACACTTCGCATATTCATTATTACATAAACCACGTATACCTAAAGCACGACTGCGTGCGAAAGCGGCCCTCTCGTCGCGTGAAAATCGTCGGCACGCGCGCAAGTGCAACGGCCCGAGCGGCGCCCGCGGAGATATTTCTAGTTGCAGAATGCAGCGCGCGCGCGCCTGCGTGCGTTCGAAAATAGGAGGAAACGCCTCGGGGGGCCAAGCGCGCGCCACGCGAGCTTTTCGGGGTAGTACATGTGTGTGTGCGCATGTGGAGAGAGGATAAGATGTGGGTCTGGTGATAATGAAGAAAAGGTGCTGGAGGGTTATCTTTGGGGTTTTGTGAGATATGGAGATAGGGCGAGTCTTTGTAAGAAGCGATAAGGGGGGATTTGGGAAGAGATTTATTGCGATATTTTGACAATAATTGATGTTGAGGATGATGAATAATGGGTGGATTATGAAACACAATGCTATTGTTGTTTTTGTAATTAATTAATAATGGTTCTGGATTAAATGTATAATAGGATATTACGAGTTGAATTAGTATTTTACGAAAATAGTATACTATTTTATAGCTTGTGTGACATAAATCCGCTATATTCTTATTTTATTTATTTGTGCTTATTTATAATGATAGTTGGAACTTGGAAGTGGGGTGGGAGAAGTGTGGGGCGGAGGGGCGGAGGGGGGGGGGGGCGCAGCCCCCCCGCCCTGAAAAAAATTAATAAAACGTTATTTAAATAATAGAATACCTGATATAGAATATGGTTATTATTGAATCTAGAATATTGAATATATACATAAAAAAATCATAAAACTAGATTCTTGGCAATTTGATTTGTATCTTTAACAATAAGTTGAAGTTTATGAAAGTGAAATATTTGTATACGTTATATCATTAAAGAGAAAGACTTTTAAAACTAAAATCCATACAGTTTAATATTGAATATTTAAAAAGCACGCGGTCTACTATCCCATTGCAGATGAAACTAACCTATAATATAGACAAGCCTTATTATCATCATTTTTATTTATTCTTTGTGGTTTGTCAACTATTAACGAAGTTTTACTTCTTTTTCTGTTCATTCTTATATGTAAAATCGTATTTTTGAATAGTTTTGGTAGATAATTGGCGTTAGTTACATGCCTGTGACTTAAGTAAATTCATTATTTCACAGTGTAATAATGGGCTACTTAAGTCACAGCTAGTCGTGACTTAAGTGCGAATTTAGGTCACACGGTGCTATAAAAAGATTTTATACCACTCTAACCTCAAAATCACAACTTTGATATGATTTTTCGGCGCTCGCGGTATAAAATACCGTTCGAAACTAGTGCGTAAGTCGATTATTTAGGTGGTGTGACTTATTCGCACTCGCTTCGCTCGTGCAAACAGTCACACCAGCTAAATAATCGACTTCCCCATCCGTATCGAAATGTACTATTGTAGCGATGCAAGAAATATAAAATATACATGATAAAATTAACTGTAACTGTAAATATTAGCAAGAAAAATATGAAAAATATTAAAAAATATAAAAAAAAATATTAAAAATATGAAAAATATTGTTAATATATATATGAAGCAGGTCACGCTTTGATATCTGATGTCTCAGCTGATTATATAGTAGACTTTTGTCGCAATTCTTTCGCTTCATTATTAATTATCTTGATTGTCGAGGAAGATATAGCAGATATACACACACTCGCAACGTGATGTCATATTGCTAAAATGCATATCATGAGATCATCCAGTCTTTTTCCAATCGCCAGCGATTCTCAAACATTTTATCACTGCTGTGCGATCGAAAGGGGGAAAAATATCGTTTAACTATATATAAGTGCTATATTTATAACCAAGTACTACTTATTTGTTCAATCGAAATCAAAGCAAATTAGAAAAATATTATCTGCGATTTGCGATAAAAATATATTAGTATGTTTACCGTCAATAACTTTCCTAGCATATATATATACACAAGAACTCGTTTATTCAAATAAAAAACATCGTACAAGAGGTCATATATATATTTATTATTTGTCTTTATAAAACTTATGGAATGCTTTCTTTCTCGTTGCAGCCGCAAAACCTCGTCCTGACGGGCGAGTTCCCAGACTGTGATGTTAAACTCTGCGACTTCGGCATCTCCCGGTACATCAGCCACGGTGCCGATATCCGTGAAATCCTGGGCACGCCCGACTACATAGGTAAGCACACACAAAACCCGCACCGCCAATGGAAAATTTCACATCCTCTGTCCCTCATACAAAATTTCACCCGACGCGTCACCCACGACCGCGCGCACGTATACACATACACACACGCTTGCATTATATTTATTTTTTTCATTCATTCGCCCCCTCATAGGGCTATACCCAAAAAGCCCCTCTTTCATTCGATACATACAAAGTGTCATGCATTATTAACGAGGCGTACACACGCACGACGCTCTTTCTCTCTTCAGCTCCGGAAGTACTGAACTACGAGCCGATAAGCCTGGCGACGGACATGTGGTCGGTGGGCGTGCTCCTCTACGTCCTGCTAACGGGCTGCTCGCCATTCGGCGGCGACACCAAGCAGGAGACCTTCTGCAACATCAGCCGCTGCAAGCTCGACTTCCCGGACGACCTCTTCGAGGAGGTCTCCGAGGAGGCGCAAGACCTCATACGCCGACTTATCGTCAAGAATCCAAGGTAAGAGCACTATAGAATCTATTTCTAGGTTGCGAGAGAGAGAGAGAGAGAGTTTTCTTTTTTCGTGACTGGAATAGGTACGTACATTGCCGAGTTGGCGGTGGGGGGTTAAGTGGGTTGGAAGGACGGCCGTTGAACTGGAGCTTTGGAATACGTGTATGCGCTTATATATTTTGACGGAATTATGCTGCGGTGATAGAAAAGTTCGGTCGGGCATACACATACATAGATATATAGGTACGTACGTTATCCGGAAATTTATGCGAGCGTAATGCATCTAGACCAAGACCTCCTAACGCACTTGTATACATACACGGGCTCGCGCTTAATTTATATCGGGGAAATACATTATGGAGTAACGCGCGCGTGAAATTCGGTCGGAGAAAGTTTTGTAATATAATCCCAAAACCCATAACGCGCACGCGTCTCTATTCTTTCTAATGCATCGCGCGCTCGACTTTGTTGTTGTAACTGGAACGACAGCGCGCGCTTGTATAATTAAAGCGAATGAAAAAAGAAAAAAAAAATGAAAAGAAACACGACGGGCAATCACGCGTATAAAAAAAGCCCTCACACCTACCGAGAACTGTGTGTGTATATACACGGAGAGGAGGGAAAGTGTAAAAAAAGTCCATACGTAACGATCTTTAATTACCCGCAGCGAGCGACTGTCGGCGACTGAGTGCCTGCAGCACCCGTGGCTGGCCAAGTTCGAGGAAGAGCCGACGGCGCTGTCCCTCTTCGTCTCGGAATCCAGCGAGATCGTAGAAGTGACAGCAAAAGAAGAAGAGAAAGAAGTGGAGGTAATAGCAGTTGAGGAGATTGCCTGTGATAATAGCGCACCGATCGAGCAGCAGCAACCGCGTGAGCTGGAGCTCGTGGAAGAGTCGACAGTCGACGAGATGCTGCTGGTACTGGAAGACCAGGAACCACCGGCGGCCGAAGTCGCGACCGAATTAGTGGAGGGAGAATCCTGCACGTCGGGAGAGGTCGAGGGCGAACTGCCCGAGGTGAAGATCGGCGATGAGGAGGACGAGGACGAGACTTTGAACCCCTCGGAGCCTACCGTCTCGGACGAGACTACCATAGTTGAGGCCGACGGCAGTGTCAACATCACCGTTAATATCGAACCGGTTTCGACGCCGCGTAACAAGAACACGAGCTTACCCGCCGGCTCGAGCGACAGCGAGTACGTGTACCTCAGGAAGCTGAGCTCGACGGTGCCGCGGGCGTCGAGGAACAGCAACAGCCATCATCATCAGTTCAACGGGCTGTCGTCCGAGCGCCGGAGCAACTTCAAGAGGAGCATGGATTACCTCGCGAGGAAGTTCTCCGCCAGCGCGGACCTGCTCGAGGCACTGGACGACAGTGTCCTCGAGATGGAGAACTCGTCCAGGAGGTCGTCAGGTACGTCAGTCAATCCCCTCTTTCCTTACACACATCATACCACCCTACTTCTTTAAGATTCTATATATCTAACCGATTTTCTGCTCCTTCCTCCATACAGTGAACACAACATCGTCCATGGGCGAGGTGTTCAAGTGCACGCCGGTCTTCATCCTGGGCGAGGAGCAGCAGTGCAGCGACAGCGGCTCCGACACTGTCTCCGAGATCTCGACCGATAGCTCGTCCGACCGCAGTAGCATTTACTCGGACGACTCCCTCGACTTCATCCTCTACGGGAAGACGCCACAGGGCGGCCGCGTAAGCTTTCCCTTCAGCACCAACGAGTCCAACAGCTGGAAGACTCGTCACGGGGCCAATAGCAGCGCCAGCAGCATCGCCAGCAGCCAGGGCAGCCTCCGACATGGTCCCCGTGTCTGGCCCCGCGAGTGCAACGGCGTCGTCAGCAAAGCTCTGAGTCGCTTCACCACGGGAGAAAATAACGTTGTCCACCATCACCATCACTACTCGACCCTGGGCGCGGGCACTGTCTGCAAGGCGACAACCTCGTCCGGCATGAGCGTCAGCGCGAGCTCGAGCACCAGTAGCAGCACAAGCAGCCTCACTTCGAGCTCGACGACCAGGAGTGAGTATATTGCGTGGCTTGGTTGATAAAATTATAAGATTCTTAGAAGGAGCATTATTCTTTTTCTTTTTTTAATGTACTGATAGAGAGAATGTGCACGCTTGCACGTAGTATAGTGGCCTGATAGTTTGTTTCGACACTAGGCGGTGAGCGGGGAAGCATTAATCATCGCAGGAAAGTCCATTTGTCATACGCGCGCGTTTGTTTCCGCGTCGCGAGGATTTGAGAATGTGCGTGATCTAATGAGTTACCTAATGGCTTGGTTACAGTGTCGTAAACGGTTCCGAAAACTTTTCACAGGAAGTCAGGTTAATGTTTATATACTGTTCGTGGCGCGTATGTACATATGATAGAGATAAGGGGACTTATAATGACTTGAATATCTTTCTTAATAGCGTTTTGACTCTGAATTTTAGTTGAAGAAATCGAGTGTTTTCTTGATGTGTAAATGGACTAATGGTCAATACTTACAATAATTGATAACCGCGACTACCTCTTCATATTGATCTATTGCATTATATAATATAATATCGATTCAGCGTGATGTACTCGCTCTATTCCTTCTATAAATGAAAACATAGCTTTTATTTAAAACAATCAATATACTAATGATAAATTTTTGTTTCTTCCCTTTTTGTAGCGAGCACGACTCGTAGTATTACTGGACTCGAGGCGCTGCGCAGCCGGGGCGAGAATCTAGTGGTGATCCGCGAGCCGGTGCGCGCCGGCCGCTACATGCGCTACAGCGAGGTGCAGTGCGAGTCCGTCCAGGCACGCATAAGACGATTCCAGGTCCACGGCTCCTCGTAAAAGAATCAAGTCTATATCAAGAAAGCGAGAGAGAGAATAAGAAGAATAATTCGTATTTTGTAAATTATATATACACACACGCGCGTCGCGTCCCACTGTACATAGATTGATTATATATATTATTATTATAACGCGTGTGCCGTCGTCGTTGTCGGCGTTAGTCGACGGGCGTCCACGCAGCTGCTACAAGCTTAACTAATTTAAAAAGAGATATGAATGGCGAGTGTGTTATTGTTGTTGTTGTATGTGTACGCTTAGCGCGCAGGCGAGATATGTCTTACCGAAAAAAGTATACACCGATTCTTCTTTTTTTGAAGAATGCTGCGAGTCTTCTCTGCCGCACTGCGTGGAATCGCTGGGATGCGGTATTATGCATTCTGACGATTTCGCGGGTGCGACGTAAGGAGGTCCTCGTGGTGAGGCGTAAATTGTTTTAATATTGATTGACAATGACGAGACTACTCGAATTTTAATAGCGGGTTTATATAGAGCCTCGTTCCTATTAAAATAAAGGTAGTACTTCCATGCTGATGAATTTTGAGAAATTGCTGTCCTTTTTGTCGTAAGAAGCTGAAACGCTTGCGCCCTGAGCGCAGTCTGTGTACATATTATATGTAATAAATACGCGAATGACGGTGTGTATGCGTGGAAGGATATTTCACATGTGTTCAACAAAGCGAGTGTGTTCAAAGAACAATACGCGCGTGTGTGCCTGCGTGCGTGCATGCTTTAAAAAGGTCTATACATAAAAAAAGTAAATTAAATCTGCGGACGGACAATCATGGTTTATCCGAGAGAGAAGTTTGCCGATTCCTCGATAGAGACTTAGAGACTGATTTACTTCTGTGACCCCCCTACCCGCTCACTCCCCCCAGTTTATTACTCCGTTCGGCTAACATTGTGTTGTACTGCCTTCCCACGCGCTTATAAGCGTTTAACGAGAAAAAGTAAAAGAAAGCAAAAACATATGATGTTTAATCAAACGATAAGAAAAAGAATAGTGCCTTGGTGTTTCTACTAGACACTGGAAAATCAAAAGCAGAGAGAGTAAAAGAGAGAAGATTATTTTGTACGTGAAATTGCACAATTCTGCTCGCGTGCGCGCACTCGTGGCAGACGCACATAGGATTTGCCAGTGTCTACGCTCTCACACATACATACATTATACACAAATAGTGAAAAAAAAATTGTTCGAAACTCGCTTTATATTCATACGCGAGAAACCGAAGCACGACGATGTTTTGAAAAATTCATGAATTCTCGATTTTTTGTTGTTGTTTATGCATGTAACGCGCTGTTTATACATTATTCGTAAAAAATATAAAATCTTTCACACATATCGTGCCTCGGTTTGACGCGTCCGTGCAATGGCGATCGATCGGGATCTCGAAGATCTCAACGTTCGCGCGTGCCGTGCCTTGAATATATATATATATATATATATATATATGTGTGCGAAGCAAAATTTAGGATGGAGGAAAAACAGCCGTGGATGTCGATCGATCGCATCGATCGATCTCCGACAGCGCGCATCCTTTTTACGTAACTTTCTCGCGGTCTCTTCGAAAGTGCCTTGCAGCTCTTCGTTATTTACCTCCCTTAGCGTTTCTTAATCTTTTTTTGTTTCTTCTTCGTCGTTCTGTATATCGCAGTGCTGTCTCTACACACACACACACACACGTGCGCGACTTGGTGGCGTATAGAGAGATGTACACATACAGACGCGTGCGCGAGCTCGATCGTCGAGATATTTATTTATTTTTTTCTAATTCTTCCGCGACGATCGCGGCTCTTTTGTACTGTAAGGTTGAAAGTTCAGAGCAATAGTGGCCGTCAGTCAGGCGGAATTTACTGTGTAAAACTGGGCGAGTTTCACAACCCTCCCGAGCGCACTTTTGTTTCATTAAATGAAAATCCGCTCCGTAATAATAATTAATTGTAACTCTAGTGAAATGTAGTCTTGCCGGGACTTATGCGCCACTCTTGCTCCGGGGTTTTTCCCTCTGCAGCGGAAAGGGAGCCGCAGGAATCGGCCGCGTGAGTTTCTCACTCGGCGATAATGTCACGCGTTATCTTCTTTGAAAAAGGAAGGAAGCAGCGCAGCGCGTCTAGTGTGTACTGTAAAGCTATATACTTGCTAGTCAATATAATTGCCGGATATCACTCTGCAACGCTTTGTATATTTCTTTCGCTTCTTTTGATCCTCGTATGTTCTTTATGATATATATGTTAACATTTACATCCGAGAAACTTTGCCTTACTACATTAGTGTTCGAATCGAACTTATGTATTATGCTTGTTTTTTCTCTCGTCGACGCGAGTACACGCGCTCATTGGCCCCGGTGCTAACGAGCGATGCTGTGACGCATATCGACGAATCGTAGTAGCTGCAGCTCGGATTTTGTAAATGCTTTGTACACTCTTTAATTCGTCATCCCCTTTTTTTCTTTTTCTTTTGATTCTATTGTCGCCTTGAAGAAAAACATTTCCTATCCTCCCAGGAAGATAGCGTCAGAATGTAACGTTTGCGTTCTTTTCAGTAGGAAGTTTTGTTAGTTCTCGCCTATAACAAAATTGCAGACGTGCAACTTAAACAAAGAATTTTTGTGATCAGTCTCGATTCGAAACCCGTGTACTTTTAATAAAATATTTTAATTATTATCATATGATTATGTTTAGCTATTAATTTAAATATAAACAAAAAATGATGTTTATAAACGTCTATTTTGTAAAATATTTATTTCTATTCTCCTTAACTACAAAGTTATATGTGTAATTAGTAAGAATTATTTAATAAGATGCTGCTGTTTTTTGTTTATACATAGATCAAAGAAAATTTTTTTATACATCAAAAAAATAATTATTCATCGCAGAATTCTTTGTTTAAATCGGACGCAAACCTCTATATGTTGGCGTCGTAGAACGAAGCTGAAAGAAATGAAAACTTAGGGAAAACAAACATAAAAAAAGAGAGAAACAGAGAGACATACACTGAAGACAGCTGATGTCACGTTCCGACTATTCTAAACGTCAAGCCATCTTGTTACTGCCGTCGCCACCGCCGCCACCAAGTTGCTTGTGTGGATAGATATATTTGTATACATATGTATACATAAGCGCATTCGCTCGATAGAGTCAAAGTCATGATTACGGACTTTTACGAGGCCCGCTGTCGTCGTTTATGTGGACGTCGAGCGAGCAGCAGCCGCAGGGTTGGGCATACTTAATTACTTCGGAAGAAAACGGCTTTTGTCCATAATAAGTTATCGTTCTGTAGGAAGCAATTATGCGCGCGTTATATAGGAAGCGTCTATTATTTCTCGCGCCAAAAGTTTTTCTCCTGTAGAAACACACGTTGTACATTTGTAAGATAGGTATGAATTCGTTGAATCATGTTCTAATTTTTCTTTTTTTTTTCTTTTAATTTTATGCGATATGGAAGAGAAATTTTTTTCATTTTAATATATTTGTAATACCAATTTGATACCGTTTTATAATTATTGTATTATCTTGAGAATATCTGCATGAGTCGAGTATCATGCAGTGAGTATGTTATATACGAGTATAGGGAAAAACACTTTTTAAAAGAGTATAAATGAAAAAAATGGCAATGTGAATTGCAAATTTGAAAAATCTTACGATTTTTGTGTAAATTTTAAATAATCATTGTTCTATCTATATTATTCTATTCTATTATAATATAATTTTATCTATAAGTATTTATATTAACATAATTTTTATATTTATACTCTTTTAAAGAAACTGTGATCAAAGTGCATTGTAAACGATAATTATACTACAGCCAAATCGTACGTTTTAATAAACCACGAAAGTTTAAAAAAAATCGCCATCACTCACTGTCGAATAATTAACGTTTACAAAACTCATCGGCATAATCATTGTTTCGCGTTACTGCGATGTAAACAAAAAACAAACGAGGTATGAATTTGTTCCATGCATTCACGTAGATATACACATTCGTGATCTCTCGTACGTTATTTATTTTTGGTAACTGCAAGTAGCCCTGCATGGAGCTTCGTACTCTCTCATGAAAAAAAAAAGATCATCCGCACCTTAGTAGCGACTCTGTATGTAACGAGCGAAGCCGTGTTCGCCATAGATAATTTATTGCGATAATCAAACAAAGAGAGCCTTCACAAGCGAGAGTAAAGAGCGTATCTTCCAAAGTAATCAGGGATGCCGCAGCTGTCCGTTTGCTAATAATAATCGCGCGTACGTACGTGCGCGCGCAGAAACGCAAAGGCCAAAGAACAGCCCTTCATACTTTTCTTTCATTCACATAATGTATCTCCTTTTACATTTTCTTTCGAGTTATTTCCTTCTTTTTTTTTTACTGCTTTTCATAGGCGATTCATTCGAGGCGAATTTAATATACTGAGCATTGCCATGTATTAGCGTCATTTTGTCGTTTCCATACGCGCATATCGAGCATTACACGCATATCGTTCATCCGTCGTTTATTTACCGTCTAATTACACTAGCGTCAATTATCGAAGAAGCCAAGCGCATTATAGGAATTATATTCGAGAAGACCTGTGTAAATATTTGATTTAGATTATTATAATAATTTTAATAACAATATACAATAAATAACATAATTATTTGAAAGTACACCATTGTTGTTTATTTCTACCCTTTATTACATCCTCAATGATTTCACCCATTCATCATAATTTTTTTATCACTATCAAAGATTGCACTAACTTCTTTGATTTGATTTTTATTTATTTGGCGATTTAAACGTGATTACAGATTTTCAAAACTATTTCTACCACTGTTGGTCAACATTGCAAAAACTTTCACAATGATCAACGAAAATATCAAAAAAATTGTGCAACATTTCGAAAGTACAAAAAAAAAATATTTGCAAACTGAAAAACTTGGCATTCACCTGCTTCAGCGCCATTAAAATAAATATTGCAAAAAATAATTATCCAAATATTTATGTGCATCTTAAATCCCTTATTTTCAATTTACTCCAAACATAAACATTAACCCACGTATATTGCGAAACTCTCTCGCGTATGCGTATATAAACTTATTTGCGAGAAAGCGCGCGCGCATTTCATCCGGGAAAAGATTAACGGCGCAAAAAAGGCCATAATAAAGAAACAATCGACGAAAAAAAAGGCAAAAACTTATCAGGAAGATAAAATCAACCTACTGCAGACACTCTCGCGTACCTTTATCTTGATTTACTCGTGACTGCGTCACCCGACTGCACTTTGATTTATGCTTTATATAATTAAAAGTAATAATTACATTTCAACAGTTTAATTACTCAAATTATACGCGCGCGCTGGGGACACATGCCCGCCTACGTGCGTGTATACGCGTACACGTACTTGCACTTTTATTTCTCTCTCTCCCGTCAGTAACAGCAGCAGCAGTAATTTCGCGAGTGCACAAGGGGGGGGGGCCTTAATTGCTGAAAATCGATTTCACTGTGCGTACGCGCGACGGACGTAATTCGCGCATTCTTTCCTCCCGCTGGGCGCTGCAGGAAATGTACCGAGTATCCTTGCGCGGGTAAAGAGAGAGTAAATAATACGGAGAGGAAGAAAAGGCGGATTACGGTAAATATCAAGAAAAAGGAGATTCTCGCGCGCCCGCGGTTGACGTTAGATCATTGCTGGAAAGTCAAGGTTTTTCAGCGATGGGTATATATAAGTCTCGCGTATTATTTTTCTATGAGAAATTGACATTTCTGCGGTGGCGGGTTTTTCTGAATTAATAGCGGTTTCTTTGAACAATGCCGCGGATAAGGTGAAATAAGGACGACCGCGCGTGCCCGCGTTCCGTGGAAGAACAAAAAACGTTATATAGGTTCGAGGGTAATTGAATACACCTGTAGTTTCTTCAGATGAAATTGAAATCTTATTCAGAGCGATATAAATAACTTTTCGTCTCGAATGAGACTTATTGCCGAGAAACTACAAACGTTTTGGACTTACATAGTTATGGCATAGAGAACGAATGATGTATGATGATACAGCAATTATTTTAGTCATTTTGCGAATTTATGCAGCATATAAAGTAAAATTTCTATAATACTTTATACGATAACCTGAGTCACGTTAGATGCGTTATTGCAATTTTATTATATGATGTCATACATCTCGATGATATAACTATAAAGTGAAAATAAACTTTTTAAAATTATGGATTATTAAATACAGGAAGGAAGCGTATATATTTATCATTGGGAAACCGCCGCGCACTTCTATGCAAATTCTCTTATTTGCATAGTAAACAAAAGAAGGAAAAAAATAATGCGCCAAACATTCCCTCGGCACCAAAACACCGATAAATTAAAGCATTCCCACATCCAATAACACATATAATATAAATTTAACCATTATAATTTCACACCATCGTCCGGCTGCCTCCTCCACGCCAAACGGTAGCCCATATCCAAATATTCTTCCACCCACACCTATGAAAACCTGTTCTTCCTCCTCCACCTCCTCCATAGACCTCGTAAACCACACAACAACGATTCTTCGAAACCCCGTCGAAATTGAAATTCACCAGCGCGTCACATTCCTCCAACTTTATATACGCGTTCAATTAATTAACCAACTCGATATACTCTCCACAGGCACACAGCAACCATTACTCGGGCAAGGATCTCTCTCTCTCTCTCTCTCTCTCACTCTTTCTCGTTCTCGTTCGTCACCAAGTCCCTCGAGAAAAGCCGCGAGGACCATTAGATCACCGATCGATCGACAAGGATATAAACACACCACATCAGGCCCTATAGCTCTCTCTCTCTTTCTCTCTCTGTTTTTTCTCAGCTGAGACTTTGCAACACCTACACGTGTACAGATATACACATGCATACATCGAAGCGCTCGCGCGTATACGTACACGTACGTGTGTATAGCCCTGGGAGTAGAAGGGGGGGTCCGAGCGAGAGATCGCGCGCGGAAAAAAGCGAGACAGCCGTGCGCGGCTGCGGCGACGGCGGCGGCCCCGAAACACGCGCAGAGGCGGCCGTAAGACGGAGACGGAGCGAGATCGCGAGAAGGACGTTCGCACGTAAAAGTGTGTGTGTGTGTCTGGTGCTCTCGTTGTTTCTGAGTGACGACGCGGCACAGTTCGAGATTCGCGCTGGCCCGTGACACACGTGTGCAGAGTGCGCGCGTCTTGTATCCCCGCGAGTGTGAGTTTTGAGACACGATGTGACCAGGGCTTTTGATGGTAACGAAGGGAGCGAGATAGAGTATAAGGGAGATTGGAATATATAAGTAGGAGCATACACGAACAGAGAGAGAGAGAGAGATAGTGAAAGCGGTTTCGGTTTTATCGATCGGAGTGAAAATCCATACAAACCGCGACAGCCCGAACGTGGTTTATGGGGACGCACTTCCACCGCATGCTCTCACCCCTAGAGCAACCGTTAAGCATATAGTTAACCCCCCAAAGTGTTCACTCCAGCTCACTCCACCTACACCAACGAATCCGCGATGATCTACAACTCGTCGAGCCAGCTGAGCCACCAGGCCCCCACGATGTCCTCGTCTAGTAAAACATCCCCGCGGCCGCGTCACAAGTCTCTTCACCAGACCTCCAACGGCTCCAAGTCGACACCATCGGCCGCGAAATCTAGCAAAAAGGACCAACAACAGCAGCAGCAGCAGCAGCAGCGTCGCGACGACAGCAACAAGTGTCGGGGCAGGTGCCGCGTGCAGTGGAGCGAGCAGCACGTGAAGGAGGGCCTCGTGCTCGTGCAGGAGGCGCAATTGGCGAGGGTCGTCAAGACAGGACCGATCGGCGAGCATTACGAGATCGATCCCAAACCGTTCGCCAGGTGAGTGGGGAATGAATTAATGGATGGTTGGATGTGAGGTGGTTGCGCAATGACGGGCAACGAAAGCCGATGCGCGAAAACAATTCCGGCAAGCGAAAGAGAGGTGCGTGCTGTGGGATATGAGAACGGTTTCGAAAGCGATCGGTATAATTGTGTTTTCTGTATGGGGGCGGTTGAGTTTTTTTTTAATGGGTTTTGTACGTGGAATTTTAATGTAAATCGGAGTTGTTGTGGGGGTTTGGTTTCATAACAATGTAATTATGCTGGATGATTGTTGTAGGTATATGAGAATGATCGGGTTTTTGAAAGCAATCGGTATTATATATTATTATCGGTATATTTCGATAGGGAAGTGGGTGGGGCCCTTTAAAAGTGTTATTTCGATGCAAAATCGAACTGGTTTTATCAAAAGGATTTCTTTGAAGATTTAATGGTCAAAAAAAAAACGAAGTGTTTTAGTTTGGGTTTTTCATAACAACGTAATTTGGTTGAAGTTTCGACTTGTTCATCTAATTGATATATGACGATCATTAAAAGGAACCCAATGAAAACACAGTGTCTGCAACTCATTGGTCATTTTTTTTTTATTCCCATCTGGCCCCTAAGTTTCACGATTTATAGGTCTATCAATTTTGGAAAATCCGTTTCGGCACATCGCCGTTTACTGCAATACACGCATGTTGATCCACGGTGACGTCACTCGTCCCGCCGAATTAGCATATTTCAAATGAGTCTTCCCAATTTCAGGCATATAATAAAACGAAATCGTCGCGCGGACAATAAAGCAAGAAATTTGAATATATAAAGCGCGCGAGCCGAATCGATGATGAGCATAAGCCGGAAAATTTATCTGCTACTGACCCATTTCGCGCGAGTCATGGTGCCTATTTTGGGGCATAAAAGATTCACGGTTTTATAGGATTGCTGTACGAGTATAATAACGCGGGCTGATCAGCTGAGAGATACATTTAGATTCGTATTAACATTTCCATGCCGTTCTTTTCATGCTCTCGGGACAATAGTCGAAACGTATCCACGCCGATCTACGAACGGTCCCGGTTTGCATTCGCCTAATCATCCTTCGAAAATAAACGGACACAGCGTCGATTGATATCTTGTAGTCAAGTCATTGCCAAGTGTCCTTTCAAAACTACTTCTAACCTTTACCGTATAAACGTAACGAACGGTGTAACGATCGTATACGAATATTCACAGCCACTGCGCCTCCGTAAAAACATATAAACGTGTACGTACCGATTTCCCGTGAAAACCAGTTTCCCTAAGGCAGCGAGAACGGCCGATCGTTACAATAATCGTAAACCATAAACGCAAAAGTAAAACACGACGGATTATTATTATATACGCGAGTGCGCCGGCGCCACTGCATATACAAACTCCCTCCTTTTGCTCTTCATCTTTATACATAAAATAAACGCGGCGCGACCGCGATCGACAAAAGCCGCGCATGCGCAATTTCGGGCTTATCGGGGAAAATATTACATTTTATACGTAGGTATACAGGCTCCCGCTTCTGCGCATATCGCGCGCCTCGATCTCGGGGAAACATATAGTATATATAGTGTAGAAACGAGAGGCGGAAAGGGAGTATATATGTATATAATAAGGAGAAAAAAATCGGCAGGCGATTTTTCATTTAAATGAGTTTTTTTTTCCTTCTAATTGCGGCCGGGGCAATTTATTTTCTAGAATTAAATGTGTAATTGGATCGAGTGCGAGCGCGCTGTTGATATAGTTATTGGCGCCATAATGGGCGAGAAGAAAGTAGTTTATACGAATTAGCATAAACGATTTTAATTAAATTGAATTAAAGGGGAGACGATAATTAATTACCGTCGCCGGCGTCTGATTGGCCTCGATTATTCACATCGAAGTGAAAAAGTATAGAGAAATTTCGTCTGAAAAAAAAATGAACGATTTTTCTTAATTGCCTCTTATACACAGCTCCGTTATATTCATTAAGGGCAAAAAGAGAACCCGCGAAACAATGATTATCTTTTGTTATCCACAAATTACACAAACTATCGTTTAACACACTGTATGTCCCACCCGCGATAAATAACTCCGCTGACATTTTAAAGCTCGGAACCACGTTTAATAACTATTTTATTACTCCCGCTCAGGGGCCTCTACAACCGAGCGGTTATTTATTTTACACTTCCAGCTCGTAAATTAGTAATTAACACTATATGAAAGCTGATCACCCCGCTCGTCCCGTTATAGTTAGGCTTATGTAGATTTCATCGTTATTATCCTTATTCTAAAATCCTTCTCCTCTGCATCTCACTTTTTTTCTCAAAAAAAAAAAAAAAATCGTAACCACGCGCAGTAACAATTTACAGCTCACCTAACACACGGCGCGCGAAAAACAGACATCATAATCACATGTATAAAAGGAATGGACGTTCGGCAACATCCGCGAACCGTTGTACACACGTGGGCTGCTTCTGTCGCGGCTCTCGCGCTTCAAAACACACACGAGAGCTCTCACTTCTGCCTCGTGGGCGTCGCGCACGCGATTTTCAAAAGAGAGCCCCGCAATATTATCTCGCGGGCCCATCGCGCGCCAAAGTTGGCGAGCTATATAACGACGTTCTTCTCTCTTTCTCCATCTTAGTTATATGAATATACATTTGTTTTAGCTTTGCTATTGTGCCACGTGGTTTTTCACTTTTGTTTTCGCGCGCACGACAGCATCACAGAGTCGTTAAAGAAGCCGCGGATTCGGCGTTTTACGACGGGGGGTAAAAAGCAACGGTGCTCGCTAATAAGGCGGAGAGAGAGACGCGTTAGTAATCGTTTCCAACCGCACGATTAGTTTATGAAATAATATAGCGTGTGTTTTCAGAGGTATCGCGCGCGCGCGTTGAGTCGTAAAACTTTATTGCTGCGTAATGGGTTTGCTTACATTATTCATTATTAACTAATTAAGCAAGAATAGCACGCGCTGCGCCTGTGTCCGTGTGTATAATAGAGGCGAGACGTGGCTCGCCAATAAGTAGATAACGGTTGGGTACAGTCAGACGCGCACTCTGCCGTTTCAATAAAACTTAATGGGATATCGATATATGTATAGCACATAACTCGCTTCATTTATCTCCATGCCGAACACACTACCGCGACTGTTTATCGTATAATTGTAATCACATCAATATAAATACGCACTTGTGTAGCTTTAACTTTTCACTCAGCGCCGACGATCTAGATTCTTTTTCCTCTATACATACATAATCCGACGGCTACTCTAATGCACCGCGGCCCGACAGAAGAAGCGCGACAGCTGAAAGGAAGCCATTTGCTCGTCTTAATGGAAGCGCAGCGCTAAAATCCTCTCTCTCTTTTCTCTTTTTCTATACGTTTCTCGCTCGCCCTTTCCGCGCGGTAATGGTAAAACGTCCCTTTGTAGTGAGCCTCGAAAGTGTGTCGCGTTATAGTCTCCTTCTCGCCTTATGCTAATAAACACACGACTATACCACTATACACCGCATAAATATTCCGCGCTGTCGCCTCTAAGCGCCGCGCCGCTCTATAATTGCATAACGCGCCGCCGGTCTGCTTTATCGAAACTCGCTGCGCCCGCGCTGCCCCTTTTATTGCACATGCGTGTGTGTGTGTATACGTCTATCTTCGGTTTTTTGCGCGCGATTTGCACCGCGGCGAGACGCGCGCTGTGAAGAGCAAAAAAAAAGAGTGAAGAATTAATAACACGGTATATATATACTTACCGCACGTGTAAATTTGTTCACGCTTAATTAATTCGGCTCTCTCCTCCCCCGCGTAACGGCGCGTTAAACCGCACTTTATCGCTGGAGACAACAGCGAGCTCAGCTTCATAAATAATAATAATATATAATAATAATAATACGTTATACACATACACATATACGGGTATAGAAAGGAAGAAAATCATCCTGGGCTTTAATCAACATCTGTCGGGCGGTTCGCGGAAAGGGTCAGAGGTCGGGTATGTGTGTAACGCACTTCCTCCTTGGCATGTAGGTATATAATAAAGGAGGCGGAGGTGGAGGAAGAGCGAGAAAAATATGATGCGGCGGGGAACGGCGCGCGGCCTTGCCAGGCGCCAGCGCCCGGCGCCGGCCTTGCCAGCGAGCGAGAGCGCAATTGTGGGTATATATACACGATGCGAGAGATGTTCGGCCGAAAGAGCAAGCACGCGTGTATGTATACTCATGGGCGTGGAGGCAGATGGAGAGATTGAGAGGAAGGATGGGTGAAGAGAGAGATGATGAGGAGGTGGAGAGGAAGTATTAATAGGGAGGTTGAAATGTTAATTTGCAGCGAGAGGTGGTTGATGATGGTGATTGCGAGGTTTCTAGGGGAGGGTGTAGGGATTAATGTGGGTGAGTGATGGGTATATGGGAAGGATTGGTAAAAGTGGAGAGGGTGGAAGGATGGTGGGTGGAATTTTTGATGGAAGTGAAAAATATAAGTTTTTTTGAGAATGGTGAAATTGTTTGAAAGTGTAAGAGGTTCTTTCTTTTCCTGGTAGAAAATTAACGATATTTTTATAAAAATTGTTGTTTTGGTCAATTCTGACCAGATCCGTTGGGAGCAGGAAAGAAAACATTACTCGACGGATCGCTGTGCGATAACTTAGCCTGAAGAGGTCGACAAACCCGTCGACGAAACGTTGCAACTACTTAACATCGTAGTCTATTTTCTTTCCTGCTCCCAACGGATCTGGTCAGAATTGACCAAAACAACAATTTTTACATTTGACAATGGGGAGTAAAATTGTGAATACAATTACAAACTCAAGTTAACGATATTTTGTAGCTAACTTAGATGAAATGGCCAAGAAGTTAGAAAATAGCTAGTAAAACTGGTTAAGTTAATCGCTGTGATGAAACGATTTTTCGACCATTATTTGCCTATTTCTTAGATTGACGTAACAACTAACTATTCGTATTCGATTTACCTACTAATTTTATCTTTGATGAAACAGCATTAAAGTACATTGAATGGCTTACCAAAATATAAATAAATCAATTAACTAATAAATCATTTATTGTACTCTTTCTATGAATAATTCAGCAAAACTTTTATTTCTCAATCTGATTCTGTCTCACTTCTTGTCATAACAGCAAGCCTTCTGCTAGCCATTTGCAGACTAAAGAAACTGATCAGTTTTAATACCTTTAAAATACTTAAGAACAAGCTTGTGCTTGTCTTCGAAAAACTCTATCTATTTTTCAATCTATTAAATGGCCAAACAATGGGAAAAAAGCGTTTCATCGGAAGCTAGAAACTGGACAAGAGAAATTCCCATTTTACAGCAAGATTCTAATATAAATGGTCAGTTATTAGTTATAAAATATTTTGGATTTCCATCAGGAATTATATAAAAGTAATATAATGCATCTAAAGGTTTCACTGTTACTTAAAATACCCATTTTATGAAGTGTATAAATACCAAAATTTATTTCTGATTGGTACACAATTATGAAATACAAGCAATATGCGGGTTTAGCCTTAAAGTTAACTGAAGAATAGCTGACTTATGGTTGATATTTCTATCAGGGTTCTTATAGAATGATTATTGAAATAACAATAATTGGTATATGTATAGGGTTAATATTTAAAAAAGAAATTTTTTTTTGTTTCAGTTTTTCACAGAATTTTATAATAATTTTCGGTTTTTTGTTTTGAGTTAAATTTTTTCTGCCGGGTTTATTTATTATTGTAAGAGATAATAGCTAAAAAAATTATCCTAATTATCTTACTAGTTTATATTCCTATATTTGACAATAAGGACATTTTTACAAATTTCCGTAGCAAAAATACTTTTTTTGTAAATATTAATTTTTTTCCTGAACAATTATTATTATTAAAGCTACAAGTATGCATAAGGCCTTATAGCATGGAGGTGGACGACTCTTGAGCTTTTATTGTCAAATTCATAATAAACTTTATGTTTCCTCGGCTCTGGTCGTTATGGACTTTTATCTCATACAAGGCGCATATTTTTTATACACGCGTATACTGATAAAAAAAAATTTATTCTCCGCGTCAGGCGCGCGTCGCCTTTTCAGTCCAAAATGAAAGGCTCTTGATCGCGACGTAAATTATATTATAAAGATCGCTGCTAATTTATCGATGTTTAACAAAAAAATTAACATTGCGACATCATCGCGATTTTATTTTTTAAGAGCGCGCGCGCTTTATAGCCGTATTTTAAAAACAAATTATAAACGCAATTTATAAGCTCGCCCGTGACAAAGTGATTTTTCGCCGACGTTTATTCCCATAGTTTCTATATGCGAAAGGATAGATTTATGAAACTCAATTAATTTTACCTCTCGAAAGCAACGAGCGCCGATGTATATATAATATATAAATCGCGCGTACGAAAAAAAAATTAAGGTGTATACCACCAACCTTTTCACAATAAATTCATACCTACAAGCGAAATTTACGATTTTGATTAATGTATATAATAATCGCACAGGAGCGCGCGCGAAATTACTATGTAATGAGAATATAACGTTAAAACTTAATGCAGTGCTAAACGATTTAAAAATTTCCAGCCCACTGGTAATTATAAAAGTGCATTGGAGATCGCACGAGCCGATCGAAATATTCTCTCTTGTATACATACACTGTATGTACGCACGATGAAGTTTTATCTCCGATCGACGTACGTGCGGCTATAAATATATGCGCGAAACTACATAATCATTACGCGCTCGGACAAAAATTCCTGCACCGTCCCATCCCCCTTTGTCAGATATCCCATCGCGCATCGAGAAGGAAAAAAAAAGAACGCAACTCTCTCTCTCTCTCTTGAGCCTCCCTCATCCTCGCGACCTTCACTTTCCCCTCTCCCTTTGTCTCTTTCTTCTCTTTTCTTTCCTTTTTCATTGTCCCGGGCACTTCCGACTGTCGCGAATCCGGCAGGCGGAGCACTTTTACTTCTGTTCCTTTTCCCCTCGTCTCTGTTTATATTTCGCGGACGTCTCTCTGTATATATATACACAAGCGCGTCTGCCGCGTTTCCGCGAGCGCAATTAACAAACGCAAAGGAACCAAGCGAGTGGCGGTGTAAAAGCGAGGATAGCTGCTGTGCGCGTGCGCGGGCATTAAACGGTTGATTGCGATAATATGCGCGCGGGGAATAAATTTTTCCTTCTTCTTCTTCCTCACCGTCTTTGTTGTATTTCACCATTGCGCACTCGAGCGACGCGACGATCCTTTTCGGGCGGCATTTATACTCCGCATAATTAATTTTATGAAACGCACTTAATCGCGGGAAAATTATGAGCGCTTGATATATTGTCTTTATCATACGCATGCGCAACACTGGTCTTTTTTTTCTTCCTCCTCGTTTTCTGGGGCCTATGTAAACGGAAATTTATCGCTTCCTCGTTTCGTTCCGTTTTCGCGAAAAAAAAGGAAGAAAGAATTTACGCATACGTGTACGAGCTTATGTTTACGAGTTTTCGGTGGTGTTTGACACGAGTCGCGCGCGCGTGCGCGCGGTCTTGAGGAATCGGTACGGAGCTCTCGCGCGTGTAAAATAATAAATCGGCGCTTTATGAATCATGTTTTTACCTACTGCAAAACGAGCACTCGTTGTCGTTATTCTCCTGGAACATTAACCGTCGCGATATCGTAAATACTGCGCGCGTGTGTGTAAGTGCGCGAGCCATGTTTGTTTTTTTAATGAGCCACTTGAAAAACGTATGATCGATTTACCGTTACGCGTAGAGTAGTGATCGCGCTCGTATTGTTGTTTATGGGAGACAAAGACCTTTTGAAAGAGTGAGAGAGAAGAAAGAGATTCGGCGTAAATATAACAATTAAACGTTGCGCGACGAGTTCGCGATGGTTGACAAGGCCGATCGGCGCCTTAACTTTTCTCGTAATAATTATTATGTTTGTAAAAAATGCGAACGCGCGAGCGTGTATATATACACACCTTTCTGTTTTTGGTCGGCATAAATAAAAAATGTCGACAACTTCTATATCGGGAGGAACGGGTAAGCGTTACTTTTTCCCGTTCGCATAAACAAACGTTTTTGTTATTTATGCGACGGAGGGACGGATAGCTAATTTATAGAAAAATATACGTATGTAATAATTTTAATATCACAGAGAAAATGTAATATTATAGGATATTAAGTTATGTATTGAAATTAATGTTTGGTTCTCGGGTTGTGAATCGGGAGCATGTATTGTTTCTTCATGAAATAAAAATGAAACAAAGAATATCGATGCTCGTATAATCGCTAAAAATATAATCTTACATAACGTTGCGGAATTTCACTCATGTAATATGTACGGAGAAAGTGGTTCTTTCGCATTCCAGAGAATGTTATAATAAAAGCCAATAAAGAGCGAAACTTTTTATTTTAAGTCTTAGGCGCTTACATATTATTATTTAACGAAACTTACTTATATGCTGTAGCTCTAATTTTTATGTAATTAGAATAATCCTTTTTTAAATATAAAAGGATTTTCCATTAAACTAAAGTTTTGGATTCCACTTTTATTAGGCATTTTAAACCTCTATTGCTGCTACAAATACATAAATGTTTCAAATTGAAACGCAGAATGTACTAATTAGAAGTAAGATTCTATTTTAACTTGACAGGTCATATTTACTTAAAAATGACGAAATGGACATTTACAAGTTTCAATATTTGGCTTAGCTCTTCAAATTTTACCGTTGGTTGAAGGGTTTTTAAAGAGCTTGCGTAAAGATTCAGCTAGTGTTTTAGTTCTTTCATGCTCTTTAAAAATGAACATGTGAAAAATCGTGAAAAAACTGGCTAATTCTTTAGTGAATATTCTTACTTATTGAATAAGCGGAATAAAATTTTCACTGCGTAATAATAAGTGAATTATATTCACTAAGGAATTACTCAATTTTTTTCACTTATTCGTAACAATGAACGACTTTTTACACAGAGTGAGCATATAGAGCTATATATAAGAGTATTTTTGATATTTTTAATTTATTACATTTCACTATAATATAAAAATAAGCGCTCTAAAAACACTTTAAGGCGATCAAACCTCACCAAATATAAATTTTCGCTAAAAAAAAAAAAAAATCCTAGCCCGTACGCTAAGATGCCAACAACCGATCCCACACACCAAACCCAAAACTATAACCGCAAAAAAATTTCTGTTCCAGCGGCCAATGGGCCCGAGTCTACAAATGCCGCTCGCGCTCTACAGGCACAGTCTACGCGGCGAAATACTCATCGCGCACGCGTTTCAACGCCGACTGCAGCGCGGAGCTGCGCCACGAGATAGCCCTGCTGTCGCTCTGCTCGCAGTCGCCCCGGGTCGTCAGGCTCCACGACGTCTACGAGACGCCCAAAGAGATCATCATGGTCATGGAGTAGTGAGTCAACGCTTACGATGATGATTTATCTCGTGCATAATTAAAACGGACGCGCGAGCGCGCGGTTTATAAGAGATCAATTAAGATAGCCGAAATTGAGATTTTTCGGGGTCCGCGCGTGTATATAATTAATTAAAATCTAATTAAGGGGTTTAACGCGCACGCGCGTGTAATACGAGAGGATAATGGACGGGTTGAAGAAAATTTTTTGAGACCCGAGTGCGGGTAATTAGGGCGAGAGAGGCTGGGGAAATTCGATCTTAATTAACCGAGCGCGATTATTATTACGACGGATTTGGGGTATCCTGCACCCTTGAATTAATTACGCGCGATTCGTTGGACGTTGCATCAGCAGCGCTAAGTAATAATAAACACGTAACGAAATAATTAAAGCTCTCTCTCTCTCTATCAATGCTATATACCACCGCACGCTGCCACACAAAACAATGAATAATTCATAAACTTTCGTCTCCCCGAGACGCTTGAGTCACGCGCTCGCGAGCGTATAATATGCTAAATGCCGTTAAAGAAAAAAAGCAACAGCAGCGTGAAAAAGGACAAAATAAACGCGCGCGCGCGCTTTTTGTCATCGATTTTTCAGAATGCTGCACTCGAGCTGAACGGAACGTGACGTGGCTGAGGGATTAGCCCGTGAGATTTCGGTGTATATGCGGTCTCAGAAATTAAAGAGGAAGTCGCGTGAGATATACACAAAGGGAACTTTGAACTTTCGCGTTGAATATTTCATACACGGGCTCTCGCGTCTTATAGAGTTTGATAATGTATTTATGGAGAGTTATTCTCAATTTTCGGTGATTTATACCTTTATTTCTGCACTTTACGCAGCGATATTATTTTAACGATTCAACAGTAAAAATAACGCTCCGGTCGTAGTATTTTAAGGATCTCTTTTTGATCGGCCGGCGTGTCACGCGAATTAATCACAATGGAAAAAATTCCTCGCTCCCTCTAAATCCGCAGGAGCAATGCAATATATATATACGCAAGCCTTTCACCGCGCTCGTGCGTACGTCTCTTGCAATAAAATATAATTAACGTGGAAATAGAAGGGCCGTTAAACTTCGAAGAGAGTTTAATGCGAACGGCCTTGCCGGGTAATAATACTTCAAAGGGAAGGAGAGAGAGAGAGGCCAACAATCGCACCTTTTACGTTTTTATATATACTTCTTCAGCTGAAAATCGCCGCGCGGATATAATACATCGGTTTTGGCGATTTATCTCGTCGCGTATATTACTCGCTTATTTTTTCCTCGTTCACTCAGCCCACACGCGCGAACAAAGGCGATTACTATTGTTATACTATTCCACGTTTCTTTTATTCTCGCGGGCAAATCGATGTCGTTTTAAAAGTGTGCATTTATAGGCACTTTCATCGAAATTTAAAGCACGTTTGAATACTGCAAGCACACCCGTTATAGCCGCGACGAAAAATTTTAAATTCCGTGTACCTGCGGTTCCCTCGTCCGTCTCGCAAAAAAAAAACACGAAAACGTCGCGCGATTGTAACCGTAAACAAATCATCCCACGACAAACAAACAAACAAAAATTCTCGTTGTTGCAGCGCGCCAGGTGGCGACCTGCAGACGCTGATAGACGGGGATCTGGTGCCGCTGGAAGGTGACGTGGTCCACTTTGTCAGGCAGCTAGTGGAAGGACTCGCCTACCTCCATGAGAGAAATATCGCCCATTTGGACATCAAGGTAAGCCCGCCGCCGCCGCCGCTGCGAGAGTATAATCCCGAATATGGCACCCACGTCGTCGCCGTCGTCGCGAAGTTTCTCGAAGCTACGAGCGAACGCGGAATAGATATATGGAATTGTGTGCACCATAAGGAAGAGAGAGAGAAAGAAATGGAATTATGGGAGCCAAGGTCGCGGGAAAATGTCGAAAAAAGCGCGCGTGTGTTTACCGCTGCGCAAGACGCGGAAGCAGCAGCAGCGTGAGGATATATGGGGAACGAGAACAACGGGCTGCAACGATTGCGCGCGCGTGTATATGTACGTGCGAAAAATATGTTTGTTTGCCGAATCACGTACCTATACTATACGTATACCGTGGCTGTTGCCAGGATTTTCCCTTTTTTCTCTCTCTCGTTCTCTCCCTCTCGATTTGAATAAATGATGGGCACTTTGGGTGAGATATGTGCGTTGTAACGTTTCTTTTGTCTCGCGCGAGCAGCTCATTTGCGTGCAGTGGTGCACCCTTGGACCCTGGTCACGCCGTGCGCATGTGTTGCAAGAGGTTTATGGGCTCTAACTGAGTGTTTTTCTGTGTGTTTTTCGAAGTAAGTACGAAGCATAACATGGGTTTGAGGAAATAAGGCTTTGTTCGATTGTTTATACGCTCGTCATTATATTTGGAAACGCGTAGTTTTTCGAAGAAACTAGCGAAGTGGTGAAGTAGTTTTCTGTGGAATGTAGGAAAAGCGCGGAATAACTGATTTAGAATTTCCGTAAAACATTCGTTTGGCTTATTTTGGACGTACCGTGTGTAGATTGGAGAGTAAAATATAATTAGTAAAGTATAATAAATTGGTTTATTCAAAATTATATTTAGTGGAAACCACTTCCCCTCTTTGTACCTTTGATTTGTATTTTGTTGAGAAAACAGCGCGGAATATGGGATCGCTTATATATATTATATAAGAGATCTAATCGGCAAGACGCTCCGTTCCACATTTTGGAGCATCTTTGTTCAATGGCCGGGAAGAATCTATGGACTTTTCCGTATTTAACCGACGTTATTATTTTTTTTTTCTTACACGTGATATTAAAGCTTCCTTATATATCTACTTCACCAGTACTCAAAATCATCAGCAAAATGTCATTAAAAATTTGTAATACACAGCTGTATGAAAAGCGAGCAACTTCCTTCCGCAAAGCACGAGAGAATAACCCTACACTCACTAGAATTCCTCGTCTCCCGCTTTAATTAAGTTACGACACATAATTGCCCCCGTCGACGTCATCCATACCCCCGATCCTATCTCCCCCCTAACAATTCCATCCTGTAAACCTCTCCACCTTTCTCCTCCTCCCTCTCCGCACCACCATCCTCCAAAAATCCCGGACCATTAATTCACCAGGCCGATTAAGCCCCGTGACGTATATTAACACATCCATTCTTTCCCTCCTCTCAACAATGCCAAAAAAGAAAACAACAAAAATCCAACGTCCGCGACATAAATTTCCCTATAAAAGGAGCCGTCGGCATCGTGTTCTCGCGTACATACACGAAAATTCCCGTCGTGTCGCTCAATGCTGCTATAGCCATGCAGTCGCTCTTACGTCCGGTCTCCCTTATACCGTTGTGCTCGGGCGAACGACATCCTCTCTCTCTGACCCTTCCCAACTTTATATACCCACATTACACTTTCACGCGGCATAAACAGCGACATAACTCGCTTTTGCTCTTTTCTCTTTCTTCGATTGCTTATGGTGTGCTGTGCAGTATACACACACACACACACTCGGCGCGAGGCCGGGTGTCGATATGGGATCTTTCTCGCGCGCGCTCGCGGCCTCGAGAGAGGCTTGTGTGTACTATACGTATGTGTGTACGGAAGGGTCGAGGTCGATCGTGCGTTCGCCTCTTACTACTCGCTCGCTCTCTCGGGTGCACGAACGCGCGCGGCCTTTGTATCCTTGGGGGGGTCAACGCGCCCGCGTGCTCCATGCATCCTCCAAGGATCAACCTGTTCGGCGAGAGAGAGAGTAGTTGCAAAGCGCTTAACTGCAACTTCCTAGATCCGCTGATCGCGAGAGAGAGAGAGAGAGAGAGAGAAGCGTAGTTGTAGTAGTAGTAGCAGTGATGCTATAGTGTAGATAGTCGTTTTGTGGGATGGAAGAGAGGAGAGTACGTGTAGTCAACGACCTTGTGTCAAGGAAGCGAGGAGGAGGAGCGCGCAGCTGCGAGAGAGAGAGAGAGAGAGCGGCTCGGGTGATTAGACGCGCGGAACGCCTTTGTCTTTGGTTTAGTGCGAGAGAGAGAGAGTTCATTGTTCTGTAGGTGCTGTGGTCTAGGCTGCGTTCCGAGAGCTTTTGGTTTTGTTGTTGTTGAACGAGATATATTGCGGAACGAGTTTTACGGAAGTCGGACTTTTGCGTGCTTTTTTGTTACCTTTATTTTCATTATTCAAGTTGAGGTGTTTTGATTTCTTAGAACGGTGTTTCGGAGCTTTACTTACTATATATAGAATATAAGGCGTCGTTTTCATGCATATACGGAAAATCACTAAACGTACGAAATACGAGATGTATAATTTTAATATAAACTTATAATGCTTTATTGTGACTCCATTTTTCAATATTTATTAATGATGAGCACGCTCCTTAACGTTCGCCTCTGGTTTAAGTCGCGCATCTGTCATGACTTTTGTGGTATAGGTAAAGTGGCTCGAGGTAATTCGGCCACACTTTACGTTTCATTGGCACCACTTTGTGGGAAAGCTTAATAATGCATATAAGTGTAGCTAAAAAATGTGAAAAATATGACTTGTAAATTATTTTTAACCTTTTCCAAATCTTTTCACTTTTTTACGAGAGCATTAATCTGAAAAGTGGCCATATTAGCTACACACGCTAAGTGTACAATCAGCTCGTTATTTATTTAACTTTTAGCACGGCTAATTTCATTTTTGAAGAGTCCAGAATTTTTTTCCTATAGTAGAAGATAGATTGTATTTTAATGTACATTGGTTATATGTGTTTGTCGGTTTTGGATTAAATGAGCCGAGTTAATTAAAGCTGATTGAGCATAGCCAAAACAAAACGCCCATCTTACAATTCGACTTCGTATAAAGTCAATATTACTCTTAGATCGTCTTCAAATTTTTTAACAGTTTTATCTAAACATGCTTGCGGAGACATGCAAAACATTTTTCGCTTAAAGTGTTACCGAATTACCTCAAATCACCTTACATCGCTTGAAAAATCTAACGAAATTCTGCTACAATGAAATAAAGATCTATTTTTTTCCCTAAATTTTAACATTCTTTTAAACAATCCATTCAGTAAACACTTCGGTAAACTAAAAAAGAATCTCAAAAGCTCCTCTTCACACTCCACCGCAAAACCTCAGCCGCACGCCATTACCACGATATTCACTGGCGCTTGTTTATACGACAGCGCGCTCGCGCGCGCGAAATTAAATTTATCCTCAAATACATCAGGATCGTCCCTCCTGTCGGCGACCGCATATATAATAAAGCGCGCGCGACACCCGTTTAATAAATTTCCCGCAAATCTCGTCTCTTTTTATTTTCCCATCCGCGAAAGAAAGAAAGAAAAAAAAAAGAAATATATCCCCGTCGTTAAACTTACGAGATATATCAGCATTATAGCACTCGCGCGCGTATGTGTGTGTGGCAACTCTCGTCGCGCGAGAAATCAGCTCCCGCGCAGCTCTAAATCTCGATCAGCGCTCGCTGCACGTGTGCCAATCGCTCGTACCTATATACAATATATATAGTTAGTTATACACGCGCGTACTCGACAAAAGACTAATAGGGGCAGAGTGCAGTGCGCGTCGCATTTGATTATGTGTCATTCCGGGAAAATGAAATATCTCGCAATTTACGCGGATCTGACCAACGGAATCTATATTCGTACGCAAAACCGCACAATGCAAGAGAGAAAGAGAGAGGTACTTTTTATTGGTTTTAGATTTTTACACGCAACTCGCTGTTGTATTGCACGTTGTACACGAGAATGGCCGTATTTAAGGAAAAAGGCGAATACGCTGGTACTGGGGAACTCGCCCACGCGTTTATATAATGCACACTGAATTATTAATATAAATTGTGTCGCGATCGCATTTTCTCGGCTGCCCGCCGCGACACGCGTAATCCGCGTATTGATAGCCCGAGAACGAATTCGAAATTACATTATATCGGCGCTCGCTCGCGCGCTAAAAATAGCATACCGCATACGGAGGGATTATCTATATATGTTACACCTTTTTAACTCTCGCCCGGTGCGCGCGTATATCGTAATTTTCCACATTTTTATGTTAACTGGAATATTTATGCAACTCGCTCGGGATCGCCATGCGTCACACGCGCACGCATTTCTATCGCGCATGAAATTGCATTAAACGCCCATTAACGTCCCTCCCCCTCCGGGTTCTCTTTTTTTCTTCTTCTTCATCATCGAAACCATAACAAATCCGACGCGGAAACCAACATCAAAGCGGCCACGCCGCGCGAGCCGATCTCTCTCTAACGAATCAACAGATCCTCCCATTCTGCTCTCACACAATACGCGCTAAGTGCATATTCGTCGTGGTATATAGGAGAGAGAGAGAGAGAGAGATTTATATTCCCGCGCGCGAGTGTATATAGCGCCTCTCGGCCATTACTCATTGTCCGATTGTCGCGCGCGCGTGCGCAGCGTCGTCGGCTTTTTTTGAATATTCAAGATCACCCACGCGCGCGCCTGTGTGCGTGTATATACGTTATATGGATGGACGGGGAGCGCGTCAAGGCCCCGCGTGGCATCAAGGAGCCTACCGCTGCTGCTATATGTCGCTGAGATGTCGTTATGATACCTTTTCTCACGAGCGCCTATTAAACTTTCGCTTTGGACGGTGCATGCGTATGTGTGTGTTTTTTTCGTGGGAGCGGGTCGTGTTTTTGAGGATATGTTTGCGTAGAGGAACGATATGTTTTCGTTGGCGTGCGGGTATGTGTGTGGTACAATGGAGGCTTTGTGATCGGGGAGAAGAGAAAAAAAAGCGGTGCTGAGATAACATCGGGAAACTGTGTTTTGAAGACACGCGGAAAACAAATATAAGTTGTCTATGCGTAGTTTGCGTAATTAATGATGTGCATATTTTGTGGGAACGTTATTATTTAAAGTAACACGAAGCGGAATTTGGCGGTTATTAATAAAGAACGGCAGAATATGAAATAATTAACGGTACAGATTGTATGTTTCGCGCATTAATATTTATTATCGGGAATATGGGCGAGCAGATTTGTTTTAAAATATCTGTCAGTCGTATGGGGACCGCGTGAAATCGATACTAATACGCGCATTAATTGACACCATGCTAATTTTTCGAAACAAGGCCGACAAAAATCTCAACAAGATCGCGGAACGAGATATTTTCGCGTGTTGTAAGCGGGTAAAAAAGCGTATAAATGACGCTATTGTATAATTGTTGTGTATAGTAATAATGCAAACTAGGATTATCGGCGCCACGCTTGCGTTTGTGCGTAATCGTATTATGTAATTATTATAAACACGCGTGAATAAGCTAATTGGCTTATCTTGAAATTAGAGAATGTTAAAAGAGACCTTAGCTGTCACTGAAACAATCTATTTAACGTTACTTATATACGTGTGTAAGTTTGATTCGCTTTGAATTATTTAATCATAAATTCTCAACAATCGACAAAAGTAACGGAAATCCGAGCGAATTCTCCGACTTCCGTTAACGGATTAATTTATCGATCCGATTTCATTTAATTATCCTCATGTTTCAGGTTATACGAAAAAGTACAAAATGTTTGTTTTACGCGTATAAAGCCTTATACTCGGGACAGCGTTAAATTAATAAGGATTTAAATTACTTACTTCGATCGCCATTAAAATAAAGAGACGCAGAAATGCTGCCTCACTGACAAAGCAATTTATATGCGATCTCTCAACGCACTACATACATATATACGCGCGTGCGTCTACATACGTATACGTATACATACCGTAATTAACCATTAACCATAAAAACGTAAAGTTTTTAAGGGCAATTATATCAATTATTCCGTCGGAAACTCGTTTTTCCGCGTATATAATTTGCCGTCGTGGCGCATGTAAATACACACGAATTTCGGTTATAAAGAAAACAAAATCGAATTGTGCCTGATCGCAATAAAATTTCGCGGTACCCCCATACGCGTGTGCGGGCCGAACATAATAATGAGAGAGGACAGGCGCGTACTTTCAAAATTTTGAAATAACTCGCCCGCGTAAATAAAGCAGCGAGAGAAGCCTTAATCGAGCGCTGCGCTCTCGATCGGCAGCTGATAAAATTGCATTTCCGGTCGCGAGTGCATATACTTTCACATTCCATTAATCGATCCCGCATTGGCCAAGGATGAATGTAAAAAAAAATGCGACGGCGACACTTTTGGAGAACACGTTATAAACTTTCGTGGAGTGCTGCCCGATAATGTCATCAAAGACGACTCATCGCTGAAAAGTCGTAACAATAATAGCTTGGAAATCACGAGTACGTGAGGTTCGAACGTAAACTGTGTATATATTCGAAAGATCGAGTGAGTGTTTGAGACCCGAGCGCGAGGGATAAAGAAAAGAGTGTCGCTTTTTATTAAACACTGTCACGAAGAAAAAGGATCGACGCTATACATGACGGATTTATTCTCCAACCTTCGTCTCCCACAAGATCGATTACGGGCTCGTCGTATATTATATATAATAATGATTAAAATTAGAATACCAGAAACGTCGATATAATACATGAATGTTTACACTTTTCGAAACGCACAAAGTACATAGGATTCGACTCCTAAATTAAACTAAACGAATTTCTGAGATATTCAAATTTTATACATTAACCCTCGGACTGAGGAGGCCGACCGTACAATATCACACTGCGCATGCGCACAGCACTTTAACGATAATAATGATGATGATCTTGACTCTTTTGCAGCCTCAGAATCTAGTGATGATGGGCAGCTTCCCGGACTGCAACGTCAAGCTCTGCGACTTCGAGATCTCGCGCGTCGTGCTCGAGGGCACGGAGGTACGCGAGATCCTCGGCACCCCCGATTACGTAGGTAAGTCGTCGCACTATACAATCACACATAGTTCGTCGAACTTTCGCTCACTCGTAAGTATGTGTGTGTCCTTACGGGGGGCCATCGCGCGTCCGCGGAATCGGCAACGACGCCCGCGCATTACCGATGCAAAGTTATTCGCTCGCGCCAATATAATATGTATCGAAAGGAGATGGGACGCGTGGAGACGAAAAAATTGCGTCTGATAGATCGCCGGGGAAGATAAGGAGTTGTGTGTGTATATACGCATGCAGGCGCACGCTCGTTATTTATTATATATACGCGAGCTAATTTGTAACGAGGCGTCGTCGTTATATTTGAGAGCGAGCGCGCACGTGTGTATTATACGTGTTTTGACTTCCGAACTGACGCTCTGTGTGTTTTGACATGCTGCTTATACAGTTTGGTTTTCTTTCTGCGTGTGTTTCAGCTCCTGAAATTCTGCATTACGAGCCGATCACCCTCGCCGCTGATATGTGGTAAATATTTGGATGTTTTGACTCTTCGTTGTGGGTATAGACTATCCGTACATGGTTAAAAACTTTTTTTTTAAGTTGATCAAGAATCAATAAATAAACGAAGAAAAGTTGATAAACATTTTCCTCATATCATGACATTAGGTTTCGGAGTACATTTATTAATAACAGTAAAATCAATCAATAAATCGACAAAAGTTTCTTCTTGATTTTTTTTTCTTATTTATATTATAAAATTTTCCATATCTACACACGGTGTATAACATACAACTATAGAAGCTAAAGAATCATTAGTATGAATATTACATCTAAAAAAAACGCATTTTCACCAAAAAATATAATTATATATAATACGACTCTTCTTACCTCATGCGATGACGCTACCAGGTCCCTCGGCGTAACGACGTACGTCCTCCTCACGGGATTCTCGCCGTTCGGCGGCGAGACCGATCAAGAGACCTTCAAGAACATCATCCTCGGCCAGGTCGACTTCCCGGAAGAGCTCTTCGAGGACGTGTCCGCACAGGCTAAGGACTTTGTCGCCAAGCTTCTCGTGCTCGAGCCAAGGTGAGGAAAAACATACGTTACGTAACGCGGCGCGTAGTACACATATATATACTACGCATATATATAATAATGAGATGCGGCGAATTTCACACATGGTGAGCGGCGCCGCCGCCGCCGCCTTCGAAATTTGACGTCATCGTCGGCATTATGAGGTTTAATTGCATTTTAATTCGCACGCATGGGTATAAGGTGACCGCGAGCGTGGGCGCACGTGCGAGCGCGTGGCTGGTTCAAGAGTCAATTAATACGGGTTCGCAGTGATCTGTCAATCATTTGTGGATCTGTGTGTATGGGTTGCATTCAAGCTTGGATTAATTTTGCCAGCGGATTTCTTTTTTTTTTGCGCTGTCATAGCGGTTGATTGGACAGTACGGGATGAGTCGATGTAAAGAATGGACAATGGTTGTTGCGAGAGGTGAGGTGTTGTGTAAGGTTGGCGAGAAAGTTTTGTATTTTTGTTATAAGTTTTAGAAAACAGTTTAAAAATTTAAATGTTTTATATAAAAAAAAAAAAAACATTAAATTTAATTTCCTCAAAAGACAAATTTACAGATTTTAACCAGTACAAAGAAATAGTATGGCATCGCGAAAGAACTGTGGAGAGCTACAGTAGTACTACAATAATATTATAATAATACTAAAGTAATACTACAATAGTATTATAATAATATTACAGTAATAATACAATAGTATTACAACAATAATAAAGTAATACTACAATAGTATTATAATTATACTATAGTAATACTACAATAGTATTAAAATTATACTATAGTAATACTAAAGTAGTATTATAATTGTATTATAGTTGTAATGTAGTTTTAGTCATAACGGTAACAACTACATAGTCGGATTCTGTCTCATCGTTTAATAATATTGATCATCCACCACACGGATTTAAGAACCTCATTTCTCTTGCTACAACAATATCACGCAAAAAATAAAACTTCACTGTTCTTCAACTCCATGAATACCTCACCATCTGTCTAACTCACCAACAACCTTTTCCTGCACAGTGCACGCATGTCGGCGAAACAATGCCTCCGCCACGAGTGGCTCCGCGGTGCACCCACCCAAGCCTCGGCTCACCTGCGCAAGTACCTGTCCAAGTCGCGCGAGGTTCTCCTCGAGCGCGTCGTCAGCCGGGAGAATCTCCGTCGTGCTGCCCTCCTCAGCTCGGCCAACAGTCAGCTTCAGCAACAACAGCAACAATCCGATCACTGGTCTGGACTGAGCCAGAGCGAGATGTGTCTGAACAGAGGATTAGCGGGTAGCAGGGGTAGCTTGACTCTATCGTGCAGCGGGGACGATTACGAGAACGGGGTGCTGGATGTGACGAGCTCGAGGAATAGCCTGGCGGACTCGGTGTCGTCGTCGAAGAGCAGCTTAGCGATGAGCCAGAGCTGTCTGCTGAATAAGGAGCAGACCGAGGGTTTGTTGAATCAGGCGCAGGATCGTAGGTCCCTCAGGGCGAGCATGGCGCAGGGTCTGAATCGTATCAGTGTGCTGTCGAGAATCAGGTTGGTATAATACTTTCATTAAGAAACAAAAAAAAAGTCAAATTAAAAATATCTTTATTGGTAGTAGAGGCTTTGTTTTCTAAACTTTAGTATCGAAAAGTATAATATCAAATATTGTAAAAGTTAGAGGATTCAATCACCTGACGAAACACCTCCAGTTTCTTCTGTGTATTAGGATACTCTTATGCCTCATTATGCAATATTTGTCATGAACATAAATTCATCCGACCCCATATCTTTTTCACCACTTCACAGAGGCCTCAACCAAGTCCAATCCAGATCCCAAGCCTGCCTGCCTCTGCTGAACGGCTCCACTGAGGACGAGGAACATCGCAAGGATCACCGCCACCTGCAGACGATGAACGGCAAGCCCCTCAACGCCTGCTACTTCGACGGCTCCCGGGAGAAGCTCTACGGCCTCAAGTCATTGTCCAAGTCCCAGGGCATGCTCGACATCTACCGAAGTCTCGAGAGTCTTCAGAAGCATAAGCGCGATCTGTTGAAGCAGAAGGAGAGGTCAAAGACCGAGGACGTGCTGCCGATTTTCAGGCATCTGGTGCAGAGCTCGAGCAGTGCCTCGTTGGGATCCGCTTCTTCGTCGGCGCGTTCGAGGGACTTTGATGATATGATTGTGGGGGAAGACCGACCGGTGGAGCGTGTTGATAATGACGACGATGTCACTAAAAAGGTATGAAAGAAAAACAGCAGCTTCGATAACTCTAAAGCTCTATAATAATACATTCACTTACATAAATATTGAAACGTTCACATAAAAAAGCATACGCTATTTCATCCTTTAATACCGCGTCAATATTTGAACGAAACCTCGACTAATGCTTTAACCTCCATTAGCACGACGACGACGGTGACCTCCATCCGGAAGCCCCTGCAATGAAGACACACAGCGACAAGGAAGAGGAAACGAAGCTACAGCAGGACGTTAACTACATCGTCGACGACGAGGACGAGAACGATCGAGCTCACAATAATGGTGAGTGCCAATGCATATAGACACGAGCAAACGCGAGGGGGGAGAATAGCCAAGGGAGCGTTTACACACTTTGCCCGATTGCAGCGCGTGTGTTTTTTACCCTCTTCTTCTCTTTCTCTTCGGTGTTCCCGGAAGATGGATTAGTCGAAGGGAGAGTGCGTTAGATGAGTTTGACGACGCCGAGGCTCTCGTCTCGTGTGAGCGTGGCAGAGAGAAATATTTGCACGGGGTGATTTCCATTAAGTATAGACGCGTGTTTGCCTTGTTCTTATTCGGTTTTGAAGGAACTTTGCGTGTTTTTGATTTAGCTGGTAGAGTTATTTTTAGTGGGGAATGTGCGGGAATTTGAATAAGCGTGTTTTTCAGTGGACTTTTGTTATTCAATTTTGAAGTGATGTAAGTTTAAAACGTATTATTGTTTTTCTTAGTTTTGTTTGACTTTTGGCTTTGACTTAAACATTTTAAATGGATGATTTATGTATTATTAAGTATAGAGATAAATCGATGATATTTTTAAATTTGAGGAAAACACGTAACACACTTTTTTTATCTGTTACTATCCATAATTTAACGAAGAAAAACGGAACAGGCTTTATAATTTGTACATCGCTTTATGAAATAAATTGCATTTTATTGCATATAATATTAATAAAAAATTTTTGCATACTTGAGTAGATATAGTATCTAAATAATATCCAATAATTAAATTATGTCAAACATTTAAAATGTACTTCCATTACCGATAAAATTACCTAACATCTACCTGGTCCCCCTCAAGGTCACGAAGCCGCCAGCGAAACGAAAAGCACCGGTCCCTCCTCCCTCACCGTCTCCGAGACCAACTTCGACTCTCTGCAATCCCTCGAATCCGACACCCTGACTGACGACTCCGAGGAAACCCGTAGCCACACGAACAAGCAATCCTCAGCTGGCTCCGAGTGCCACGGTCGCGAGACCGACTCGGAGACCGACGAGCCCAAGTACACCGTGGCCCAGCTCGTCTCCGCCTTCAACAAGCACCAGGAGGTCGCCTCGCGCACCAGCCTCGAGGTCATCATGACGGAGAAACGCGTCATCGACGATTCCACGCAGTTCCCCATCGGGGCGAAGGCTCTGAGGCTGTTCATTCCGGACATCGACATCAGCGAGAAGAAGCCGCTGGTGAGGAGGAAGACGAGTTACAAACCGAGGAAGAACTGGGAGGAGCTGAGGAAGCAGAACGAGAAGAACGAGGGGGTGCTAAAGAAGGACTTTTTCAACGACTCGGGGAACGAGGAGGACGCGGAGCTGACTATAGACGACGACGACCTGGCGAAGCTCAACGACTGTAGCCAGAAGGAACACGACACGACCATCGACGAGAAGTACAAGCAGTGCGTCGAGGTCGCGAAAATCAGCGACGCCGTCAGCACCGACGACAACGACGGCGACGAGAGAAAACCAGCCGAACCACCCATCATAACGACCACCACCGCGACGACGACCAGCCCCACGCCTCCGCTCTCCCCCGCATCCATGGACAGCGGCGTGAACCTCCGCGACATTCTTCAGAAATCCGACGTCTTCGAAACCGCGCCGAAGGAGAACCTGGAGAAACTGCGCGAGCGCACGGCGACGGCCAAGACGATCGTCAACGACAACAGCGCAACGAACAACAACAACAACCTCGCCTCCAAGATCTCCGTGTTCGCGTCCGCGGACAAGCGGCTGTCCAAAAGCCCCACGAGGCAGGAGACCAAGTGCCGGACGGCCGTCAAGGAGAAGGTCTGCACGGGCTCGTACGTGAGAGCCATGGAAAAGTTTTCCAGCAAGTCGAGCAGCCTGGACAAGCAGCAGCCGAGGTCGAGGAAGACCAGCGCCACGACGAACCACCACGTCGCCGATTCGTAATGCTCGCATGCGGTCAAGAGCGATGTGAAGAGCTACGCAGCGGTACGGTATATTATGTATATTAACGTATGGCGGATGTTGTGAACGGCGAAGAGTCGAGACGTCTGTAAAGTATCTCCTTTTTTTACAAAAATAACAACGTTGTTTCAGCACTACTGCAATACTACTTTTCGAAATAATTAACGGAAAGAGCGCAGAAAACCTCCTCGTCGATGTACAATTGCGCGTCGCCGGTACCCACGCTTACACACGCAGACAAAGAGACCTTGAGTAAGGTCTCTCTCTCTCTCTCTACAAGACGTCTCTCGACTCGGGCACACATAAGCGCGCCGCGGGGCAAAGTGACGCGTCGCGCGGCACCCACGCGTAGCGGTGCATTTCAACTCCGTCGTCGTCTAACGATCGTCTCATTGTCAACTCGACGAGGCGAGCGAAGAGAGGAGAGTACACACAGACGCGTGTGTAGCTAAGTAGGTACACTCGGACGGTTATAAATGCCGGGGTAATGACGCGAGGAGAGAGAGAGAAAAATTGCCCCATGTGTTTATGCTTCCTGCGCGCGTGTGAGGGAGAAACGAGAGCGGTTCCGGGTGCGTAGATTGGGGGCTGTTAAACGGGCCTGATTAATAAAGTGTGTAATACTAAGTATTATTGAAAATCGTGTTCTTTGAATTTCGTGAGAATATGGGTTGTTATTGTGAACGGCGCTTTCTGCAATTGGGTGTACATAATCTCGGGGATATCTAAAAAAAGACCGCGTATATAATTGCGATTTTCAATGTATAATAAAAAACTTTCTAAGAAATACGATAAACGCGCGCGCGGTCCAGGCCGCGGGAAAAACACGCAGCAGTACGAATGTGAAATGTCCTTTTTCGGCGAGAGGCTATAAAAATAGACTGCTCCATCATCATCATCATCATCTATCGCTTAAGCATTCATTCTCGAAAAAGCCCGAACGCTCGCACATCTCTCTCTCTCTCCTTACGTACAACACCACATTCCCGAATATTTTATAGCGTCAACTGTACGGGCATCTAGTGCCTCTCTCTCTTCTCGCTCCCACCCATGAAAAAAAAAAATCCGAATCCGAAATACAACTCTCCCGCGAGGTATTCACTTACCTCGCATTGTACGCGCGCGTCTCGTTATCAGGGCCAGTAGTGCTCTCACCTTATAAGCGTCTCCGCGCCGGTGATTCACACGTATCTCGCTCGCGCGCACTGTGTATATGTATATGTATGTATGTTGTGAATCACCTCCTCTATATACCGAGCCCTAAAAACGGGCCGCACGTGCGCTCTCGCGACGCTGTCATTAGAGCCAAGAGCAGCGGCGGCAGACTTCTAATTGCGCGAGCGCGTATTATTATCGTTTTTCTTTAGAGAATTTGCGAGGCAGCTACCTAGTGTGCGCCTTTTTCTCTTCAGGGATGTATATAATTTGAAAGACGGCGGCGGTGAGCTCTCCAGGAAGTTATTCCGTCGCGGAAATCGACGTCGTCGTGGGTTGATGCTCATTGGCGCTCTGCGTCGGTGTTTTTTTTTTTTATTTTATTTTTCTTTTTATTTGGTTGAGATTGGTAGAAAAAGACGAGGTGGTCTTTGGTATAGGCAGATGGCTGGATTCGAAAAGAATTTTGGAGGTTTTTTTTTGTTAGCGGGATATGCATTTATGAAGTGTTTGAAGATTGATTTTAAAAAGATCATTCTGTATTGAAAAGAAGAGTTGAGACCGTTCTTTTTATCCTATGGTCTAATACTAGATGATTCTTTTTTTATTTTTATGCACTTTATAATGGAAATTTTAAAAGCAGTGTGCATTGGAAAAATTCATTAAAATAGAGTATAATTTGAAAGCAATCTTTGAAAGCACAAACTTTTTGAGCAATCATCATAAATAATGTTGTTATGTTAAAAAATTATTATAGAATATATATAATAATGTTTGCATGCATTAATGTTGAAATAAAAATATATTGTTAAATAATGCGTAAAAAACTAAGATTTTTATCTATAAAGATAGCCTATTTACCGATGTTTACTGTAGATTATCAAAATTGATTAAAGGTTGTTGTTCTTAAGTAACTTTCGCAAGTATACCTATATGTATCGATAAGTTTCTTGTGATAATTTAAAACGACTAAAAACTTATATAATAAGAGTAAAGTACATAGCGAGACCAGAAATCGTAGCACATGTTAACATTTTCACATCTCGATTAAAGCAAAACCTTATATTATAGTATATAGTGATTTTTCTATTACACACAAAATACCGCGTTATACAACACTTTAGCAATTAAGAAATCAAACTCACGCGTATACATATATGTACACCTAGTATTTAAAAAAGCGACAATGTATAGTCGCGCTCTCGCGAAGAACAATGCGCGCGAAAACAGAACTTTATTCACCTTAGCGAAGGTGCGAGCAGGCGCAATCACGCGTGTATCAAAGAGAAAATAAATTAGTCGCATTCGACGACGAGACACTCGCGACGAATGTCGGACAACGAATTCGCGCGTGCAGGCTGCAACAAGGCGATTCTCGATTGCAGCGGTGCCCTAAATGGCTGTCCAAGGATTCGCAGATTAACTCATAACCATGTATATCTACGTAATTTAGTACAATTGCCAGCAGCAGCAGCAGTACCATTTTTTTTTCTCTTTCTCACTCCTTAGATTTCTGCTATAGCGCGCGTACACACACGATTAGTTTAAGTTTAAAAGCGCGTTACTCACGCGCTTTTATATTGCAGGCGCGATGTAATATGCCATCAAATGTAAAAAGACAGAAAAATGATGATTTATTCCAACAACGTATACATTATGTAGTTGTGTGTATATTAATTCTATAGTATCGCATTTGTTGTATATGTATCTAAGTAATAGTTTTCACCGAAATTTTTAGACAAACGTAAATTCACATTTTCAGATACTAAAATGCATATGCTTGGGCGTCCGTTTATTGGATGCTGCTTTTGAGGTGTCATCTCGTGCCTTGTCGAAATTCGTTTTCGAATTATTATTTTTATTTTTTTTTTTGTTACTATTTAAGTATAACTGAAATAAATGTATTGACTATACTGTAACTCATTATTTGAAATGCGTTTGTTTACAAATTATACATACAAAATAAAATATCTGCAAAATAATTAAATACTTTATCACTTATTACCATAACAAATTTCTGTATCGTTTACTATATTAAAATAATTTAGATTCATGTAACATAAATCACACGCGTATTTTAATTATGATCAATGAAATTACTGGTACTTTAAAAAAAAATAATGATGCCAAAAGTGTGAATTTAATTTTCGAATACTTTTATTGTCTACAATAAAAAAAGACGGAGTGTCGTATTATTTAACCGATGTACATTCATCAAAATAAGAGTATAAATATACACAAGAAGACGTTTGTAAGAAACTGGTACAAGCATCTTATTAATCACCAATTGAAAAATTGAATTATAAAAATGAAATTAGTGTTATAGATATATATATATATATACATCTAATTGATTATATGTAAGCCCAGTAATTGTATTTTATATAATTAGTAATAACAGTTGAAAATATAACTTTTTAGCTCAACGTGTAAATCTACATGACAAATGATAATTTTATATGACTCCGTCATATACATATATTTTTGCGAACTTTAAACGTGATACACCTAACGTAAGATTAAGAGTCAATATTTTCCAATATAAATGAGAATTTAATAAAGTGATAAAATCATCGTTTCGATTCTCGTTATGACCTTGACGTTTACCGCCGAGTGTTGCAAAGTTGTAAAAGTCCGTTCAATTAGTGATCAATTCATAACTTTTATCAGTTCTTTGGATATAAGACGACAAATCATTAACGAGTTATATTATCACTCCCATCTACTCTTTCTTGCTCTCTTCTTTTCTTGTCTGTCCGCTAATTCCGATAATGTTTCTGAATTACTTTCCTCCGGCATACCACCTGCCGGAGGTGGGGGAGGCGGTGGCATTATAACTGAAGGCGGTGTAATTGTTTGTTCCCACGTATGATCGGAGGAAGCGCGGAACTGAAATTATATTGAATTTGTAAGTATCATTAAGATATTTTCAAATTTAAGTTATATAAATAACATAGCCCACAAAAAGAAAAAAGTAGTATGTGCCAGAGAATAGACCACCAAATGAATAAAAAATTTGGTTTGCTTTGTTTTTTGAGATATCTCAAAAATCTTATACCGTAGATATCTCAAAGTTCAGACGTGGTGGACGACCGATTCTGACATTGGAATCATGTTTAGGCAGCCAAAATACGCGGAGATATGGTGGTTTAGCTAGGTGGCACATATTACATTTTTTTGTGGGCCTATGTAATTAATTGAAATTTAAACAAGATTTACCTGTGTGTTGTATTGACTACGAAAAGCCGCTTTCATTGCTGATAATCGGTCACTGCCAGGTCCCGCCCTTTCTAATTTTTTTACTACTTCGCTGAGATCTTTTGGTATTTGTGAAGAAGATGGCGACGGCGATGCCGCTGAAGACGATGATGTATTTGATTCGCCACTCTAAAATCATATATTTAAATGAATTATTTGCTGTATTTATATAAAAACTTATATTATCTCATTACAAAACGCTTTAAATTAATTAATTCAAAATATTTATTGTGTGTTTACCTGGTCATTATTTTTTGCTCTAAATCCTAAACCAGCTCCGCCAACGGTGACTTTTTTACCTTTACCGCCCTTGAATCTTGATTTTCGGAACCAATTACTCTGCATTGCCAAGTCCATCAGACTCTGTGGTACCTCCTGATTGGCTCCTTCCAGATTCCTGACGAGGTGTCCGGCGAATTCCTTATCTTTATCAGTCACAAGTGTATAAGCATTACCTTTTTCGCCAGCTCTACCTGTTCTACCAATTCGGTGCGTGTGAGTGTCAATGTCCCGAGCAATGTCGTAGTTTATTACAGTTCTGATATGCGGTATGTCCAGACCCCGAGCTGTGGTGGTGTTAAAGTTTACATTTTACATTAGCATGTTTACTTAATGTTGACGTATTAAAATGTAGGTAATGATACGTACCTGCTACGTCTGTAGCAACTAAAATGCTGACTTCTTTTTTTTTAAATGCAGTTATAACTTTGTTTCTTTCGATTTGATCCATGTCACCATGGAGTAGTAAAACTTCGTATTCTTTTAATTTCAAATTATTAGCCAATTCCTCAGCGTTTAACTATAAAAAATTATATTAATTGTATAGCACTGTAGATAAGAACATATCTATCGAAGTGTTTTATAATAAGATTTTGTCTTAGTTTACCTTTTTAGTCACAAATATTAGTAAACTTCCAGCACTTAAAAATTCAACTATGTTCTGATTCAACCAATTCCATTTGCCAGTAGGATTGTTATAAAAGACAATTACATGCTGCGTTACATCTGTATTTGCTTCACCTACATCTCCTTGAACGATCCTAATTGGATCAGTTAGAATATCTCTAGCGAGCTTTTCTATTCTCTTTTTAAATGTTGCACTGAATAATAACGTTTGCCTGTCTGGTCTAACATGATTACAAATCGACCTAACTTGGGGCTCTAAAACAAAATATATTACGTGATTATATAACTACATTAGAAAGTGACGTTAGTCAACATTTTAGATTAGAGTACTAACCAAAACCCATATCGAACATTCTGTCAGCTTCATCAAGTACCAAAAATGTTACCCTACTCAAGTTTGTTGCTTTCATTTTTACTAAATCTATAAGTCTACCAGGAGTAGCAACAATTATTTCTGCCCCAGCCTCTAAAGCTTTACTTTGCTCCCATTTGCTGCCACCACCATAACAGCAGCATACTCTAATATTGTATACTTTTCCGAATTTCTTTGCTTCATGATAAATCTAGAATTATTCAATAAATATTATAATTTTAAAATAATGTATTCTTAATAAGAAATAATTGAAAATTAAATATTACTTGTTGTGACAATTCCCTTGTTGGAGCAAGTATAAGCCCGATTGGTCCATCGCCAGTCCCTAGTTCTTTTTGATCCATTATATGTACAAGCATTGGCCATACAAATGCAGCTGTTTTACCACTTCCAGTTTTAGCTATACCAATTAAATCACGACCACTTAACGCAACGGGGATAGATTGTGCTTGAATTGGTGTTGGTTGAGTATATTCATTTTTCCTGATAGCTTTGATTAATGATTCATCAAAGCCAAAGTGTCCGAAGCTTGTGACAGGATGCGGTGGAGATGGTCCTGTTACTTTAATTCCTAAGGTTTTACGCAAATCATCGACCTGTTGCTTATTTAGATTTGCAATATCTTCATGCATGATATAAAAATTTTTCTCAAATGAATCATATGGAATCACGCTATGGTCAATTGGAGGTAAAGGATCAATTTCCTTCTTTTTCGGTGGTGCAATGGGATTTCCATCTTCATCATATTCAATCTCTTGATCTGAATCATCTGCATGCAGTCCAGCATTAGGATTTTCTTCCATGTATCTATATTAAAAATAAATAATTTACAAAAATCGTTTTAAAGAAAGTTTTTATATAACATTTCATTACAATATGAAATATTGCACAATTTACAATAATCAATTTTCTCCATGGATTTTTGTTTAAAAGTGGACAAGGAAAAGACGAGTAGTAAAAAAACAAAAAAGCAAAAGTAACATCATTATAGCCTGTACGTACATTAGAGTCAATTTTCTATCACTTAACACATAACAGGCATTAGCATCTTCACCTTATAATAATCAATAATAGTTATAATTTTTAGATGTTACTGAGTTAAAATTGTATTTACCTATAATAACTCTCTTCATCATCTTCTCCTTCAATATCCGCCCTATATCCTTTATTTTCTTTGCGATCTTCAGGGTCTACAGTTTTGCTTTTTTTAATTTCAGCATCTATACCAGCCATAAATGCATCAAGCGGATCCTCGTCACTGTCACTGTCCTGCTTTTTATTTTTTTTCATATGCGCTTCATAGGTTGGAGAGCCAGGTGCTGGAATATACTCAAGTGTTGATGAGGATGCAGCCTCCTCATCATCATCAAAGTATCTAAAATCAATTAGAAATAAATTTAATAACAGATAATAAAATGCAAAAATATTCATTTCTCGTCAAAATAAACTTACTCCTCCTCTGTTTTACTACGCTTTTTTGGCACTCCCCAACAAGCTGATAGAGCATTTTCAGTAATTGAATTCATGGTATGATAACCCTGCTTACTGAAACCCGAATTGGGTGGTGGAGGAGGTATAGCAGCTCCTTGACGTTTGCTGCTTGACATTTGGAATCCGGCAAAGCCGAAGCCCTTTTGCTTCTTGTTACTTCTATGGTAACTCATTTTGCTCAATTTATAAATTGAACGATCTGTAATCAAATAAAAACAAGTCGTGTTTTTACAGAAATTCAAGTTTTATGCAAAACACAAATTTTCATCAAATCCTTTTAAGTTAACGAAATTTTCTAAATGTTTATTTATTGGAATATAAAGCACAAATTTAAACTTTAGAAATATTAAAACTTTAAAATTATATAAATTTCAATCACGCAATTTTAGAAACAAATAAAGTGTAAATATTACAATAATGAAGACAATATCGATTCATTTATAAATAAATACAACACAAATAGAATCGAATTTTAAAATAATAGTAAATTTGAATAGGTTAGGTTTTACTCTCTGTAATTTATTTTACGCATGCTATTGCACATTAAAATATAACTTTAAGTATCGTATACGAAGAAATTAGTGAAAATAGTAGACTTACGTAAAGAAATAAACGTTCAACCGAAAACCTAATTAATTTTAAATAAAGTCACATCACAGCCTACACAACACATAGCAAACAGAAGCAAAAACACTTTGATGCGTTTTCAGAGTTCGGCGTTCGTTTTTGCCAGGTTCGCCGACGGACTAGACAACAGCGCCGGTGCATCGAGCGCCGACGCCGCCGACTGATCGAATTCGATTGATAAAGAAGTTTTCTGCTTTGCATTCGGGTGGTAATTCTACACGATGGTAAGGAAGTTATCTGCAGGAATTATGAAATATGAAATAAAAAACAATCTTATCCCGCGCCGAAGAACGCAGAATTTTACCTGTCATTTCAAACGTTATGAATGACGTAGAAATCATTATAAACTCATGGCAAAAATACCGTACCTACTATTTTCGAGGTCGCCCTTTCGATTGGCGAGGTCAAAATTGCATTTAGATGGCGCTGGAGTACCGATATTGTGGGGATCAGCCTTAAGGGGATGCCTTATACCGGCAGAGTCCTCTGCCGTACCGACCACAATGTTTTTAATTAAATATTAATTGTTATAAGCTTTTCCTTGAATTCTGAGAGTTGACGCACATAGTCAAACTTATTATCTACTTTCCGGTCAAATTTCAGATAAATCTGTTGGCAAATAAAGACAAAATTTGAGAACTCGCAACATCGCATAATATCATATTAAGAGTGCTCTCTACCTCGATCGCAACGCCACCTACTGTCAAAAATGTTTTTTGTTAATTAAAATAATTTGGGGCAATTATAATATAAAATTCGAGTTTTCGCACGTGTATTAGGTATTAAAGAAAACATTAGAACAGTTTTTACAAACTAAAGTCAATCAATAAATGCGTATTTTGTAGAGAAACGCGGGGAGCAGCTTACCGTAACGTCCACTGGACGTTTGATTTTTCTCTACAAAACACAAGTTCATTCATCTAAATTCATGAAACTTGTTTAAACGTAATCCTTATTAATTTTTACACCTGCGAAAACTGAGTTTTGGTGAATAAGTACACCTAAATTAATGAAAATACGTAGATGAAGTCATGGGAGTGCTGCGATCTATTCCGGAGTTGGGGTTTAGGTTTATAGGTAGAAAGCACTCTTAACCCCAAAATACGACATCTTGCGAGTTCTCAAATTTCGTCTTTATTTTCCAATAGATTTATCTGAAATTTGACTGGGAAGTAGATAATAAGTTTGTCTATGTGCGTCAACTCTCAGAATTCAAGGAAAAGCTTATAACAATTAATCTTTAATTAAAAACATTGTGGTCGGTACGGTAGAGAACTCTGCCGGTATAAGGCATCCCCAAGCCACACATGTATAATGTGCGGGAGTGGGGATAACGCACGGAAGTACAAACTAGCGAGAGCGTCCCGCGCTCAGAGAGAAGTCAGTTCCGTCGTGCCTGGCGTAGCGACTAGTTGCTCGGTACTCTGTACACAACTCTGCTGAATAAGGTTCTGTCTTGATTCCAGATATAGGTGTACGGCCTCTACTCCTTCCTCACCAAATCCTCCTCACTGCAGGAAGTGGACCTGCTGACAACCTTGAGCCAACAATCTCCACATAATGGCCGATTTTTGTCGGGTTGAAAATGCACTTCAAATTATTCAAAACAAGGGTGCACAAAATAGCTCGACTTTGCGATAGAATTTTTTCCCCAACTTGAAAAAAACCTAACCTTTCTCAATTTACCATATATTCACAAGAATAACCTGCGATGATGAAAATGTGGTGAAAATTGATAGAACATATAATTTTATCCGTTTATTATTCTTCAAGAGACATACATGGGGGTTTTCGAGGTCGCTGATTACGAATCCATCATCAGATTTTCAAATTTCAAAATGGCGGATCCAATATGGCGGATTCGCAATCACCGACCTCAAAAACCCCAGTATACCGATTTTCATCCAATTCCGAGACTTTTCGGATTTTCGTCCGCCATATCGGATCCGCCATATGGAAATTTGAACATCTGATGATGAATTCGTAATCAGCGACCTCGAAAATCCCCATGTATGTCTATTGAAGAATAATGAACGGATAAAATTATATGTTCTATCAATTTTCACCATGGTGAAAATGTGCACATTTTCATCATCGCAGGTTATTCTTGCGAATATATGGTAAATTGAGAAAGGTTAGATCTTTTTCAAGTCGAGGAAAAAATTCTATCGCAAAGTCGAGCTATTTTGTGCACCCTTGGTTGATATTTTGGATAATTTTAAGTGCATTTTCAACCCGAAAAAAAAATTACAAAGTCAGAAATCCCCGAATTTTTCGACGATTTTTTATTTTAAATCGGCCATATCGGTACTCCAGAGCCATCTAAATGCAATTTTGACCTCGCCAATCGAAAGAGCGACCTCGAAAATAGTAGGTACGATATTTTTGCCATGAGTTTATAATGATTTCTATGTCATTCATAACGTTTGAAATGATAGGTAAAATTCTACGTTCTTCGGCGTTAACGGGTTATACAAAACTCATTTAAAACAAATAAATAAATAAATTGGTAGGTACAGAAAATGTAAAATGATTTTTTTTTGTGAGAATTGAGGAAATATTTTCGAGGAAAATAAATAAAATGTCTTTTAATAATTAGTTGTATATTTTATTATTCTTTTTGTTTCAAAGCAGTAAAGATATGTCATCGGAGTCTTAAAACTAATATAGCGCATCGTTTAGTTTTTCTCAGCTTAGTTACAGGTATATAATAATATTTGTCGCGCAATTTAAACTACACATAAGAATGGTCTTGTTCATTTTTTTTGTCCTCTTACACGACATACATTGACTATATAGTTTTCAATAAAAAAAACTTACGATCGTTATAAAATTAACAACGATAGAAAAAAAGGTTTTTTTAAAGATGATTGTATTCGTTACGAGATCTTTGGTCTAGACTAAAGGCACCTTTGATAAACATGCAATATTCAGTAGAAGTGCGAAAAAGAGCCAAAAGCGCTAGGTTTCTTTAGATTTCGCTTCTCTTGTTCCCAAAGGTTATATAGAATTTTTTTTCATTGTTTAGTTTGTTTTTAGAGATATCTAAGTACGCGTTTGTATATGTATATATATAATATGGTAAGAGCTCGAACTGTTGCCAAAAGTTTCACTAGTTTATTAATTTTCATATTGTATTGAATTCACACATAGTAGACGTTTTCATGGATTTCGCTTTCGCTCTTGTATAATAATTTGTTATTTGGAGTCAAGTTTTTTTACATATTATTGTTCGTTTTTGTTCAAACGAGTTACTCAAAGTCACTTTTCCTTTCCATTCGTATTGTTACAACAAAAAGCTTACTTAGGAACTTTTCAAAATTATCATTATAGTTTTATGATATTTGTATTTATAATTATTCATTCTCAATTATGCGAATCATTTTTTTTTAATAAAAAAACATGTTACTTATTCACATAAATTGAAATAAATTCAAATAAACAGTATCTTTTCCAGTAATAACCAGAACACAATCAATTAAAATTTCATATAATTTTGTTACAACATAATTTTTGCGAATATTTATAGATTTTTATCAAAAATTAATTTTCGAAAGTAATGAAAATCAAAAATTTTGACTTCAAATAATTATAAATTAATGACCACGCTTCAACTCGAACTTGGTGGCGTCGATTCCGAGACGCTTAGGCACTTTTCTTTACTACAATCTAAGTTCTATGCAAAAACAGTGACTTCAAATAATGTCCTAAAGTTTGAGTAATGCTATGTAACTAATTCGTTAAAGTAAGATAATCAATGCAATATGTGTATGACATTCGATAGATTTCAATGATCCTATATACTATTACTTAATTCGTTTAAAGAAATGAATATAAGATATAAAAAATTCTATATAATGTTAAGTCACTTTTTTTGCATTACATACGCTTCACTCGACTTCACAATGACTTTTATTATATACTGCACTGGAAATACACATTGGTATTATCGTTATTATTATTTTTCGTGATTACCTTTCCGAATTTTATTTTGCAGTAAACAAACAAAAGTGTTTTCTTTTCATTTGCATTAGTCGCAATTTGTCAGTATTTTAATACTGTAAGTGTACACTGTATTGGCAACAAGAAAGTATAGAATTTTGTCGCAGAAAATATATTGAAATTCTTAACATTGCTGGCTTTAAAATTTGAAATGATCAACGAGATAAATACAGATATACGTAAGTGATTGCTTTAATTTGTGTAAATAGATGTTATTTATATAAGCATGCATTTTTTCTAAGGAAGTAGTTTTTCTTTGTAATTTTTCACAGAATATACGTAGGAGACTTTGGAAGTTATTTGATAATGAGTTTTAAAAAATACAGTATTCATCATCAAATTTTATTTAGAATTTATTATACTAAAAAATAATTTTATTGTGCTCCTATATATATTTTAAAATATACTTGCAATTCACTGTTTAATATAGTTTATTTCTTTTACTTGTCTATTTATGTACTTTAATAGTTTTTAAGTTTTATATAATTTGTAAGTTTTCATTTTACTCTACAATATTAATTACATGTGTTATATTCTATGTAATTAGAAATTCCTCAGTGTACCTTTGCAGTGTTAAAATATATTATAATTATAATAACTGATGTACATTTACTTTATATTTGTTGTGTGATTTAATTGAACAGATGTATGTACATGAAATTTACGCTTTGTATTAAGTATATTACTTTTCAATTTCATAAGATACTGATGTACAATTGAAGTTGTCATTAATTTCTTGACGAAATTATCTAATTTAAAAAATTTTGAAACTTACTTCAGATGTATAGAAATGGATTTAAAAATGATAACTATGTACACTAGTAAATAGCATTGTCATCTTAATTGTGAATATTTAACTTTTTGTTTAATTCTTTAAAATGATAGTGCTTGCAAGAAAATATGTACACTGTATAGTTAGACTACATTTTCGCGGTCGATTTAAACAATGCCTAAGTTAAATTTAAGATAGCATATTTTTCACTCCAAAAGAATTAAAATTTATATTATTAAAAGTAATGCATTATCATAATAATTCAATATTATTATTATTATTCTTAGATAATATAATTGCTGCGCAATTATGTAAATCACAGAAAAGTAGATTTCAGACTATGTACATAAATCGAATGTGCCCTAACTACGTTAAGCATTATTAACGCTATATCCTATATAATAATTCGAATGAGAATAATGTCAGATTTTTCTACGAAATAATGTTAACATCAATATCTCAACAAAGTACCTTCAGCGATATCACGTAGCAAAGCGAAGCGAAAATAGTGTATTTTTTTGTAACAAAAAAATGTTTAGTTGTACTCTTTACTTGTGTTTATCTACAATTTGATACGATTCTTAATTATTCTAAATCATCTAAAAAGATATTGATACCACTAAGATCATGAGTTCATATAAATATATGTATAAGATGAAAAGAAATCCCTAAACCCTACGAAAGTCAATATATAAATTTACAATTGTTCATGACGAAACGCATACATATATATATATTATGTAACACGTGGTGCACGAAACGAAAAGTCGTTGCAGCGATGTAAGAAATAATTTACCTTATCTTTTCAATTACTTCGAACGGAATTCTAAATATATATTACACTATGTACAGACGTCCAATACACGTGTAAAGTTGGAATAAATTTCCTGCTTGTACGTCCCTATTATATATGTATAATATATATATGCGTCGTCCCCTCGTGGATACAACGTACGTAATGCGAGCAGTTCGTTACGGTTTCTTCTTTTTTTTTCATTATAGCAAAACTACACGTACGCGTTTCGATATGGATCGACAGTTTTTGTGTGATCATTTTCTCCTTTTTCCTTCTGCTGTGCGCTTCTGCGTGTATACATATGTTTTTTTTTCACGTCGTTTGTTTTTTTATTGCGTTATCTTCGATCTACGATGTACTTGTAGAGAGACATGTTATTTTCTTTCTGCGATTGCCGTACATAGACACCAGGTTTCTTATACGTCGCTCGTGTGGCTGGTACGAAAAATCTTTCAAAATAAAAAGTAGAAAGCGCGTACAATAAGTATCAAGCTGAGTTTCTTTTGGCGCTAAGTTTCTATTATATACTCCATATACTTATATATAATTCCGTACCGTCTATTTAAGATACTTGTAATGCAGGGAGCAATCGAATCTACGAGGTTTGTGCAGTTTTACGTATATATAAACATAGGTCAGCGTTTTTTCTACCTCTTATTCGAATCATTTCGCATCTCCTTCTTTTCTCCCCGGCCACACGCGGACGAGTCTCGCTATACACGTCGTTACACACGCTTCAAGTGAGAGACTTCGCTACATGTACGCCCGTTAAACTTCGTCCTCGATGCTGCGCAGGGGAATCTGCTGCTTTTGTGCCACCGCATTCAGGACGTACATGAGCTGGTCTAATTTCTTGTCCATTATCGACAGCTGCAACAATAGAATAGAAATTACGCAAAACCATTAGCGCCCGCCCGCCCGTTCGCGTATTGAGATATCGCGCCGCTTTAATTGGCCTTTTGTTTCTACACGGCTTGCACTAAGAGAGAGCAGGGAAAGTGCATTTATTTTCGCTATCGGTCTTTTGATTCGTATCGCGAGGTGGCGAGGTGTACCCGGAGATACGTTGTATATATATATTGGAACGGATTGAATGACCGTTCAGTAATTCGATTAGGACAAAAATTTACAAGTTTCTATACATATACTGTTGTGTGATGTAAATTACAATTTTATTGTATTGTCCCGTGTAAAAAAAAGTCTGGGGAAAGTCTAGCTCAAGTCTGGCTAAAGTATGGCTTAGAAAGTCTAGCTTAGGAGACGATCCCAGACGTTTTCCAAGATTTTTTAATACGGAAGTATGGAGAAAATTCTAGACTTTATCCTAGATTTTTAGCCAAACTTTTTATTTTCTAAATCCTTTGGAAAGCCCAGATGATGTGCAAGAGTTCTAGCCAAATTTTCAAGACAAAATATTCTAAAATGACCCATTTAAAAGTTTAAAATTATTTCAGAACTTTTAGTTTGTTTCAATTGTATTTACCGTTATTAACAATTGCAATTATTAACATGCACAGCAGTTCGTGAGTTTTTATTCATAGTGCATAAATAAATAGGGGATAAAAAAGGTGTAGAAAAATCAGAATAAAAGGATTCTTGAATATGGTACTTATTGACAATAGTGTAAGTTTAGTAATTTTGTTCGTAGTTGTCGCATTGTTCTTCGCAATTACAATTACACATTTTAAAAAATATGTCAATAAGACCTTTGATATATTTTATAACGCTCGATTTAGGTTTTCGTTTTCGTCCGTATGCTATACTCAATCGATAAGTAAATTATTATTAAGAATTCTGTGAAACAAACGTGCATTCTCTTCAATGAAATTTATGTTTCGAAAGCAATACAATATTGATATTTTTCAGAAATTTTTTTGTGGTTTTAACCTCCATTTTGATTCTAAAATTTCACAATAATGACTCACTATACTCTCTGGAACCAAATGAAATTTAGTGGTTCTATGTAGTTTAACGTTTAAAGTTGTTATTATTAAATAAAATTCTAAAATGATTCTAAACTTTCAACGATTGGAAATTTATTGCATCATGATAGATTTAACATTTTTTGCATACTTTTGTATTTTTTAAATTTTCTTTTGAGAATCTTGCTAGAAGTCTTAGTTATTGCCTGGGCTTTTCTAAAACTTTTCAATAAAAAATACGAAGTCCGGCATAAAGTCTAGGCTAAAGTCTAGGATTTTTGTCAGGCTTTGGTAATAAAAAGTCTTGGAAAAAGTCTAGAATAAAGTCTGGAATTTGTTTTCAAACGTCTCCTAAGCCAGGCTTTCCGAGCCAGATTTTATCCAGACTTGAGCTTGACTTTGCCCAGACTTTTTTTACACGGGATATCATTGATTATTCTAAAATTAAGCATATAAACTGGAATGTTTGATCTAAGCATTCGTTATTCAATGCTCAAACGTTCAACTGCTCGCTTTGTATTGGATAAATAAGTATTAACCCCCAGTGTTTGCTAAAGCTGGCACAATGGGAATCCTCTATTCTTGCATTAATGCGTATTTACGCTCTAGGCCGATTCAAAATGTAACTTTGCGCCTAGATTTTCTCATATTCCAATGGAAAATAACAACTCGTGGGCGAGTTGAAAGAGTAAAACGTAATATTGATTTAACATTATTTCTTTGCCGCACCCATGAATCATAAAGTTGTATTATTTATAAAAGCGTTCGTGTAATTATTTAATGATTTTTCAACCTGAAGGGATGTCACAGCGCGCATTCGACTTCGCACTCTGATGAATATTTTTGTATCTTTTCTAACATTTTTCAATTTAAAACTTTTCAATTATTTTTTTTATTGGAATACTTTCTGAATCTTTATAAAAATAAGATGCGGGAATGTAAAAGGTTTCCGACTTTCTTTTACCAAGTTGTCATGACAAAAATTAAACTTAGAAGGCGATGAAACTTATCGTTCAAGAACAATACGGAATACTACTTCATAGCTCGAAAATGTCCGATAAAATCGATAGCACCATTTTCTTTTAAAATACCTTTTAAAATTATTTTACAACTTACCATGGTATTAAACGACAACAAATTCTAATTTTAAATACAAAATATTTTAGTTTTCAAAATGCCTAACCTCTATACCAATTTTAAAACACCACCAAACATTTTTTTACAATCTTTTACAGTTTGACAATCGAAAATCCTAAAAACGTCTCTATTCAAAAACTACATACACCCGTAACGAAAAAAAACGTAAAATTCAAGATTCGTGCAACGACGCATGCGCACTCTCCCTCAGGCGCGCGTGTAGATAAAAAAGAAAGAAATAACGGTGAGCGTTCACCTGCTGCTCCACTCTGTAGAGGCGCGCGCCTATTGTCATTGGCTTGATGTTACCTGATCGATCGATTCCCGCAAGGTAGCTGCCCGGCTTACCCAAAGTTTGGTCGAGTCGCCTCTGCAGCTCCTGTCGACAGAGAGAGAGAGCATTGATTTTTATTCGACAACCACCTTATAGGTTACAACATACATCAACGCCTAGAATCGATTCGAAATCCATGCATAAATCTGCATTCTGTATTCTCACCCAATCGCGCCGTATATAAAGTGGTTGTGTATATAAGACGAATTTATATAGGAGGTGGATTCACAGTGCATCTTGGCGAGGGCAGCTCATTATGTCGCGGTACGCGTGCGGGGAGGGGGTGAAGGTGAGTTTTTAAAATAGCTCGCGGGAGAAGAGGCGAATTGGGTCACGGTGGCGGTGGTGTGACGTATTTTTTGTGGATAAAAATTTTTAATGGTGAATAAAAGAGGAGAGCGGGGGTGAAGCTATTTTTTCAGAGCTGGGTGGGCTGGGGTTTATTGTCGGCTTTTCTTTTTTATCTCGGGATAATACCGATCTCGTGATAATATTTTTCGGTATTGTCCGCGTAGATTATAGTGAATATGTACTTTCTCACAATTATTATAGAAAATATGTTTAAATTTTCACTTCACCGTGAACACAGCAAGGCCACTCGAGCAATCCGACTAACAAAATTTTCCCTTATTTTCCGTATCATTACGCGCGTCGCTCGTTAAAAATTGAATTTTTAATAATATTTAACAACAACACGGTACGTACCACTTCATGAGAAATATCGATCAATTTACCTACTACTACTACTACTAGCACCCCCGCGCTCATGAAAAATCGTTCTCCTATATGTACTCTTAATTAAACCTCTCACGTGTAACCGTAATGACAATTTCCTCGTTAAAATTTCACAAGGCTAGAACGCGCGCGCGCACATGTTTGCCCAAGATTTCGATAAAAAAAAAAAGAAAATAGAGAATCGAGCATCACACACTCACCTTAATTCGCACCATCATATTGAGATGACCTTGGCTGTACTGCTCGATGACGTCGCGCACGTCGTAGGGCTTGCGTGCCTGCTGGAACTTGCGCCTCGCGACGAAGTACTTGATCTTGCGAATGGCCCTTATCGCGTTCCGGTGCGCCTCCGTCAATCTGAATTTTTAATACGTACAGAGGTGTAAGGGGGCGAGTGGATATGCGATGTGGTTGCGTTTTTTGTACATGTATGATGCTATAGTGGGTATATGCTTTCTTTTTTGCCTTCTTAGACGAATTGTAGATATGGTTATGGTATATTTACAGCTGAGACGATGACGGAGTAGATTTTAATTTGGAGTTATTGTTATACACAGTTTCGAGCGGTTAGTTGTAGGTTTATATATGCGGTATTGTTAACGGTCATGTTTGGGTGCAGGGCGAGTTTGTGGTTTTTGGTTGTGGCATTCCAGGGGTTGCATGCACCGAGGAAAAATTAGTATTTGTGCCAATTAACTTTATAATGAAGATTTTCTGTATTTTTTCCTCAGCGATATATCTATTTTCATGCTAAAATGTTATACGTCTAAGCATAAATGCATTCAACACTTAAACGTTCCCATATAAATATTAGTTTCTTAATATATAACAATTTAATGTGGTGTGTTGATCATTCCCAATGCGCATCACATGAGAGACATGCACGAATGCAGCTGATTGAAATTGAAATAGAATATTGCGGTCTAAAAATAACACATACGACTACGATTCGCTAAGTAGGTATACTAATTGATGTTTTTCTAGTTCTGTGTCAATGTGTCATCTAACTATAGGTGCGTTAAAGTTGAAGTTACCAGGCAAAGCTGCGTTTCGTTATTTATAAAAATAATTTTTTTTTTCATTCAGCTTAATAAAATATTGCTGATGACAATGTGAAATACAAATAGCATTCTAACGATTTTTCTTTCTTTTTTTTTTTGGTTAAAGTTGCTATTGTTTTATCAAAGCGGCGTAGATAGGTACGACCTGCACTAAAGGTAAAAAGCCAACAGCATGATAGACAAATGGGGAATGCAGTGAATAGTGGATCGTCTGAAACAACAATATTAACAATACGAACAGTAAAGTGTGGTTCTTATTTCAGTAAACATCGAGTATCTTGTTTTCTATCAAACTATTAACCTTTAATGCAGTAATGCAAATAAAAAAGTACCGTTTATCATATCCATCGAATGATAATGTTTACGTAAGAATTGTATTTACAAAGCATTTTTTGTTAGTGGTTTAATAACTTACTCTTCATCGTAATCGAACAATTTGACATTAACGTAGTAGACATTGTATTTAGGTGAAAAATAATATTTGTTTCCGACTGATGACATTATGACAATGATTCATTGATATTTACAGCAAGTGTGATAAATAAGGCGCTTTGATACTATAAAGTAGGTGGTTAAATTAGCGCAATCGTATATGATTTAAAAAAATTTATTCGAAAAATGTCAAATTTCAATGAACAAGAATATTAATCAGTATCATCGCATGCTTGAATTGATCATAATAAGTGTTAAAAAATCAGAACGTAAAATGTAATAGCATTGATTTCGCCTACTTGAGAATATCTTGCACGAAAAAATTACCTAAGTTTAAATGCAATTCCTTGTACGAATCTTGAAAAGAATAAACAATCCATTATACAAAGTAGAACAGTATATGATAAAATATATATTTTGAACAGAATAAAGCAAAAAGTTCCAATTATAATACATTTAAATTTATCATTTGTACATCCTACTTCCCTTCTTCTGCTTTAAAAGTATTGACAAAACAAACATTATTTCATAGTTTTACATTGTTCTAAAAATGTGTCTAAAACTGTAAGTACACGCGAAATTTGAAGCAATGCCGTATATTAGACCACCAACGAATCATGCACCAAAAAATAATAACAGTAATAATAATAATTGCACCGACAAAATGAGCCATCATGCGATTATACATTGCGCCAAAACGAGTGTACACGCAATACAATATATGTATATGTACATGATTTTATATATATAAGTAATAGTATAATACGTATACGTTATATACAGTACAAAAAAATTGGAAATTTCAAGCAAACGCTTCCTCGTCGTATCAATTTTTGCGTGGGTCGGCCGACTATATACGTACAACACGCATCACACATACACATTTACATTCACGCATCTATACACGCGTGTCCATCGTGCACATACATCGCACACATACACACACATTTACAGGAACAACAAGAGCTCGATACACATGCGCGCATCGGAAAACGCTTCTCCGAGTTTCCATTCTGGCGCAATAATAACCATCCACCTTTCTCGCTCAATCTCTCTCTCTCTCTTTTTCCCCAGTCTCGCGCGCCTTTCACAGAGACTACGCGCGTAACGGCATTATTATTTTTCACTCGCTCCTGTACTGCCTCATGCACACGTACACATATATGCACATATACACGCAGACAGACGTAATAACGCATTTTGTCTCTACTCACGTCGTCACTCGTTGGGGCTCGTCGATGTCGATGTCGATCTCATCGCTGGCCGCTTCCGTCACGGAACTAGTCTGCGAAGTGAACAGGCTTCCCCTGGAAAATTGGAAATGCCCAGCACACATACATTCTCAGGACACCGCGCACGCACAACCCGTTTTCTAAATATATATACACGTGTAGCAGTCTCGTCTACTGTCTCTTTCGTCTCTGGTGATTATAAGTGTGTGAGTGTGTGTATATGGGTGGGAGGATAAAAGGGACAGACGTTGAGACGAGACTCCGCTACTTGGCTCTATATATATATAAATGATCCATTGTTCTGAGAGAAAGCGTTTTTACAGTCGAAATTTTATATATGTATATTTATGTATATACGAGTGAGCGTCGTAATGCGAGGCTTGCTCGGTCCACTTTTGATTTGATGTTTTATTTCGTTTTTGTTTTTTCTCTTTTTTCATGAAATCGCTGATGGCAAATGAAGGTCCCACATTTTTCTCGTCTATAAGTTTATAGCCTAGTAATATGTAATTATTATGAACAATGCTGATAATGCTTGTTGGCGGGTATTATCATTAAAATTGTCGAGCTATTTGCGTGTGCAGTAATCACGAAAGACATTACGCAATAATTTATACCCTCGAATTTCGAAAGAGTCCTTGAGCTAATGAAGCAGCTACTAATAGTTATGCACTTAATCATTTTGATTAACGATGTTACCTGAGGATTCAGGTATGTGCGTATCATTACATGAAAATTCGAGGTATATAATAAACTGCTCAACACACAAGTCAGTTGCTTTTTTGGGTATAGCGTCGCTTACCAGATTGTAAAGAGAGGTAAAAAATAGTGCATCAACACAATTCGCGTGATTTTCATTATATATATATAGCGTTGAACAAGCGTGAATATAACAATGTTAATTATAATTTTCATCATATATTTCTCAAAGCGTCATATAAAAAAAAGGTGTCGTCTCTATCTCCATTCCTTAAACAGCAGCTGTGAGCTGTGTGGTGTATACGCAACGAGTAAATAAGCCATATGCTTCTGACAGTCGACCGCACGAATTAATCGACCCGGTGTGTCGAAAATTACGACGCACCGCTTATGTATATACCCGTCCGCGACTTGAATTATATCAGGGCAGAGAGAAACGTCCTCTATACACTCGCATCGAACTTTATCAAAATGCAAAGCTGCTCGCCGTTATATACCATACACTCGTATCTCTTACCAGGCATCCGCGTAAATCATCGGCAAATGACGAACGGTGCTATCACCTCTCTACGAATTTCTTGATCCACTCGTGCACGTGTATACATATCTATATATACAGCCGTATAAACGGTTACAACGTAAACCGATTATTCAACCGCGCTTGCGCGCCACACCGTGGCTGACGAACGAGATAATTAGAGAGGGCGAGGGATCGAGCCGCCCCGATAAATAATTGGAAATAACGCGCATGATTAATGAGCCATCCCCATTACCCTATCAGCTGCGTTGCATCTGTATATAATGCATAATAGAGTCTCCCTGCCTATAACTGTCGATGCGAAATGGATGCATAATAGACGTTGGCGCGCGAAAAGAACGCGAGACATTCCTGCGTACAACACGGTGAAAATTTAATGTCAAAACGAGTTCAAGGATGCGCGACAATTTGCAAGATAAACATCTGGAGATTTTAACATTTTAATACCTGTTATTCGCCCGCCGATGACGCGCATTCAGTATTATACATGTATATATTATTATACATAAAAAAATAAGGCATTCGCGGGCGGGGGGGGGGGGCATTAAATATCAAGCGCATCTACTGCTGTAATATTATATTGACCGAGGGTGAATCATCCATGTGTAACGGGCGCGGGCATCAGGTGCTCTCGTGAGAGTTCAGCAGTAATAGAAAAGAGGTCGTATCATCAAATATTTCAGCGACTTTCACACACACACACATACACACACACATACACACACACGCAGAAGTATACATATATATACGCGAGCGCGCGCTGATTATCTCCTTCCAGCGTATGAATTTTTTAATTTCATGCATGCGTGCCGAGGTACAACTACTTCGTGGCGGCGGAGGCGGCAGCCTATCTACCTCGTAACATATAAATGAAATCGAATTTAATAAATATCAAATGCTCGCGCGCTACGAGCTTCCCCTCCCGAAAAAGGCGGAAGGGAAAAAATACTTCCCGATCGTCCGTACATACATGCATATATATACATACATGGTATAACCGTGTGTGTGTGTGTGGGTGGGTGTGTATATAAGTTCGATCGGGTTTCCGCGACTTGTATAAACGGTAAACTGATTCGCTGCGTGAAAGTGTGTGTATATAATATACACACACGGAGAGAGAGGCGCGTCAAATTCTCCCTCGCTTGTAAGTAGTAGGGGACGACGGCGCGTCAGACGCGCGCGCTATACTAAAAATACACGTATATACATATAGGGTTGTTACACACATTCTCTCTTTCCCTCCTTCCGAAATCCTGCTCGTTTTTACGGATTTCATTGCGACGCGCGAGCGCGGAAAACTACCGCGCAGAATATATATGTGCACCGCTGGGAATTAGCGGAGGCGCGGCGTGACGCGTTATTGTTCAATCTCTGCGATTTGAAGTCGCGTTTGTGATTCACGGCGCGGCGGTTATTGGAGAGATTCGAGACATATACGCGCCGTTCCAATAGAAAGAGGGTGTAGCGCGTGTGTTTGCAGGCGCGTCTATATAAGAACGTATTGTTTATCGATGGGTATCCTCTGCTTTAGTACAGAGGTACAATATACTTAATACACGGCAGTTTCGAGCGTGAGATTTTGATGTGCGTGACTGAGTTGGGAATGATTAGATTCCGGTGAGATCCGAGACGATATAGTGGGGCTATCCGGTTATTGATTATTCGCCGGGGGCTCTGTATGGAATATGTAATTCGGCGAGTCAATTAAATTAGATTAAAAAATGGCCGATGTTAGAAGTAGCATAGGCGTCGTTTGCATGTATATATAAGAGTAAAAATGTATTCTCACGAACACCTGTGTCGGTATAATTTATTTCGAAACATTTAACTTTCATACTAATTGATTTCGTATATAGTCTACAATACATGTCCTAATTTCATTCACGACAATGCGGCGTTCAAATACACACCCACATACGCACACATACACACCCGGAATTGATTTCCTGTACTCTCTAATCCGAACAATATATTTATCCACTAATACACTATTTCTATTCCGGCGTATATATACAATACACCTCGTCGCTCAACTTACCCCTTCGACGATAAATCCACCTACACACATATCTTCTTTCTATACACTATAGAATCCGCGTAATAAAATGCACCTGATCGCACACTCACCGATTCTCCCTGCGCACGCGGTTCGGCGTGCAGGCCTTCGGCTCCTCCATGTAGAAGATGATGTCGCCCTCGTTGTCGCCCATCCTCGAGTCAGTTTGCGAGCCCTGCGTCCCTGTAGCCGCGCCCGTCGTCGGATTTATACCAGGCTGCGCTGGCACGTTTGGCTGCTGCTGTTGCTGCTGCTGCTGCTGGCCCTGCTCGAGCTGCTGCACGTCCATGCGGTTGCGCGACTTGCGACGCTTCAGGACGCTCGCCTTTTTTGCCACCTGGATGATCAGAGACTGAACCCCCGGTGCCCGTTACGTAAAAGCCAACACACACAGCATGCACTACCCTAAAGATCAGTTTTTTTTTCTTTTTTTTCTTTCCGTGACGCGCGTGGTTGTTGACGTTGCTAGTTTTACTTTACAGTTTTTTTATGTATATATGGTACATAGGCAAGGCTAATGTTTACGGTATTTATAAGGTAAGCGTATGTACTATATGATTCAGTAATTACGTGATAATTCCGTTTTTCTCAAATTTTTAGTCTCTGGTTGTACAATGTATAGGATGTTATACAGTTAATCGAGCTCATTACGTTACTTTAGCGCAGCACTATATAATTACAATAACTACGTCTACGGTAATCTACTTGCAGTGTCATACTTCTATACTAATTATCAGTTCTAGTCTAGAGAAAGCTTGTTGTAATTCGGAGTATAGAAACCGATCTTTGGTATGTATGATGTATCAGGTGAAAGCAAAAAGACAAGAAAAACAAAATTCAGTGCAGCTATAATACAGCAGGGCACAATTATTCCAGCAACCATATCACAGTTATATATTCAATCGAGTCTATACAAAGGAATCGGTCAATATTTTTCGAATGCATTAAGAAACTCGAACGACATTCATCACTCCGCCGCTACACGAAAGCCGTTAAGGGGGCTAGACACCTTTTTCTTTCTGAAATAAAAAAGTCATATTTTAATACATAAATGTAAACTAATTATTTCCTACTTTTTACATATAAAAGGGAGTATGTTTACCTCACCTTAGACCTTGGTATGGGCCCTTTATATTGTCCAGAACCATAGTCATCGATGAAACAAGTTTTTTCACTATCCGTAAGCTTTGAAATTTTCCTGCGGATGAATTGACTCCAGATTTGCACTAAATTACTCCTGAATAGTATAATTCTTACATGAGTGTAGGGAATTTTGATCCGATGAGAAAAAAAATTTTGTGCTGTTTTTTAAGAATTTTTTTTTTTAATTTTTAAAAATTTTTTCAATTTTTTCAAAATTTTTCTAATGTAAAAATTTTTTCTGACATTTAATCCTAAATCTCTACACTCATATGAGAATTATACTATTCCGGAGTAATTTAGTTCACATCCGGAGTCAATCCATCCATAGGAAAAGTTCAAAGCTTACGGATAGTGAAAAAACTTGTTTCATCGATGATTATGGTTCTGGACCATATAAAAGGCCCATCGGAGAAAGTTCTCAGGTAAGGTAAATATACCCACTTTTATATGTAAAAAGTATAAAATATGACTTATTTCAGAAAAAAAGTGTCTAGCCCCCTTAAAACTCTCCGCGATTAATGAAGCGAGAAAAAGGCAACACACGAAATTGAATTATATCCCGCAATCTACTTTTCAATCACTCCCTCTCGCTCTCCGCCCCTCTCGTATAATGACAAACTTATAAACGGGTCAATACCGGCCAGTGGGTACACGAGATGACGTCAAGCTGGGGGCACACGTCGCATTACCAAACCAGAGTATATCGGCCGGATTCCAGATCACTGCTCTGATAGAAAATTAATTATTCCCGCGCGCCCGCGCGCGATAGACAAATCGACTAGAAGCGAGCTAAACCGATCGCTCGAAGGGATTGCCAGAGCTTTTATCGTGATGATTCGATGAGGGAGAGACAGAGAGAGGTCGCGTTTCAATTATAGTCACGAAATCCGCGACTCGAAAACAATCGAGGCGCTGCGCTGCGCAAATTAAATTGTTTGTTCAGCCGGGTCTGAACCTTAGTTCAGGCTTCTTGATTTGTTGAACAATTACGCGCGTTTAGAGATAAATACAAAAGAATTACCCGCGCTTACACTTTGTCGATAACAATTCTACATGGTAAAGCCTCTGCGCAAAGTTGCGCAACACACAGAATGCGAGCCGGCAGATAACCGCGGGTGAGAGCAGCTGACACATCTCAAACTTTAAGTCCGATAATGCGCATTGATACTCTCCGTACTATATGCACATACGCGGCTGTACTTGACGCTTGAAAAGATGACCGCATATATGTGTGTAAGGTACACGATATATATACGATGAAGCGAACAATCGTGAATGGAAAAAATTCCATCGACTCTTGGCACAAAGGGATTTTAAGTGATGGCAAGTATATGTAGCGCGGGACGACGACAAGTGTCAGACACTTTTCGAGCGTGAGAGAGAGGAAAAAACCAGACGCGAATGGTTTTCACTAAACGACGATAGTAAAGAAAAGGGGCTTTTATCGAGAAAGACAGAGAGAGGGAGAACAGGGTGCTATTATTATGCCCCGACGACTATAAATAAAGCCCTCTAATGCTCTATTAAGTGACAAGGTAAAAAGGCCGAGCGCGGGCGACAAGACCTTCATTATCGGATGCGCTAAAATAATACTTAAGACCGGCGCGCCCGTCTTTCTTCTCTTTTCTTTTTTAATCTTGACTTCGGAGCTAAAATGGCGGAAGAGCGGGAGCGAGAATTGAGGGACAAGACAGTGGAGCAAAAATCAAAAGTTAAAAGAATGGGAAAAGTAGACAAGGAAACGCATCAGCCTTGCGCGCCTACGTCCTAAGATGCACATACGCCCCGTCGCACACACTCATGCGATGCACGCACGAGTGCACAGTGCATACATACATACACGTCCGTGTCAAAACGAAACGACCCAGAAAACAGACTCTATATACACAGCCATCGCACATGTCTAGGCAGCACCAGCTATAAATGTATTAACCATACAGACAGACACGGACGCGCTCGCACACACAAGAGCGTGCATTCTTTTTGCATTATTTATGCAGACGCGCGCGCGTACGTGGACAGGTGAAACAGGGGAAGGAGGTGGATAGCAGCTCGTTTGTCGCCCATAACTCTCAAAACACAAACACGTAGGGACGAGAGTATGGCACACACACACACACACACACACACACACACACAGACAAAGCGGCTCGAGTACGGCAAACGACCGTTTGAGGCGCAAGTATATAGGTGGGCTAAGCACAATACCCGGGTACACTATATAGATGCATGCTTTGCTTGTCGGCACCGAAAACAATGTAAACGCGCGCACGTGGGCATCGCTTGGAAGAGGTGGAGGAGGTGAAGCCTCGTTCTTAGTTTGACGATCGCCGGATGGAGTGAGTGGCTGTGCAGTGAATAGGTTTTCAGATATTGCGATGGACTTTGTTGAGTTGGTCGTTTCGTTGTTTCAGTTTGTGATCGCGAAAATTTACTTGCTAATATCGCTGTTTTGGTGAATTCTGATTTTGTGAATCTATTACGAAAAATTTCTGACTTGACAAATGAGAAATGACAATTTGTTGTGACTGGATCAGAAGCAAGTATATATATTCAAGACAAGATTAGTTTTTATGGGGTTAAATTTAATCGGCAATAAGAACATGTTGTTTGCTTGGCTGTGATTGATGATAAGAAGATTAGCGATAATTAATTTTGGCATCCCGATTGGAAAATATTGATTAGTGTGTACGAGGCTTCATCTGTGTTTTTGAAGAAAAGAAAATGCAATCTAAATAGAAATTCGAACTAAAAGTTTGTCATTCGAGTCAGAGAAAAAAAACGTAATAGTGAGGTTTGAGAGAAAAGTGTATAGATATAAAAGGTCGATAAATAGTGCTACGCTTTCAGTCTTATCTTTACTCGGAAATCATTTTAAAACATTCCATTAAATGTCGTGTGTTAGATGTTCGTAGATTAAAAACGGAATTTTTCAATTACGGTCAAACATCAAAGCTCGCTTTATTATCGTTAGTTAGAGAAATTTTATCAGAATCAACGACATAACTTCGCTTTAGAGTAGTAGGTCTTTAAAAGTAGCACTTAAGATCTAAAAATTTATAACGTGCCAGTAAGTTGAGATTCGTAATGAGAAAAGTGTTCAGAAAAAAAGTTAAATATTCTAATACACTACTTGGTGAGCATATTCTAACAAAATTGCATGTATAGTAGAACTAAAAGTGCAAGTAAGTAAGAAAGTATAAAAAAAAAACGTAAAAATATTCAGAAAAGAGAATAAAAAATATCCGCTTTTTCGCAGCGAGCATATACCGTCGTGAGAACGCATTTTTCGCGTGATTACAGATGCAGTTAGAGGCGCCTCTTCTTCCCATTCATAACTTACAAACAATACTATAAAGATGATGCAAGAGGACCTTTTTTCCACCGTAGGAGGAAAAAACTAAAAATCGAACCCTTATACATTGGTCAACACGAATCCCCCTGAAACTTAACGTGTTCTCCGCCTCCCACGACCATTTTACTGAAATTGCAATGCCAATGAATAACATTCACACGGTCAACTAAGTCTCTAAACTACGAAGAAAGAGAGAAAAAGAGAATAATAATAATAATAATAAGTGTGCCATTATTATTATTGCGGATCCTATGCTGATCGCCAATCCTTTACACCTACCGACGAATGATAAACGCCGTACACGTATGTGAGCTGCTTACACTTATGAACCAGCTATATAAAACTAACGTTACAACACTTACGACAACGATACGTCAGTTCAAAGACTATATACAGAGTTACGATCGTATCGAGTAACAGTAATTTGAGAGATACTGTACACTATCTCTCTATCCCTTAGGGAAAGGACTTGAAACTAATCGGAAACATCGACAGCTAACACTTATAACGACTACATGCACTAATTCTATATATATTCGCCGCATGGAATAACAAATAGCGGCAGGACAAGAGGACCTACCCTGCCGAGCGGTGTAGCTGGCTGTCCCGTGGGCGCTGTGTCCTTCACGTAGATGTTCCACGTGGCCACGCTATTGGTCGACTTCTCCGCGGCGTGACACCTCCACAGGCACTGGATCAGCATCGCCGCTGCCGGGATCTGACGATTGAAGTGCTTCTGGCGCTGCTTCTGCTGCACCTTCAGCGCGAAGCCGGAACCGAGGATTCCCTGTAGGAGAAGTGGAAAGTTCTTGTGGTGAGAAATCGTTGTTTGCCATGAAAATAAAATGTATGGTTATGTAAAATAGTCGTACAGCTGGAAGTGCGAAAAACGATATGGCAAAGACACTGAAGCAGGAGGCGACGATCTTCCCCATCCACGTCTGAGGCACCGCGTCGCCGTATCCTATCGTTGTGACGGTTATCTGCAAAATAAGATGATTTTTTTTTATTGTTGCAGAAACTTATGTAATTTGTAAAATTTCGTTATTAATCTTATATCTTGCTGTATGAGAAATGGAATTTCTACAAATTTATTCACAGTTAAGGTTGTATTGTCCGTAAGGTCTCATTCAAAAATTTAAGACAAATATTTTGGTCGTATAATTCGTTGAAAACAGTAATATTCTACAGTACTAAGAGTAATCAAATATGTAAAATATTATTTAGTACTATGGAGAAAACTTTACATCGGTTTTAGAACATTTTAATGCTAATTTTTTTCACTTTTTGGTACGATAAATATAGCCATATTCAGAGAATCTCCATAAAAACCCACGTTAATTTTAAACTACAATTTCTCAAAAACTAGCTCGCAAATCATATTCAAATTTGGCAGAGACGTTTATAATGATATTATTGACCTACTGACGAAATTTTATTGATCTGACATTATTTTTTACGTATAGCCTATACAATCTTAAGGTGTAATGGAGTGTTTTTAGCAATCGATTGATTTAGATAGATAACACATAAATAGATGGATTGATAATTTGGAAACCAATTTATTCAAATAAATAAATGAGATAATGATATATTTTAATTTATTTATATATATTAAAGCTTAATAAAATCAAATGCAATCGTTACATTATGAAATTTTCTCTTGATATTAAAAATGGATATAGGGTAAGGGCTCTCAATATGGCACACCCAAATTTAAATAACTATTTATAAAAACTGAACAAAATATTATTTTAAGGTTCCAGAGTGATCAATCTCTAGAGAAATGTGTTAAAAATAATACGTTAAAGTTTATAAGTAATTACGTAAAACATAAAAGAAATATAAGCTACAACCGAAAAAAGAGATTTTGCAATTTTGAAAATTGGGTTCTTAATATGGACGACTCTAAAAGATCATGGAACCAGTTTAAAAAACAGTTTATGTTTACTCTTTCTATTTGTTATCATTAAAAAGCAATTATTATTATACAATTTTATAATTTTCAAAGAATTTAATAAGTGGTTAAAATTTTAAGTCGATAAATCAAGTATTCTCTGAGAAAACGCAATTCGAAAATTAAAAAAAAAAATGTTTAACCTCAAATATCTTTTTTCATAATGGACCGATTTTTTTGGGTAACCAACTCGATCTGTAGGTGTATAAAAGCTACATCCGTGCAAAATTTCAGGACGATTAAATAATTTTTACTCTCGTTATCGTGCGACAACGAAAACGCAAATTTCAATAAAACAACTTTTTGAAAATTTTTTGTCTCGAAAATTTTTATCACCGTTATAAAGCTTCCTCTATGAGGAAACAAAATATACATTTCAATATTCAAACATATTTCTGTGGCTTATAGGAATAACGACCTAACTCACTTGTATGTGTTTTCGAGAAATCGCCGTTTTAAAATTTCTGTCATGACACTTCATATGTAAGATCGAAATGCGCGAGATAAGTCATAAAAATGTAAACATTTACAAATGTGTCGAATATCTTTCGAACCTCACTATCAGCTGTTAGAATACATTTTTATTCTTTGTATAAACAAACAAAACAATGCAGTTAAGTCGTTATTCCGGTAACTGTGCAGTTAAGCGGTTTAGGGAAATTGTACAAATAAGATAAATAACATAGTTATTTCTACACTTAAAACATAGAATACGAATTCTTTTTTAAATATTCATTCCCACGTATGCGGCTCCCAACGGAATATGCGTGAAGTCAACGGAATTCGGTAAACCGAATACCGAACGTTATTCGGTTACTGTTGATGCACATTCGCCCCATCGCCCGGCAATCAAAGCTGTTGTGTTACCTTCTATTATCTATTGCCTTTGATCTTTGTTGCTATAAAAATAGGTATGTCATAATCTGTTTATTGCATAGTATTAACTTCAAAACGGTGCTTTTAATTAAATATAAATATTCAGTTAAGTGGTTTTTCCGGGCACAGGTGCAGTTAAGTGGTTATGCACTTAGCTGATATTTGCTCTTTGAACGCGTTTCAGATTTCCGGACCAAGTCTACATGAAAAAGGGTAGTCAGGACGTATAAATTCCGGTGCTAATTCAATTTTGATCCTCAAGTGGGTTAAGTCATTATTCCTGGAAGCCACAGATTTATTTATTTAAAAAAACAAAAAATCTTCTTTGTACTCTATGATTATCCATTTATGTTCTTTTATCGATAAAAAACGGTAGCAAATTATAAATATAAAAATTTTATGTAAATATCACTATCATTAAAAATCATCAGTTGATAGTTAAATATCACTATACATTATTTTTCCACTATAAATACTATTCTAATATAAATATTTGTAAATTCATAAACAATGCTATTTCAGCAATAAAAATATGACAAAATATAAAATTTATCCATCGTCCATACTAGAGATTCTATAGGCGTGGCCCGTATTAGGAACTTTTTAGGTTTTAAGTAGTTTTTAATTAAAACAAGTGGATATAAAATGCTTTGTACTAATACTAGAATAACACGTATGTACAATAATAGCCAATATCATTCAGCTTTAAGCTGTTTGAAAACTTTTGAGCTGTTGGAAACAAACAACTAACTTCCCAATCCGAAAATACATACAATGACCATAAAATATATAAGAACTCATTTGAACTCGAAATACATCTAATGGATCTATTACGAAATAATAGGGCCGCGTATAGGTTCTGAAATGTCTGAGTACTACATACTATGATAATACTGCCATGAAAGTGTTAATGTCAGAATTACTTTAATACATTGGCAATTAACTTTGACGGCAATTGATATTGTATTAATTTTTACAAATTTATTTTAATTAAACCGGCAGTACCATCCACGCGGTACATGAATTTTAATGCACCTCCAAGGACCGTTTTACAGTATCAGCAGTAAAGTCCTGGCTCGTAACTCACTTTAATGGATCCACTTTTTGGCACAATTGTCATTTATAACATTTATTACTCCACCCAAATTAATTTATCGCTCAAAAATTAATATTCGCAAATTTAGAAGCACGCGACCCGCAATAACTAATTCACATTCTGCCTGTACATGTACCACCTATCATCTCAAAAATTAAAACTGCCCAGAGTGATTTACAAAGCCCGCCAAATTCCATTCAATAAATCTGCATGTCTAACGATCTTATTACAATTTTATCCACCCATTCCTATACATCTCGGCCCCGATAAAAAGCTCGAAATAGCATCGAAAAGCCGCTCTACTAAAAAAAAGAGCACTGGACTCGACCCAAAGCTGACAGACCTTCGCGACCAAGGTAAAAAATTGACCAACCTCAGTCTCGTAAGCCTATTTTGGGTTAATTTCATTCGGCTCTCTGTGTATACATGGAATACAAGCAAGTGTCGCAAAAAAAAAGAACATCACTTACCACGCCCCACCACAGAGCGTCGGCGTAGCTGGCAAAATCGGTCCTGCCCTGCGGCCCGACCACGTCCTTCTCCGCCAGGTACACGAAATAACTACTAAATATCAGACCGAGAAATCCTATGTACAGCGTGGTTATTAGTTCCTGAAATCAGAGAGAAGAGAGAAATAAAAAAGAAGTACACCAGTGTGTATGTGTGTCGTCGCGGTTGCATAATTCTGCAAACACTATAGGCGCGCAGAGTGCATATATAATTCTCGCTATTTTTACTTTACGACGCGCTCGCACGCACACTCGGCATAATTTTTACGACGCCGGCTGCTTCGAGGGCAACGCGGATGCCACGCGCGTTTTACAACCTCTTTTTTACACGCGCACACAGACATAGACGCGCTCACGTGTATGCATAGAGTCCCATCAAGGTCTCGGCATGGTCGCGCGAGCTAGTAGAATCGATATGTTTATTGTTATCGCGTGTTTTGTGCATTATCATCAGTGGCCGGCGCTATTTTACATTGATCGATTCGACAATTGCATTCGGGAAAAGCCCTACAATCAGTCAGGGGGGAGGGCCAGAGGAGTGTGTCACGCGACGATGACGACGACGCGTGCAATGGGAGCTTTTTAATCTTATCTCTCGAGCTCCGCGTGCATGTGCGTGGCACTGGATGAAGTAAATTATTAGCCGCTCATTTGTCAAAAGCGTGTTATTAACGGTTAGCGTAATTTAATAGGGGTGTAGAGGACGAGAGAAAGAGTAAAAAGTCCACTTGGCTATAATTATCGAATTTGAATTCGTTATAGCTCTGCGCGAGGGTAAATTGATTAACTCTGTACTTATTGGGAATTCGAGGATCATATGCTCTCGTCGCGCGTATTTCCGCGTAATATGTGCAAAGACCGCTAATGGAAATTTTCATATCAAGGTTTTTAATACGGTAATTTAATTCATGCTGAACGCTTGTCGCGCGCTTTTAATTAACGATGGGAAATCATGCAAGTGCGACGTACCTGGCGATGAATAAAAACTACTGATCCAAGAAGCCTCCAGGTGCCTCCTTGGCGATCTACATGAAGCATTCGTAGTATTTGCAGAAACCTGATGCCACGAATGGCGGAAGTGGCGAAAACCTGACCGTTGCTGCCCACCGACAGCACTACCATTGATGCCACCACGACAATTAAATCTGTAATCAAGGACATTTGCATTTATACAAATATCTGGCGACATTTATCGTGAGTGCAGTGATTAATTTTTAAAGGGCCGATAGTGGTAGTTATTATTATTTCCAGATTTCCAGTTATTCGTTGATATCCTGAATATGCCGACCCTCTGAAGGTTACAGCAAACATGCATAACTTTAACTTTAACACTTTAACCCTTTCCTTCCCAATTTTTTTTTTTTTTTTAATTTTTCGACTATATACTGAATATTTAGATTAGTCGGATTATACAGACGCTGTAAATATGAGATATCTCTAAAGTGTCATATGATAATAATAGGAATGAAAGTGTTAAAAATTTTATGATAACACACAACTTTAACATACTAAATCTATAATTCAATAACAAGATACCAACCTATTATACATATTGGTTTTCGAATAAATCTCATTCGACCGCAGCACCCCATGTACTTCGACCTGCATCCCGCACTCCATAGTCTCACCAGATACTCAACGCCAAAAAATACAACTAGACATATTTCCTGCGAAGTAAAAAAGTCCGGTGTCCGAGAATTATCGAGTATATTATACATGCACCCCTTTCTCTCTCTCTGATATACCTATCACCGCAATAAATTTTTCAGAAATTCCAAACTGCGTAATCAGGAAATTACTTTAATCAGATTGAATGAATACCTATACGCGACTGTAATACTTGGTGTAAAATAAGCAAACAGCATTTAAGTACAGAGGCAACTATAAGAAAAATGACCAGGGCAATTTAACCTTTGCCGCGGAGGCTCGTTTTGCCTTCGGCTATAGGTTCTCCACGAGCACACGAGGCAACGAGAGAGAGGCTAAATCCTCCGCGAGCGCTAGCCTTTGCCGAGCTATCGGCAATGCTCATTTAAATTTTAAGATCGTTACTTACCATCCAAAACAAAGTTTCATTCGCAAAATCACTGTACTCGTCTATCGTTGATAATACACTAAATATAAGGCACACCAATACCACCATGAACCTGCGAAAAGAAGGGAAGAGAATTTTGTCGTTCTGTCAGGTGTCTCATGAAGTATTTAGCGCCTACAAGGGAACACTTTTACGAGCCACATTTGCCTCGGCCCCGTAACTTCTTTATCGAGATTATTTATCGAGGAGGGAGGTATGACGGTTTCCCTTTCTCTTTCTCCCGCAACGAGCGGATGGAATAATATTTTTTCTGAAACGACCTGAATTCCGAGCGAATAGTGTTTGTGTGCTTTCTATCATTTATCGAAAGGCTAAGGCCGCCCGCGTTCGAGGGTCTCTTGATAATAGAAAATGATAATTCAGCGAAGCTTTTTAAATATTTACTCAAAGCCGTGGAATGAAAAATTTGACTAATTTCAGTCACGCAATGCTGACGTATTACGGTATCTTCATTACAATACGCGGTTCGCAGTTTAAGCTGTTCCGAGAAAATTCATAACAGATCAATTATGTAAATAGTTGTGTGGAGTAAGTGAAAATAAGATACGGCTGCCACGATAAGGATGTTAAGGTATTCGTCGCTTTTATTTTTAATCCAGCAATCGTCGATGACGTCGGAGTCTCGGGTTAACGTCGATCTTCTTAGCGAATCTATTTTGATAATAGCAATATTTATAAAATAATCCGTAATTCATACGATAGGCAGTTCAAACATTCACGCGGTTGTGGCTCGGCAAGTTTAAAAATTTATGCGCTTTGTCATTTAACGTTGTACCGTCCGTCTACCAATTCTTAATCAGAAACAAGTGATGTATCCCAATTCTGAATTGGCTTTCATTAAAGATGATCCCATTTTATTATTGGTACTCTATGCACATGAAAATGGCCTTTGCGTAAAATTTTATTTTTGCCATATAATATCAGAGAATGTTGAATATTTTAAATCAGTATGACATGTTAAAACATTATATATTACTCTAGTAATTGAAAAAAAAAAAATCTTTTCAAGTACGTAGTTCTCGTATTGCACATGAGTTCACATAAAACTCTGTACAAAAGAATGAACTTCGACTAGGTTCTTCTGATTTCAAATTCATCATTCTCCAGCATCGAAGTCATCCCCCTTCCTCACCCTCAAACCATCAAAAAAACATCATAAAAAATAACTGATCAACGATCAATCTCCAATTAAGAACCGGTACAGCACCACCACCACCACCACAGCACAAAAAAGTCAAGCTCATATAATACTGACACCGAGAAGTGGTAGAGGAAGCATTTCCATCCCGTGGGACGCTCCAGGAAGTTATAGACTTGGCCCTGGAAGGTGGCCTTGCCGGCGCGTCGGTGCTCCTTGACGCGGTAGCGGCCCTCCCAGGTGTTCCGGTCGCCGCTGACGCTGCTCAGCTGCACCCGCGGATCGATTCCTGCAAGAGCCCAAACGGTAAAGAGACAAAAATCGCGACGACAACGGACGTGTGCAGCTGTCCGCCTGTATGTCTGTGCTGGCACTATAGGCTGGATTTTATATAGAGACACACATACACACACGTACTGTGCTCTCCACTCTCTCTCGATCGATCGTAGGGGGCTGAGAGAGACTTAATCAGCCGTCGTCACGTACAGGGTCGTTCACGACACGAGAAAGAGATAGAGATAGTATAGAGAATAACGAGCAGGCGCGTGTGTCTATATGTGTGTGTTTGTCGTAATATTCGGGACGAGGCGCTGACGAGTCGCCGAGCATTGATAAAACGAAGGAAGGTCGGGGTGGGATAGTAATGGTTTTGTCCTGGAGAACGCGTTCTGTGTATGTGTGTGTGTCTCTTACTCTCTCTCTCTCTGTCTAGGAGTATTATAGATGTTTCGGTGCCGATTGTGGGCGACGGAATGTGCGTGGCCGATTGAGCGGAAAGAAGTTTATTTTTATGTTGCACGCGGAGGGAAAAACTGCTGTTATCGGTGTTGTCGTCGAATAACTCGCTTGTTGATGCGATTAGATGGAGGAGTATAATGACGGAGCCAATCATTTTAATCATGTAAAAGTTTCTTTTCGAAGTCATTTAGATTCGTGATATTTTAACATGGAATAATTATAGAAAGATTTGAGTGTTTAAATTTCGTTTCTGGACATTTTTGTATGTCTGAAGGCATTAACCATCTTATCGGAACGTAAATTATTGTTTGAGAAATGGTAGATCGTACATCTGATATCGTCATTATTTCATGACAGAATTGTAATTGCCTGTATTAAGAACTAAATCATTTCCCAGTACAAAGTAGGTAGCTCCTCTCTTCAAGCTTGAAGATTGACGATATAAGATGTCTATTATATCCAAGCTGACGATTTACGAGAAACTAAAATTAGAAATGAACAGAAGGAAAGAGAAAATGCTACGGTTGGTCTACATTATGGGGGGGGGGGGGGGGGATGTCTGCGTCTCCCCGACGTGATTTAGCAGACAATTTCCGATGAAAAACTTTGACGATTTCGTAATTATTTGTAAAGATTTTTCTATTTCCTTCCTTTAATTTGTAAAGTTGGTTTCTTATAAAGAGTTCCCTTGAGTACAACAGACGTCAAACTATATTGACAATCTCTAAGCTTGGAGCAGAAGTTCCCGTAAAATTGGAAACTATAGTTGGTTTATAATGCAGTTTATTCAAATTCTATCCCAAAATAGTAAATTATTATATTTATATTACTAATTATTATTATTATTATTATTATATACTTATTAGCTTTTTGACTATATCAAGGCAATAAATTTTCTAATTCTTCCTTTAAGGTACCGATGATTTAGGATTATTTAAAAAAAAAATACGTTAAAGTAACGTTTCACATTCTCATCAAAAGCCAAATCATTTAAAAATACCGAGAAAATGTTCAGTTACTCAACAGCACCAAAAGAAACCTCTTTTCTGAACTATATGGCACCATGGTAATAAACCACTCCTTTTCAACGTAAAATTCCCTCCGCGCACTACACTCGCGGGAAAAGCATTAAACGCACGCACAACTTTCCTTTTCCACGTATATATACACATACGGGGAGTGCATTGTATGTACACTGTTTTAGCGTTCTCCAGGAAAAGAAAAAAAAGCACGACTCTTTCCTTTCTCTCGAACAACCGACGTAGAATCGACAACACACACACACACACACACGCACACACATGGTGTATATAAACACTCTGAAATCAGGGCAGTGTTGTCCCTCTATATCACGCTTTCTACGATAACCATGCAAAGAAACAAAGCAACAAAAAAAAAAAAGAAAACAAACAAACAAACAAAAACTCTATGAGCATAATAAACAAGGGAACGACTCTGAGCGCGAGAGAGCGGCACACATCATGCGGCAATGAAATTGATCAATAATCGACCGGTGAAGGCGTCGATGTTGACGTCCGACTGCAGCGTCGTCGTGTCGGAGAGCGGCGACGGGGTCGGCCTCGCCTCGGCCGTCGCCGCCGGCTCCAGGTGAAATAGCTCGCCGGCAGTTGCCCTGCCCGATTGCGCTGCATTGCTCGATGATGATGAGGCGCTGCCGGTCGCCGGCGGCCCACCTGCACCGCCTGCACTGCCGACCTGCGTTATCGTTACGTTGAGCGAACCGCGGTTACCTGCTCCGTCGGGCATAAACAGGAAAAAACAGAGAGAACCTTACAGTTATACTCTCCCCCACCGTCTATCACAACTGCGTAGGCTACTTTCCTATGAGGTCTCAGTCTCTATTTTCATTTTCTTTTTTCTTTTTTCTTAAGGAGAGGGGGATTGGAAGACATGTGTACACGTATACTATAACCGTGGGTTCATGCACACGCGCGCGCTGTCTGCACGTGGGGTGTGCGCTTCAGCCGACAGTTAAAAATAGATCGATACACACAGATCTATATACACATGCGCGCGCGCGCACGATTGTCGAATTACAGGCTGTCGTGAACGAGTGACCTATAGATGCACCTCCTTCTGGTCTTTACGAGAGTTAATTCCTGTTTACGGCTGCGAAATTTCTTTTCTCTTTCTGTCTTGGCGTATCGCGTGATTTCCGCGCGCAACGGTCTAATTGTTGACTTTTTTTAATTAACGGAACGGCGGGTAAGTGCAGTACGAACGGTTCGGCGAAATGTAAAAAACAATTTGTCTAATTGAGTTTGAATTGCGCGAGGTTACCATGGATATTTGGTAAGTAGAAGCGAGATCGGCAAGCGCGTAAAGTGCCGATGATTTTCAAGAATTTTGTAAACAGTTCCTGGAAAAAATATTACAAACAAAATTGTGCAGTGGAAAAGCCAATGAATGTGGGTTTTTACAGATATTAGTATAGCGTACGAGTTAATGGAGTTTTTTTCCAGCAATTTCCGTCTGTACATTGTTACTCGATACACGTGAAAATATTATGTACGTTGGCGTTACGTGGATATTGACTCTTTTAATCGACATCTAATGAAATTGTGGATGGGTTCATTACTCTTCTACTTATGGATATGTTTTCAACGGATATGCAAACTGTAAACTGTTTCCTTCATATATCATATTTTAACATCTTGTTTGAGAAAGTAACCTGATTCTCATAGTTTCCACAATATGATTACTTATTGAATATTATTCTTGCTAGCCACATGTACGGCTTGAAAAGATCACATAATTTCGACATAATCCTTACATAGTTCCCATCATCCAAATGATTTTTATACAGGATAGATATGAGAGTTACTGTGTCCTACACTTTATCATAGGGCACGGTAACTGATACATGTATCACCCAAAATTTTTATTGATATTTATAAGATTATGAACTATTTTGATAAGAAATATATGTTGTAATTAATTAAGATTAATGTTTTAGTTAACAGAATGTATCATTTGATATTCGATTAGACATCTGAGGGCTAACTACATAAAAACCCCACAGGTACCTTCTGACATTTTTTCTACATTATCACATAGTTCTCACATGAGTCCATTATGATTCCTTCCTAGTTGCATTACATAATTCCCATATAATAGTACCCACATAGTTCTTACACGATCACTGCATAATCCTAAACGACGCCCACATATAAGTCGCTGCCGAACCAAAAGGCGTTATCTGGAAGTTCACCTTAAAAAGACGTTATCTGAGGGTTCAGGTTAAGAAGGCGTTATCTGAGAGTCTGGTTTAAAAAGGCGTTATCTGAGATATATGATGTTTTTCGTTTCTATTTATATCAACAATCGATAGCGAATGAAATCACTAGTAAATTAACAAAAAATAAAGGGTGCTTCATTATTATAAAAGCTCTAGAACGTGTAGAAACTCAATGGTCAGTCATTTTTTAAGGTAAGTAAACAAAAATAGTAAATTGAAATGGAAAACATCATCACGCGAGATAACGGCTTCTTCAACTGAACTCCCGGATAAGGCCTTCTTCAACTGGATTCTTAGACAGCGCTTGTAAACCGGACTCTCAGATAACGTCTTTTTAACGTGGACTCCCAGATAACGTTTGTTTATGGTGGACTACCAGGTAACGCCTATCGGTTCTAAAGCGACGATATGATCCCCGCGTAGCTTACATATGATAGTTCCGACTTGGTCAGATCACACATGGCTCTTGCACATGCTTCCTGTTTAAAGACTAAATCCGATAATCCTAGGCTAACCATTCGGGAACTACGTGAAAATCATGTAAATTTTGTACAAAAGAAAAGAATACCACAATATTTTTCCCGACATTGGATGTTTGGAAACAGTGCACAGTCACATTGCATGCATTACATTTAAAAGCTAAATGAGTGTAGTCTCACTTCCCCCCTAAAAATATACTAAACAAAAAGTGAGTCACACCAAACTAGAAAGCTATTTCTTTATACGCATAAATATTCTATGTATATATATATACTTATATTTATCTACGCATGCATTAAACCAGGTTATATACATCATCTAGGTTTTTATATACATCCCAGCACCGACCTGTCTTGGAAGTTGGCGGCAGGAGTCCTTGGACCTCTTCCAGGGGCATAGCTTGCACGTGAAAGTGGTCTCGATGATGGGCGTGGGTATTGTGGTATTGTCTCGGCCGATCTCTCATGCCTATAACTACCACTCCACCTGCTACTCCTCCTCCTCCTCCTCTCCTCCAACTTCTCCTCCCCCTCCTCTTCCGCGCCTTTTCTGCGCACTCGGAGCGCTGGCTTTCTCCTCTTCTTGCTTCTCGCGGCTCTGGACAGCAGCGGCAAGACCGAAGCCGACGATATTAACGTTTTTAGGGTCGCTGTTGTTATTCTCGTTGTTGTTGTTGTCACTGTTGCTGACAAGTCCCCGCGGACTCGTGGCGATGGCGAGGGTCGACGGAGCTGGAACGTCGTCATCGCCTGGCCGTCCCACCCACTACGACCATGTCCCGCGCGACGTATGGCAGCCCTGTTAAGCCCTCCGCTGAGCCGTTCCAACCTGCCGAGCGTTCAACACACAGAACGACACGCGATACGTGTCTACATGTAGTGTCAGGGTGTATGAGGGACAGAGACAGAGTTTAATGGCTTTGATGCCTCTTATATAGTCTACGTGTATGGGTGTGTCGTAGACTTACACAGATACATGTACACATGTACACGAACACGTACAAATACATGCGCGCACATACACACACACACACACACACACACACACACACACACACACACACGTATACGGGTATGAGGGCTTTGAGTAAGCAGCAGCCCACACCTCGTCGAGATAGCGTATGTCGGGCCAACGTGTCTATGACCACTTGAAAGGGTAAACCTCTTATGCGTACGCGTACGTGTTCAGACGTTTAGCTGTGTATGTGTGTATACGTGCTGTTATTCGCGACACTGTGTCTGTGTATGTGTATGCGACATTCCCAAATACGCGAAGTTGTATTACAGTGGCCGCGTGTACAACGTCGTTGATCGAGGAGTGCTGCTATACTCGAGTGGACGACGACGATGACGACGACTCGAGTGCATTAAAGAGAAAGAGGTTGCGTTCTTTGAACGCGCTGAATCTTTATGAATCCGGATGGGTTTCTTGGAACCGCGCTGCAGATTTTGTCGTCTTTTCCCCGTTAGTGTAATTACCCGGACGCGAGTGTATATGTATTATGTACAGTAAAGAAGCATCGCGTATGATCTCCAAGGTTCGTCCCTCAAGCCCCGGAGTCATTTATACAAATTAAACGGCGAAATGAATAACTGTGCGTCGCGTTTTCATAAATTCTTTTTTTCCATCTGGGAAATGCTCTGCGTGATAAAGATGAAAAGTACGCGTTATGGAAAAAGTTGCGTGCGGATCTATAATAATGCGGAAGGGGCCGGAAAGGGAGAGTTTTGTGCCATGAATATTTAAACCGCAAATAATGAAGTCAACTTTTCAGGCTGGAGGGAGGGAGAGCGCGGAACATTGTTGCATTCCCATCGACAGACGCTTTAAACTTTCCCAGCGTGTGGTTAAAAGAGAGGCATTGTTGTCGAAATAAAGGATGCGATACGCGATCTCGCGTAAGTTGTTCATTGCGAGCGAACAAAAAAAAATGGTATTAAATCTATTGTTTTTAGTTTTGATTAAATCAAAGTTCCGCTTTGATTGGATATTCTAGCCGATAGCATAGATGGGGGTACTGATTTGTTTAGTTTTGAATGAAGGCAGTTTCAACGTGATTGCCAATTTGTTAGTGTGAGTGAAATTGTTTTTAATTAATTGGTGGGGAAGTGAATGAAAATAAAATACCGAACGCAGATACAGAGAACGGAGTCATGATGATTTTATACTAATGAAAGTCATGGTTTTTGTAGTAAAAATATACTTATAGCAATATACAGTTCAAAGCATAATCTAAAATGATATATTAATGTAACAAAGAGTAATGGCAATTCATACTGTCGACAATTATGTGCCTTGTCCAAAACAGAGCACGATTTCGACTAAAGGAGGCTCTAGGTGCAATTAATTCTGAGCAATTAAACTTAATCGCATAACAAAGCTACTAGACTGCACTCTTCCTTATGCTCATGCGCGGTATAAGAGCTCTACCCCTTTCCAACCGTCGCTGGAGACACTGAGAACACTTAGTAAATGAAAGAATAATCAGTGAAAATTACATCCGAAGTCTCTCCGACGCTTTCCGCCGTCGTTTTTAGCTCTCCCTCTTTTTCTCTCTCGTTTTCGGGGGGTGAGGGTCGCACAATCCGAAATCACATCAGTCCGTAGGCGTGTGTGTGTTGTATATGTGGCGCACTATAGTAGCGAGAATTCGTACATGCAGAGGTGCGCAGTTTTAAATTGTGCTCGTCATTTATCCACACACATATTATATGAGGGTCGTCGCACACGCACGCGCAGCCAAGGATAATAAGGATTCGCGATGAAAACCCGCGGGATTCCCTCGATGCGAGAGTCACCCTCTGTAATTCCGGGCAGAAAGAACGAAAGAAAAGAATATACAAAATTGCAGAGCATTATGGATCAAGCAGAGCTGCGGGTTGTGTAGGTGGGGTGGATGCGTGACGCAAGTCTTATCTATATATCGCTCATGTGCAATTAATTATTGCTGTGTGTGAAATGTAAAGTAAGAGAAAAGTTTTTCCATTAGATTAATCTCGATCGAATCTCGACACAATATGCTTTTATCGATCATCTGTTATAGTTTTTTTTCTTTTTTCTGACATTTTTTTTTTTATTGGAGATTTCTGTTTCGTTGTACGCAATGCAGAAAACGATTACGTGGTTCTTATCTTGTAAAATGAGTAACGAAAAATTTAATAATTTACAGCTCAGCTGTTCGTGAAGAAAGGCAACCCTGAACTATAGTTAAACTCTAGAAAGAAATAGGTTATATTTAAGTATTAGTTTTGCAAAGTTTTAATATACTTTCGTAGATAAAAACTTTCGATTAAATAATAGATATATTTTTGTAATGTTCGTATATCGCGGAAACTTTTTAATATGATAAGCACGAAATGAAATGTCACGTGATGTGAATTATTTATTAACATCATCGTTCGAACTTGATTAATACACGAACCACTAAAATGTGATTTACTATTGTAGTTGCTCAATTAGATGCAAATATACCACGTTAATTATACTGTTTTATAAACGCATTCAACTTTCCGTACGCGCTGTTTACTTTACTCCGCAAATACCACAATAATAATAGACTTGACCGAATAATGCTGTCTGCATTTGCGTCATTTAATAAAGTGTGATGCGGCCATATTGAGAATTCAGCGATATGTTGCTATTAAAACCTTTTCTTTGATATTTTTTCATTAGCTTTCGAATGTGCCATTAACGTTTCCGTGCATGCGAAATAGGACGGATTTGAAGTGCGCAATTAGCAAAATGAAAGTCTCCAAGGCCATACCACCATCGAACTAAGCCCTTCCGTTAACGCTCAAAATAAGCGACGTTTGTCACATCTTACTTGGCAACAAACTTTATACACTTGTCTTACTCTACATTAACCAGCCTTGTGCAAATAAACTACATCTACAGCCAAAGTTGCGCTCAAGAAGCGTGTAATTATTTCCCGAAGTAAGCGCGCCTTACGTCACCCGCGCGTCGCATCTTTATACGCTCCTTCAGACGCATTGTTATTCGCGACGTGTATTATACGCTCGACTAACTAGGTCTTGACGTCTAAATAAGAATCCGTGCACTTTTGCTGCAGCAGATTTCGCCGATTGATTCGCCCCGATAGCTGTTTATATTTATAGCGCCAAACTTTTCACCCGCGGGATGCTATCGTAACCGGGCCGCGCGACGACGTTATTTCCCTTAAATATAGGAGATATTGAATTCGAACGGATCGCGCACCGAAATAGAAAGGTGGGAACTTTTTTTCTTCCCCTATATAGCGCACTGCTGCCGCCGCGGAAATAGAGTACATCGGAGGAGTGTATTTTCTGCGCGCGGGCGGCTTGGTGATGTAAGACACTCGCCGGGCCGGCAATGTCATCTTCATTTAGCGGCAGGCGCTCCGATAAATAATCAAAAAGCTAGGATAGAAGCGCGAGGACAGAGGAAGTAATCGGGGTAATTTTAGCACAGGCCAATGAAATAAAAGCGGCCGCGCGGTAAGTGAAAATCGTTTCGACGCTGAAATTTCGTACGCGGCCGGTAGATTAAGTCGCACGACTAATAATCTCCGCTGGAAACGAGACCTAATTATTTCACCAGCGCTGTACCGCGCGCAATCAATAGTTTTAAAACTGGACTAGGGAAACTTGTTCTCTGTGAAATTAAAAGCTCCCAAATATACATATACATTTTATACTTTACTTTTTTCGGCCACAGAGTGTATATATAACGGTCGGCTATATGCATTCGATTATTTCAGCCGAATAAATTCGCGGCTCTATAAAAGAACAATTAGCGAATCTAGGTTAAAAACGAGAACGGAAGGTTCCATCATGCACAAAGCGTAGTTTCGGCTCCTTCACGTTCCGCGCGATCCGAATCGATTAAAGGGACTGACGGCGGCAAACATAACGCGGTGCGGTACCGCACACATGCTTTCGTATATCTGTGGCTTCCCGGAATAACGACCTAACCCACTTGTATGTGTTTTCGAGAAATCGACGTTTTAAAATTTCTGTCATGACACTTCATATGTAAGATCGAAATGCGCGAGATGAGTCATAACAATGTAAACATTTACAAAGGTATCGAATATCTTTCGAACCCCACTATCAGCTGCTAGAATACATTTTTATTCTTTGTATAAACAAACAAAACAATGCAGTTAAGTCGTTATTTCGGTAACTGTGTAGTTAAGTGGTTTAGGGAAATTGTTCAAATAAGATAAATAACATAGTTATTTCTACACTTATAACATATAGAATACGAATTCTTTTTTAAATATTCATTCGCACGCATGTGCCTCCCAACGTAATATGCGTGAAGTCAACGGAATTTGGTAAACCGAATACCGAACGTTACTCGGTTACTGTTTATGCATACTCGCCGCATCGCCCGGCAATCAAAGCTGTTGTGTTACCTTCTATTATCTATTACCTTTGATCTTTGTTGCTATAAAAATAGGTATGTCATAATCTGTTTATTGCGTAGTATTAACTTGAAAACGGTGCTTTTAATTAAATATAAATATTCAGTTAAGTGGTTTTTCCGGGCACAGGTGCAGTTAAGTGGTTATGCACTTAGCTGATATTTGCTCTTTGAACGCGTTTCAGATTTCCGGACCAAGTCTATATGAAAAAGGGTAGTTAGAAGGTATAAATTCCGGTGCGAACTCAATTTTGACCCCCAAGTGGGTTAGGTCGTTATTCCTGGAAGCCACAGATATATTTATCATCCTGGCAATCGCGTCACATGGGTTATGAATAAGATACTTTCAACGGCGAAAAAGGATTCCCCTTTGTATATCGTGTTTACCATCGTCCGTCGCGGATTTCTCACTGGTATATGTCGTCGCGTGGTACGAAGAAAAGACAACTTAGAAGAGCCGAACGAAGAAAAGCCAGTTTCGCGCAAAAATGTGCCCATTCTTTGGTTTTTTTCGCGCGAAACTGGCTTTTCTTCCTCTGGTTCTTCTAAGTTGGCTTTTTTCGTACCACGCGACGATATTTGCACGTGTGTGTATAGTAGTCGCATTAACGCCTTTTCTACCCCCGCGTCTTTTTCGTGCGCCCCGCGATGCTAAAAGCTACACACACGTGGTGTATTACATGCATGCTGGCAAAGATCAAACGCCTCGGGTTATACACTGAGAGAAGAATATTGTTACTGTTAATATATTTATCTATTTGAAATACAACTATTTGACATGTTTAAGGATAAAATGTGATATTGTAATAGTTACAATATATATATATATATATATATATATTAACTAATAGACATATTCAGATTTGAAAGTAGCTACCCGCGAAAAAATTGAAAGTATGGGCAATATATTTCATATATGTTGGATATACAAATTAGCAATATATTACAAATATACGGCATGATGTGGTTTGTGCACATAAGAATTATGCACATATTTATTGTGCACACTTTAGCATTGGAGTATACACATAAATATAGATATACACCAATGCTAAAGTGTGCACAATAAATATGTGCATAATTCTTATGTGCACAAACCACACCATGCCAAATATACTGGCTATGCGATTACCAATATATTAGTAACATATCTGCGATTGTACATCCTCCAATATATTACTCATATATTGGCAGTATAAAATGTGTTATATATGAATAAATTTCAAAACGTATTACGAATAAGTATAGCCCGAATAGAGTGTCGCTACTTCAATAAGTTTTTTTTATATGATACAAAATCAAAATTATTTCACGCAAATATTGCGGAAATTTTTGAGACCCTATTGTACATTAGTACAAGAGGGGGTAACAAAAACAAGGCAAGCCTTGCATTTCGAACTCTTCGTAAAGAGTCGTTCGAACGGATGAATTACACGGCTTATATATACTCTCGGCCTTCGAATGCGTTTAAAGAAGTTAATACCAGCGCGCCGCATAGCGGATAAATAGCTGAAGCTTGCTTATCGAGCGCCGCCCATCAAAAGTTCCCGTTTGCCACCGCTATGCAGCGCGCCGGCAGTGGCTCCTTTAAACGCATTGGAAGGCCGAGAGTATATAAGCCGTGTAATTCATCCGTTCGAATGTTATGGGTTTTTACTCCTAGCGAGGTTTTTCCCCATTCTACACTCCACATAGTGTAGTCCAGCCATACAACCGTTTTTGCTCTATAACTTCTGATAGTGTGGAAATGCCCTCACAGGGTAACGCACAACTTCCTCTTTTTGATTTCCTTCTTTAAGGAGAGGTAACTGGAATCGCCCAGGCTCCTACGTGGATTCATTTCTACGTAAGGGGCTCCTGGACGGTGATCCGGGCAGGCTGTACCTCACTGGTAGGGGGCGACGAAGGGGGCCCCCACCATCCCTTCTTTCTTTCTTTCTTTCGTTCGAATGACTCCTTACGAAGAGTTCGAAATACAAGGCTTGCCTTGTTTTTGCTATCCCCTCTTGTACTAATGTACAATAGGGTCTCAAAAATTTCCGCAATATTTGGGTGAAATAATTTTGATTTTGTATTATATAAAAAAAACTAATTGAAGTAGCGACACTCTATTCCGGCTATACTTATTCGTAATACGTTTTGAAATTTATTCATATACATTTTGTACTGTCAATATATGAGTAATATATTGGAGGATGTACAATCGCAGATATGTTACTAATATATTGGCAATCGCATAGCCAGTATATTTGTAATATATTGCTAATTTGTATATCCAACATATATGAAATATATTGCCCATACTTTCAATTTTTTCGCGGGTAATGGTAGAAGTTCTTGTAAATTGTAGTTTTTTAATTTAATAGCCAATTTTCTACCAAGATGATGTTGTTATATAACAAAAAGGTTTGAAATAAAAACTCCATTTAGTTTTTTACTCCTACGTTTCGGCCATTTTTATTGTTTATGTTCCTCATCAGGATAAACAATAAGAGTGTCCGAAACGTTGGAGTAAAAAAAATAAATGATGTTTTTATTTCAAACATTTTTGTTATAAAACAACATCATCTAAAAAATTAGCCATTAGATTCAAAAACTACTATAATAAGCATATTGTAACTATTACAATATCAATGTTCTCAGGTAACATGGAAATTGTTTATGAGAACATGATAACTTAACTGTTAACATGGCATTATAACTGTTACAATGACTATATTTGGTCATATTTAAATATATGCATGTTAACAGTTACAATGCCATGTTAACAGTAAACAAATCCTTTTCTCAGTGCACCTATACACGTACACGCTCGCACGCATGTGTACGTAACCACTTCGTTTAAATTAAAAATTTAAATTATCCTGAAAAGTGCATTGTTTATTCCAACGAGAGAGAAAGAACGAGCGAACGAGCAACGCGAAAGAGATTTTTTACCATCGCTTGACCTCACAGAGGATTTTTATAGCGCGTATCGTAATAATGAAAAGGTCTATAAATAAAGCGAATGTTGTGTCTTTTATATAAATAAAATGCTGTCGCCGGGAAAGAAGAGCAAAAAGTGTCGTAGCGTTGCAATTCATTTACAATGTGAATGTTGTATTGCGAAGGGATATTTTCGAAAGAAGTGGATTGACTTGTTTAGTGATTCTACTTGAATTTCAGATTATGATTTAGCATTTTGTAAACAATTTTTAATTAAAACAGCAGCTAACAGATATTATTAATGTGGTTTCTGTAATTTATTTATCAATATCAGAATTGCGTTATTTAATTTAATTGCCAATCAATTATATGCAGTACACAATCGTCCGCGTATACAGCAACGAGCAATCGTTGAAATATGTTTAATATTTAATTGATCGCTCGTTCCAAAGCTCGGTAGATTCAAATATCGCAGCATTATCAAAATTAAATCTAACACTCAACTGTAAATAAGTGTCTTCTAGTAATAATACCTAACATTCTACAAAAGAATTCGCAACATGTCGAAACCTCTCGTCCAGTTTTTAATAAAGCAATCGGAAAAAAAGTAAAATTTCAAAGCCTCGTGCAATCCGAATAATTAACGTCAAGAATTTCTCGATATCGAAAATATCAGTTTAAAACCCTGCTCCATTATCCGGAATTAAAACTTCAACAAGAACAATGCCAGTCCATTGAAACTCGCACGTCACGCGACTTCGAAATTTCCTCTTCTCTCTTTTTTCTCCGCCCGCCTCTGCATTGCATTGGATATACTTTCCATTTGTCAATACACCCGCGAGACCATTCATTTCTCAATAAGATACACACACACGCAAGTCTCCTTAATACCCCGCCAACTACATATACAACGTCCCGATAAATTCCAGAAAACCTAAACGCGGAAACTTTTCTCATTCCAAACCCCCGACATCGCTAATCCCTTGCACCGACATTTACATTTTACCGTGCAGCGGTTTACTCGCGCACCGTAATACCAACGACGCTCACTCTATACGCTTTGCGCATAATAGCTGTTATACATACCTATATATTGACCGCGCGGTACTTCACAAACTTTAAAAGTGCGCGCGCGCGTCTATGCAAACCGCTCGCGGATAAAGGGATCAATTCTTTTCAAAATTAATCGTCCCTGCGGCATCCAACTTCGCGTATTACCCGTCCATTATCCTCCCAGCCACAGCGACATAATTGCCCTCCCTCCGCGTGGCGAAAAAAAACAAAAGAAGAAGTAAAAGCAGAGGACCCCTGTTACAGGTATATACACATAACAGCGCACTAGAAGAAGACGAAGAAACTCCTGAACCTCTCACCTTCTCCCTCCCCCTCTACGCGTCCATTAGCAGCAGTCCGCTGGCTTCCTCCTCATGCTGGCCGACTACTCCAGAGCAGCAACCGGCAGCAGCGCGACGTTCCTCCGGCGAACTTGATCGAGCCTCGTCGGCGACGCTGGCCTTGACACTCATTCCTTTGTTTCCCCTCTCTCACTCTCTATCTGCTCAGAGCACGCGCGTGTGTGTGTGTGTGAGTGCAAACCTGCGTGCGTAGGTGCGGGTATATATACATATACACGTGTGTCTACGCAGCACGCAGGGTACGTAGTAGATACAGAAGCGCAACACGTGTCTCGATGCTGCAGATATATTCTCTCTCCGTTTTCGCACCTCCCGCGTGGATATCGTTATAACGGCTGTCGGGGCGCTCGCTCTCGCAGGATAACGATCGCAGGCCCGGCCGCTCGCCAGCCCGGGTTCGTTAATCCTGCTGCGGCCTCTCACTATAGAAGTATGACACACGCGCACCTGCCACGCACATATACAATAAAAACAACGCACTTCCACTACTCTTCTACTCTTCCTTCTCCTCCTATTATATATTTCTTCCTCTTCTTCCTTCGTCTTCTGATATGGTTGCTACAATACAACGAAACCAGAGCACACGCGCGGCGAGCAGTAGTCAGAGTCAGTCTGCGACGCGTCCAGGCGCTGCGCTGCCACTGTGCTACCGCTCGCTCGCGCGCTCCTATAGCCCCTGCGCTTAGCGCGCCCTCTCGCGTGTTGCTATATAGCCAGGGGGTCAGGCAGGGGAAGGAGAGAGAGAGAGAGGACCACACCTGCGCGCAAGCGCTATACTAGGCTGGCTGGTAAGCGCGACCTACCAACCTTAAAACGCGCCTGACTGCTGTGCCGCCAGCCCCGCGCGTGGGTGACGACGAGCGAGCGAGCTCAGTTCGCCAGGCGCTTGTAGGCCAAAGACGAGGAGGAGGGTCGATGCCGCCGCCGCCACTGCCGGCGCCGTTAGCAGCATGAGCGCGCTGGGGGTTATGGCATGCTGGTGCACTGCGATGTCTGGGAAGTGGAAGAGACGGGGAGAGTGGAGGAGGGATTTTGGGAAGAGGTGAGAGAGGCGCGATGGTAATGAGGAGAACGGGGTGTGGGTATTTAATTGTGGTGGGGGTTCTTTGATCGGAAGTACAGGGTTTTCGTGTATGGCCGATTATGAAATTTTCCGAGTCGCGTGGTATTATTTTGCGGCTTGTGTACATTTCAAATTACGGATTTTTTTCAATTTATAAGTTTTTTCTTTCTGTTTAAGCAAAACCAAATACTTTGAATTTTAGTAACTACGTCAACTGATGTAAGTTTAAATATATTTCGAAAGTTTATTTCAAAAGTTCAAATGTATCCTATAAAATATGTGCTTTTGTTTGAAGAATAAAATGGCTTGATATAAAAACAAAAATTGATCAGCGTACTTAATTGAAAAAGTTTTTAAAAATCGGTTGAAAATTAACGTCTGACTAGACTCGACTTATACTACTTCTATATATTGAACATAGCAGTAAATCGCATTAAGTAATTTCAATACCTTATTTTGTCTAAGATTCGTGTTCCAAAACTCATGCTTACGTATGTTTATTTATTTATTTAAACCAGAGTAGTACATGTTGTATTACATGTTATTGCTTATTTCAGGACATAGTTATATGTCTGAAGCAGCAACCATCCTATAGAGGTAGACATAGCTACCTGTACATAGGTCCGGTGTACTTAAAACTAAAAAAACTTAAGTTACTTACAAACTAGGCATGAAATCAAAGATTCCACTATAAATAATATATTTGGTCCACATTGATTATCTCACCCATACTAGAAAGTTAAATTTTTATTTATTTATTTATTTATTCGTTTTTTTTTAAATTCTAGAATATATTAGTACCAATCCAAATTTTTAGCTTTTTCTTATTATAATTTTTTGCGATATCTAGAACTTTAAGATTTGGATTAGATTTCGGAAGACAATTAAATACTTGTATCGCTCTGACATAGTTATCTTTATCACTAACAGTTTTCGAACACTTTGGTGGTATTATAAGTTTATTTCTAGTTTTGCTAGTCGATGTTAAGTATAAATTCTTAAGTTCATTATAATGATACGTTACACATTCGTAAGCAAAAATTTGTTTTAGATTCAAGGGGTTGTCTCGATTGAAAATATTTTTGTTTATAATTTTTAAAATCCTATTTTGGATGTTTTGTAGTAATTTTAAGTTGTTTTTATATGCACCACCCCATGCAATATTTCCATAGCTAATGACACTATGAAAAAATGCATAATATATTGTCTTAAGTGTGTCAGATTGCATATGTGTTGATAATTTGTACAGTATATATATATTATATATTTAGTTTTTTTATTATATATTCAATATGTTTATCCCACTTTAGCCTATAATCAATAATTATACCTAGATATTTGCAGTATTCTACCCTGCTCAATTTAGTACCCTGTATGCGTATGTTCATATCTTCGGGAACACTATCACAATAGTTACCAAAAGTTATGTACACAGTTTTCTTTATATTTAGTGATAGTTTGATAAGTGCTAGCCAGATATTTATATCTTCTAAGTACTTGTTCATTTTATTTTCAACTTTCTCCCAGTTATCATCTGTTGAAATAATAGCTGTATCATCCGCATATGAGATGGTACTATCTGTTCTGTTTGTTAGTAAATCGTTTACGTAAATTATGAATAAGAGTGGCCCTAGTACAGTACCTTGCGACACACCTGTAGTTATCGTTTCATAATAGCTTTCAGTTGTTCCTATTCTTACTTTTTGTTTTCTGTTACTAAGATAGTTAGATATAAGTGCATGCGCTTTACCTCTTATTCCATAATTATATAATTTGTTTAAAAGAATAGCATGGTTGACAGTATCAAAAGCTTTTGCTAGATCTAAAAATGCAATAGCTATTGGTTTATGTTTGTCTAATTTCTTATAGATTATGTTCATTAAGTAACTAAGAGTATCTTTGGTACCTTTCTTTTTTATAAATCTAAATTGATTCTGCGCTAACAAATTATTATTGTCCAAAAATGATTGTAAACGAACATATACAATTTTTTCAAATATCTTTGCTACGTTAGAAATTAGAGATATCGGTCTATAGTTTGATGTACCCATTTTACTACCCGATTTAAAAATAGGAACTACCTCAGCTCTTTTAAGCGCTTGAGGCCATGTCGATTTTTCAATACAAAGATTAAAGATATGTGTTAGTGCATTAACAATTTGATATGATAGTATTTTTAGTGTTTTGGTAGTAATGTTATCTACCCCACCATTTTTTATTTTCATATTATCAATTATTTGAAGAATTTCCTCGTTATTAGTCGGTTTAATGTAAATTGTATTCATGTTCATTGCTGATAATTGTAAATGCTTACCCTGGGGTTTTACAATGGTGTTAGTTAGATCTTTTCCAATTCTACAGAAGTACGAATTCATATGATTGGCAATTTGCGTCTGATCCTCTATTGTGCAATTGTTATTTAAAATGATCTTATTTATTGGGTTATTCTTTTTCAAGTTGGTTCCCATTTTTTTGTTTATGTATTTCCAAAGTTGCTTGGTATTATTGATATTGTTCTTAATTAAATTTCTTTCATGTTTTATTTTTGCCTCATTAATAACTTTGTCTAGCCTCTTTGTGTAATTCTTATATTCTAATTTTATTAGATTATTATTTGGTTCATTGCGCATTTTAATATATAGTTGTTCTTTCTTTACATACGAGATCATTATTGCTTTAGATATCCAATCCTTCCTTGGATATCTCTTGTTATTTTTTGTTTTATGCGCTTCTTTAGACTTTACTAAGCAGTCTTGTATTTCAGTTATCAAGAATGCGGTAGCTTCATCGGGATCATGCATTGCCTCTATAACATTCCAATTTTTTGTAATGGCTATACTTGAAAGTTTATAGTAATTATAGTGATACTGGATATTTTCTTGTTTTAATTTTGGTGGCTTATTTAGTTTCAAGAAAAGTGGATAATGATCAGTAAAAGGAATCGAGAGTTTAAAGTTTTAGTGTCTATAGATGTAGCTTTTATGTACATGTTGTCAATGCATGTACCGCTTCCGCCACTATCATTTGGTCTAGTTGTATGTATAAAACCCGGGAAGAAACCCTTTTCCATCATATTGTCTAATAATTCTTAGCTATATTCAGCTTCTTTCATAATATCAATGTTAAAATCACCAATAATCAGGTGGTTTTTTATATTTCTTTTGCTATTGATAAATGATTTTACATTCAAAATAAATTCAAGGCACGGTAAATCATGACATCGATATAATGCGGAAATTTCAAGATTACTGTTGTTATTTAGATTTATTCGTGAGTTTAATACTTTGAGTCTACCAATTTCGATTATTTCAGTAATTTCTGATACACAATCTTTTATATATACAACGACACCATCATTTTGATTTAAGTTACCGTTATTGTAATACAATTTATATCCCTGTATTGCAAAAAAGTGAGGATTGGGTAAATTCCATGTTTCTGTACATACAATTATATATGGTTTGTATTCAAGCTCTTAATAAGAATATTCAATTTCGTATAATTGTGTGTTTCGTATAATTTCGTATAATGTACTTTTACTTTAATAACATGACAAGCATTACAGGCTGCAATTGTAAAACGACATAAGGCAAATTCTGTCTGGCCTTTCTTTCGATAATTATTTATTAGAATCTGCAGGGATTACTCGAAATCTCCTGAAACGGGAACAACTTTTGACATCCAATTTTAAACATTTCAGATATGCTTCAGTCGAAGAAAAGAACGTTACCGGCTCTATCTGTATGAGATCGGCAACAACACTCTTCGCTCAAAAAAACTGCTTGAATCATCGATATCGCACGATAAATATAACACACACGCGTATCGATACGGTACCGGGAGTCCTCAATAATTATTGTTCACAACAGGGGGACGACAGAAACGCAACAGCCCGGCCTGCAGTATTAATGAATAACATTCAATGGAGGTCACACGAGTATGTTTCATTTTACCGCTTTCTCGCTCGCTCGCTCGCTTGCGCGATGACGTCATATGGGTAGCTTACGCTCCCGCGCGATATACATGCAAAGCCGACGTAACGCCAACGTCGGTAGCGGCGTCGGGAGAGATACATTGAGAAAAATTGATGAGATTTTCAATGAATAAAGCCGAGCCGAGGCAAGCAAGCGAGCGAGGCGAGCGAGCGCTCTAATGAAATTTGAAACGCGGTAGGCGCGCGATCGATGCGAGAAAAAAAAATAACGACGAGGGGGCGGTCGAGAAATTGCTCTCTCACGCTGCTCGGCTCGCAAGCGGCCGGGCCGTTCTAAAATTTTCATATATATACGTATATATGTAGGTGCGCGTGCGCGCCGGCCGATGGAAAGGGCCGCTGGCGGCGCGCGTGATTTAGACACCGCTGAGATATATGAGGAAATCCAGAATTTATTTGAACTTTTCGCGTTTTCAAAACCGGTAAAAATTTTTTTTGAAGGCATAACCCCCGGACGTTGTTGTTCTTCTTTCTTATGTCACAAAATATGTGGGGCAAATCGTGTACAATCAAAAGCGTCATTGTCTCACATTTTTTTTAAAGGTTGAAATTGTGGAAGAAAATGGCTAAAAACCCTTTTGTTTAAACCTCAGTGATTTAGCCCAGATACGTTCTACTCAAAGGTTCAAAAAAGAAATTGAAACTAGAAAGAAAGAGCTTTCATTTCAGTTTTTAAAAATTAAAAAATGTTGATTCCTTCAAAAGTTATAAGGGTTTGAAGTTGAACGCCAAAAAGGTATAAAAATGCACAAATCGCACGAATCGGCAGCCCCGACTTTGAGAGCATTTTTATGCGTTTCGACGTTCAACCTCAAACCTTATAACTTTTGAAGGAATCAACATTTTTTAATTTTCAAAACGAGAATGAAAGCTCTTTTTTTCTAGTTTCAATTTCTTTTTGGAACCTTTGAGTAGAACGTTTCTGGGCTAAATGGCTGAGGTTTAAACAAAAGAGCTTTTTGACATTTTCTTCCATAATTTCAACCTTTAAGGCGATGTGAAGCTCAAAATCAACCCAATTTCATTATTTAATTAATAAACATTCGAACGTTTATTTGGAAAAGCAATTCTTTCAGGCGCTCCCTGTATGTAAATACTATGCCCAGATTTCTTTTTGTGCGATTCTATCAGCATTTCCATGAGATAAACACTTTTTAAAACTGGCAAAATTCGAAGTATACAGATCCCTACTTATCGGCATTGCGGCTTTTATTTAATTAAATAAATTCTGAGTAAATTTTTGGAAAAACAGCTCTTTCATATTTTATATCTTTATATTTATATCAATTTTTTTTGTTAGTAATTCTATTATTATTTGCAAAAGAAATATACATTCTAAAATTTGTCGGTAAGTACACATTACCTTAAAAAAATGTGAAACAAGAAGTTTTTAACTGAACACGATTTTCTTTGTGTATTTTGTGACATATAAGAAAGAAGAAAAACCGCGTCCGAAAGATGTGCCTTCAAAAAAAACTTTGACCGGTTTTGGGGACGCGAAAAGTTAAAAAAAATTCTGGATTTCCTCATATATACATATACAGGGCTCATGAGTATAAGTATAATCTAGCCATCGAGATTGATAGGAGGCAATCGTGTGAAATCAGCCGTTCCGTGGATGGAGTAGTGAATGTTGAAAATGCCACGGTGCGTGAATTTGTGTTTTGTAGATATAACGATCATTGATATGGTGAGGAGAATAACAAGAGTGGATTTTGCAAGGAAGAAAAAGAGATAGCCGCGTGGCGGAAGCGTCGAATGGAGGTCACAGGTGTTTTATTGCGTCGGCGGTTGTTGCCGGCGCGCAGTTCAACGGCGTGCTGTCGATTTTTTTGATATATCGGGACATTACACGATAGTTTAATTGGAGCGTGTATTAGGGTGAATTTGTCTTGTTCGTGCGGTTGTACAAAGAAAATACGGAATTTCGAAACGCAAAAAAAAAATATAATCTACGAAAGCTTAATTTTCTTGTAATTAAAACAGAAGAACTGAAAACCCCATCACGGTCAAAGGTTATACCTCCCACGATTCAAAAGGCACATTCCCAAGCGCGTGGCAGCAGCACAAAGCGGGCTCATTTCGCCTAATGTACGTTCCGCCTCCTTCTCCCTCACCTTATTTAATTAACCTTAGTAATGCCTTATATAGACGCGCGCGCGCGTGTCCAGCGGTATGGGAATTAGATTTCTTTTCTCCCCTCTTCCCACCCACCCACGGACGAACAAAAACGCGTACCCGCAGCAGGTTTAATTATCTCTGGCGCGAATTGACCTGGATAAAAAGCTGCGCTGGCACGGGGCGAATCTGTTAAAGAGATGATCCGCGCAGATCATCTCTCTCTACGTGTAAAAGTGGGAAAAATGACTTGGATTAGCGCGCCGAGGAGCGGAGCGTGAGATTAAAGAAAACTAGTGTAAAGTCGCGCGCGATAAGCGTGTGTGTATGTAGTTTCTTAGTGGAAATAATGGCGTTTGAGATACGAACGGGTGGGTTGGGTATATATCTAAGGAGTAGGAATAGTAGTAGTATATAGAAGAGAGAGAGAGAATAATTGGTCAGAAGGATGGATGTGTGTGAGGTCTCAAGGAGGCGATACGAGGCGTTCGCGCGCGCGGCGTTCGATGAATTAACGTTGGCAGCGCCACACACACACACAGGAGCGCTTTTTTCGAGTATATAATGAGCCCCTGTCGGCGGCGTTATTTATCGCCGACGCGTTCGCAAACTCGCTCGCTGCAGGGAACGACTTGGATTCTCTCTCTCTCCTCTATAGTTTTCTTTCCTTTCTTTTCTCTCTCTCTCTCTCTCTCTCTCTCTCTCTCTCTCTCTCTCTCCTTCTAGAATTGACCCCTGAGCGATATTTTCCAAGCGCGTGTGTGTCTAGCGAAATGTTTTTTCCTTCCTTGACTTCTCGTCTCTCTTTTTAAGAGAGAGATATTCGGAGTAATTGAGTTGGCCGGTTTTATGATTGATAAAGAAAATATTGTCAAACGGCATTTTAATTGGGAGGCGCTCGAGCTTTATGTTTTTTCGATGGGGGGAGGGAGATACGGTAGATGATGAGACGGAATGAAATAACGGGGCTCGCGTGTGTGGTGTAACGTGCAGCAGAGTTGAGGGGGCCTAATTGTGCGTGTTCAGAGAGAGTGAGATGGATATAATTTCGGCTTAATTACGTAGATGTTGATAGGTGACGTGAAAATAATAATAATAATTACGAGGAATTTGGGGTGATGATAATGATGATGATGATAATAGTGTTGGTAAATAAATAGAACTCGGTGCAGTCGACAAAGAATTTTTTCGCTAATTTTCTGAAAATTTATCGTAAATAAAAAAAAAAAAACGTTATCTTTGTATGTTTTTAATACAAAACTCACTCGGACTTTAGCGTCAATTTGAGGAATTTCGATTCGCGTGCTGCCGCAGAGATATACGACTGGCCTTATTTCTGAAGCAGCGTGTGCTCTACGGTTCTCAGAATCACCGCGATGGAATCGCGAAAACTATTAGACTGTCTTGAAGTTCTCTCTCTCTCTCTCTCTCTCTCTCTCTCTCTCTCTCTCTCTCTCTCTCTCTCTCTCTTGCGTGCGTGGCCAGCTAGTTTTAAATAGACGGCGCGCAAAAGTCTACTTTCGCACGACTTTTCGCCGCGTAAATTGTTGGAGTGTATAGTCTAATTTGCCGAGAAAACCGCTGCAAATTGTCGAACAATTTTAAAAAAATTCTTCCCAGCTAATGCTATAAATACAAATCGTAGTCGGGCGCGCGAGTTTTAGGAAATTATTGATTTAGTCATTAATTTGCAAAAGGTTAAGGGTAGACTGAGTTATGCGGGTGACTCACGCGGGATGCGGGATTTTACACTCTGCTCCCTCTCTCATTAATATGTATCCGACCATTCGCGTGCATTAGTAAAATTTATTCTGATTTACGGTACGGACGCGGCGGTTTCTTTACTTTCCTCGCACACCTAAGAAAGAAAAGAAAAACCGAGGGTGTGTGTGTGTGTGTGTGTGTGTGTGTGTGTGTGTGTGTGTGTGTATATATATATATAACACCGCTCGTCACTCTCTTTGATCTCTATTCTCTCAAAATTAAAACTCGCTGAGAAACCCAAACAAAAGATATTCCGTCTCATCCCTCGCAATAAGACGCACACACAACGCGACGCGCGCTCGTCTCGTATTTCACCCCGGGGATTTCCCGGCATCCGGGCGTAGTCGCGTATCAATATGCAAAGCATCGAACAGAGCCCTCTATATTATTCACCTTCCGATGAACAATGAATTCAATTTCACCTGCTATATGCACTATATATACACTGCTGTCCCATATCTCTATATATCTCGCTCGAGGAACCCCCAAAACCGCCCTATATAAATTTGTACAACTGCCACGCGCGCGCGCGCGTCGAATCTATATCGAGCTTGCGCAGGTAAAATTTAACGCAACTCGCACATGTTGTTTCGCGCGGCGCAAGCACACCCCGAAGCGACGTCGTCTCTCGCAGGTGACGTAGTAGTAGCTGCACGCAGCTTACGCACCATATATCATAAGCTTAGACGTCTCGCGAGCGCGCGCGGCTACGGAAGACGGAGAGAGTTTAGTATAGCGCGCAGGTTGTGCGTCTACGCACACTGCACTAATTAAAATTTTTTCGCGAGAGAGAGAGAGAGAGAGAGAGAGAGGAGAGACGTCGCCGAAAACCACGCTATACTGACGCCTGTGGTATTATGCTACGCTCTTGTATACTTAATTAAAGGTATGTGTGTGTGTACATGTGGATTTTAATCCCGCGGGGGACAGAGGCCTGCGCATATTATATGCAGCGCTGACGTGCGGAATATTCATGACTCATTAACCGTGTCCTGCGCGTATATATATATAATTTTCATTGCTCCTTTTATTGCAGCTGCGAACATCTTTATATCTATACATACCCACACACACACACACACATACACCCGCGCGCGTGTAGTGTGCCATCGGTATTCTCATGATTAAAGACGGAATCAGGCGCGGCGAGCGCAAGAAACGATTGTTTTGTCAAGTATTAATGCCCCGACCGCTACCGCATATTGCACGCCCGCGCGTGCTTGAATTATTCATCAGAAATATGTGACGTCGAGAGCGAGCTTTCATCCCCGCGCGTGTGCGCTCTGCAATTGACTACCTACCTACTCTCGTCGTCGAGTGTGTCAAAAATTTAATAATATAATATTATGTCGCGAACGGAGGTGGTATAATCGTGACAAACGAGCTATTCTTCGGATAATAGAAAGGAGTTTTGTTAGGGGGGAGGTGGATTGCGCGGGAGGCAGTATTTAAATTCAATTAAAGTTTGCCCAGCTGCTTCGCAAACACTATATCTGGAGAGGGAGAGAGAGAGAGAAAGTTGAGAGAAGCTAGAGGAGTGTCGTCGTAATACACACTCGCGGCGGATTCCATTGTCGTTGGAGCTGAAAGGATTTCTGACGTCACGAGCGCGTTACTACTGCCGTCGGACGACGAGGACGAGGAATTTTAAGACACTATGTACTCTCTTATATTTTTCGAACCTCTATTTATAACGTTGGAGCATCGGGAAATTTCGAATTTAAATTTTGGAAAATACTGGCTGGGTGTAAATAGAAAGTTGAGATGCGTGCGCGGAAAGTTTTTTTGGGACACGAAAGGGAGAGAGAGAGAGAGAAAGAGAGAGAAAGTTTTTGTCGTGTTTGCTCGAGATACTGGCACGGGTTGACGCCCGCGACGACGTGGATAGATAAGCGGGAAAGAGGGAGAATATGATATCTTTGCGATACAGGCGGCAATGTTGTTGCCTAATCGCAAGGGCGATTCATTTTCGGTGGAGCGACGGCCACGCGCGCCTGTGTGTGCGTGATTCGCAAACATGAAGTTTCTGCGGTGCCGAAAACGCGAGAAAATATAAGCTGTGTGTGGGTGTGTGTGTATACATATTTAAATGCAAATAAAATGCTTTTTAGTCTGTGTCAAAAGATTTTCTTATTTTTTTTCCTTTTGTTCGCATGTTTGAATTTCCCATGAAAAGAGCCTCGGGGAGAGTCGCTTTTGCATAAAAGAACTTAAAGCCGCTTACCCGAAAATTCACGGCCGTTATGAAAAAACTAATAAAAATATAAAGGGGAAAGAGAGATGAAAAGCTGCGTCAGGCGGAAGTTGGAAGAAGATTTTTTTATTTTTTGGTCAAATGTTCGGAAGCAAAGATTTTCTCACTTTAAACTGGGTCTCTGTGTAATGCACTTTATATATTTATTTTAGTTATAATTTAATAAATTTCCCGCGATTTATCAAAATAATTTTTATAATGAGAAAATGCCACATGTGTAAAAAATTTTTTAATTTACATGGTTTTGACGGATAGTGCCATCAAGTAACCGTAAATAGGTACATGAGCATGAGATGTAAAATACGACTGTAATTTTCATTTTCACCATATAAAATATTTAATTACAACCCTCATTTAGTTTTTCATTCCTACTAGTAAAATGTTATTGTCGTCTCTGTTCGTAAGCTCTCAGGCAGTATTTTCAGTACTGAATATTCATGTCAGAACAATAATAACGAACAATTCCAAATTTTTCGAAAAAAAAAAAAACACGGTTCATGTACAATGTTAAAAAAAATTCATTACTATACATTAAAATCGGCGTCGATAACGCAGAAGTCGCTTACCATCCCTCAAACTTTGGCCTTAACTAATACATCTCTAATACATCACTTACCGATCTCTTACACCGATCCCACCTAACCACAAAATCTCCACCCTCATATACCCCACCCATACCCGCACTCTTCCACTCTACCAACCCAAACGACAACCACTACCACTTCCACTTCACCCTTACCTACTACCTACCCACATGTACATATATACTCCATTCTTCACCACGCGCTCGCTCTACTTAGTCGCTACTTATACTAGCTCGTTAATCGAAATCGTCCACGCTGTCTCTCCTCCACCTCCACCGCCTCTCTCACTCTTCCAATTCCATTTTTTTTTTCGTTCAGCGCTCTTTCTCTCTCGCGCACGAATTACAATCGGTCTTTCCGATTGTACAAGAAGCGCTCGCTCGCTCGCGCGCGCCACCGTCGCGTATTAGCGGATCGATGGCGAGCGCGAAGCTCGGCTCTCGGAATGTTTTATTTTACTCGTCCAAGGCCGTGGTGGCGAACCCCTGGTGACACCTCTGCGCTTGATCGATCGCTGAAGCGAGCGAGCGAGCGCGCGCGTGCTAGTATAGATTGGAGTGGTAAAACCCATAGTGTTTTCATGATCTGCGAGTGGGTATGGGCGTAATTTTAGGGCTGATTTTCCGGTTTTTCTTCTTTTTTTATTACGGGGAGGGGGTGTTGTAAAGATATACGGTAACGACGTGTTGTGCGTATCGCCAGTTCGTTAAAAATTGATTACGAGGAAGCAGGGGACACGCTGTGCTTTTTCAATGTTTATGGTTTCGAGTTGCGCCTTCGCATTTGTTGTCATGCGGTTCGCGAGCATCATCATCACCATCACCATCGCGTGCCCGTAATCAATGTACCACGCGTGATGTGTGTCACCGCACCGGCAATACTTAACATCGTTAATTATTCACGATATACCTGTGAAATATTCACAGTCGCGAATGTTTCATACGGGCACACGCATTACTCGTTCACCATGTGTATTTTAAGCATCCGGAAAATATTTAAATATTCACCTGTGTTATAAGTACCTTACAGGTACATCAACTCTACATCCGCAGCCCCTACCCGATTATCAAAAACGCGGAATATACACGCGCGGCTGTTATCTCTTACCCTCGCGATACAGCCGCAGCTCTTGGCGTTTTATTAACGAAGTATATTATACATATAACTATAAAAGTATCGTACCTGCCGGTGGCATATCCACCGTCCTCCTCCTCCTCCTCCTCCGACAACTAACGTACGGGCATATTGCCCATCTTGCACCCTTATACTCCGCCTATATTTTTCAGAGCGCGCGCCTCGTATCTCCGCCGAGCGCGTAAAACGTTTTACTGGCACTTTTTTTTTTCTCGCGCGCTTTATAGGCCGACGGGGTGCGCGCGTTTTGCTAAAATCGACCTTCTCTCTCTCTCTCTCACCCGGAGCGCTTTTTTCGGCGCGATCGGATGTCCCCCGTCGCATAAAAAGTTTGCGCACCAGCTCGCGCGCCTATATACGGCGAATTTAAATTATCGCGCTTTTGTGCGCGCGCTACTATTGTGCGCAGCGAGAGATGGGAGCGAAAGAGATTACCTTCGATTTTCTTTTTTATTAATTCTACGGGGATCAGCCGATCGGAAGGCAATTTCACAACTTTTATCTTTCTCTTTCTCTATATGCGTGTGCGAAACGTGAAAAAGCGCGTAAAATTCATCACGCGATAGCGCGTATAAAAGTGATTACTACTTCAGGTAGAGTCCGTGAAATATCCTATCAATGTAAAAAATATCATTAAATATAATGCATTTTTAATGTACATAAGTACATTAAATTGAATGTACTTGTAACAAAATGATGTATCAATGTGCAAACACGTGAATTTTACTGTCTTTGTGCATTAAATTTAAGTTTTTTTGAAAATTTGCTTCCGTTACATGTACATTAATTTTAATGTAAACTTTTTCTACAATGATACCAGCGTGCTCATGTCGTCGGATAAACATATTCGCAAATTAGCCAGCCGCCAGCGACGATCGATTATATTGCGTCAAAACACAATGCGCGGCTCTCGCGAGTATACGTAAGCAAGCCGCTACGGTAGCTCTTGCACTTTTGATATCGTCTAATTTCGGAACGCCGCCGGGTTACATGACAATAATACACGGTCCCGCAATTATAATCTCTACCCCGCGGCTACAAAGACGCTTCGGCTAGCTTCGAGTATTAATTGATGGGCCGCAGGCTATATTAACAACCGGCGCCCGATTGACTATTATCTATATATACACACACACATACCGATATACCCTTCGCCCTTCTCGCCACGGCGATTTCGCGCAACCTTCGCGCTACGCCACTGTGACGACGACGACGACGCTCTATACTTTCAACGCCGGTTATCCAAGATACCGCGTGGGTCTTGGAAGGTCGCGGGGCTCGCTCGATCTGCATGCGTGTATATATATACGTGTGTAGGTATGTATGTACACCTCTCTTTCTCTCTGATGGCTTGAACGTTTGCTCAGCGAAAATAACGATCTATACACCAGCCGCGCACACGCATAGTTTGTTTACCTCGATTCCTCCGCGAGCGCCCGTGGATATATGTGTTCTATACTGCTATCGATTGCGCATAGTACACTGGCTGGCTGTGTCTGTATATCTATATATACGTACGCACATACACACACACGCGTTAATATCAATCTCTGAATGGGCGAAATTTTTGTTTTCTTCGCCCCGAGGTGACGAGCAGTGTGTAATCGCGCGCGCGTTTCTTTTTTATATATACGTAAAAGTCTGTGGGTGTGGGTGTGCGGGGAAGGCATCATTAATTTTGCTTTCGGTATTGATCGATGTGTGCGAGCGAGCGAGCGGGCGCCTTTCATGGTGACTTTATGAATCTTTGATGATATCTAAACATTCTTATATGTATATAGGGAAAAACGCGCGGACCGAGCGGTGTACCCTCGTCGTCTGAATGAGACGTGGAAAAAAAGGCGCGGTAATAAATTGTTATTCTGCGTGCATGTATGTATGTGGATGTGGGTATATGGTATTCGAAGGTATAATTCCAATAATACAATATAGATGATGAAACCGTTGTTGCTTTTTTTTTTGTTATTTCGGGTGATGCCTCAATTTCGGCGCACGATAGCATCGTATCGAAATAAATAAAAGCCCGAGCGCTCAGGTGGAACAGCGATAAAGTTCGAATCGAGATTTTCCATAAATGACACGGGTTGTCCAAGTACGGCGTGTGTTATTGGAAATAAAAAATCCGCGGCTTTGATATAAGCATGTGGTTCGCGTATGTGTGTTTTTTTTTGTTCTCGTGTCTTGGTATGTAGTACACGCGGATGGATCGAGATAAAAACCAGTGTGTATGATCGGTTTAGGGGTGTTTCTAGTATAGATACGTAGCAACGGATGGTCGATTAGATTTTTCCAACTGATTTAGCGATCGCACCATACCTGTTTTAGAGGTTCTATATTGTATACGTGTATAATAAATAATGAAATTATATTGTTTTGGTGTTTGGAGTTTTTAGATTTTTTTTATTGGAATGTGAGAAATTTCTCAAAACCTTTTAATACAACATTTCAAGATTTTTTCTTTATTGTAAATATTTATTTATTTGCATTGGTACAAAAAAGTGTAACGGAACATTTTAAAATATGCATAAAAACGTTTATTTATTGTATAAATAAACTTTGAAAAATTTCCCACTAATGCGAAATCACTTTGATTTGATATGATTATTGATTGACGTGACAAAGTCTTGTCGTTAAAGCACTTGTTACAGATTATAGATCGTCGATAAAGTAGCGAGCAAAGCTTTCCTCGAGCTTACTATTAGCAACCGAATCCTACCTTATTTATCGGCAGTAGAGTAGCGCCTTGATAGGAAGCTTCACCAGTAGATGTCGCCGCGAGTCTCTTGGGGATACGATTACAGAAATTCCACCCCTGCAGATATAAAACTCGCTCTGTGTGTTTCATCTGCATTCGTTACAATGGCAAAAAATGTTAATGATATTCAGTGTACCAATATGTTAATTACTCTGGTAGAAATGTTAACCAGAAGCTAGCTATTTTTTAGTTAACTTTATGGCTAAAAACGAACATTGCTTGTATCTAATAATTATTTACTAATCCGAAATAAATTATGCATTTACACTTCATAAAATATATATTTTAAGTAATAGTAGAACTTTACTTTTAGATGAATAATATTATTTTTGCATCATGATTTTTGCTAAAAATGCTTCCATTTAATTAACACGTTAGCTATAAAATGTTGTTAATTTTCTACCAGGGTACAATATCTTATGAACTTGCTACTTTGTTTTCACAGTCTTTTTAATAATAATACACGTTAAAAAGGTTTTAATTGCGTTTACATGTAACTCATACAGAAAATATAATTTTTTAATAAGCATTTATAGATCTAACGACGGCAACACTAAATTAACAATATCTTCAATCCGTCACAATAATTCTTCGCATTCTGTAAATTCCATTAAGAAAAATTTTCATTAATTCATCCGGCTTCTCAAGTTTTTAATTCTTAAGCACGCCAACTACAAATAATATTTTATTCGCCAGCTCGGCATGCACCGGCGCTGCATGTATAACAATACAAATTATTAATGCCCAATGAATAAGAGATATTTTCAAAAATTCCAGGATATAATTAAGCTCGAAGCTATCTCGCTTCTCCCTCCCTCCCTCTCTCTCTCTCTCTCTCTCTCTCTCTCTCTCTCTCTCTCTCTCGGTGATTGATTTTCAATGGTTTCCTCTCGTTCGTTCCGTTTCGCCTCGGCTGCACAAGAGAGCGTATCCCATTGTAATGCGGCATGTTGACGCTCGCATGGCGCGCAGCCCCTGCGTAATGAGTCAGTGAAAAAGCGATTTATTCTCTAATTGACGACAATAAGGCCGGAGGTGGTCTGAGGAAATTCCGTCATGCCGTTTTAGCCTCCGCTTAAGCATAAACTTTTCTACTTACATGAATATCGAGTGAGCTGCTGCTGCTGCGGTTACATGCCCCGCGGGTTTACATTATTTCCATCTTTATTCACCGCAAAATCGATGCCAAGCGGCAATTGTTAGCGCTGAAACAAAGTGTGCGCACAATAAATAATTAGTTGCGGAAAGCTATTAAATAAAGGTCTCTCTCTCTTTCTCTCTCTAAATAGCCGAGAAACTATACTGGAAGAAACTTTTTGAAGTTTTGATGTAAAATTTGCAATCATCGCAACAACTTGTATATTATACCGTAAACTTGAAAAGTATTTTAATACGGATTTTATATATTTAACATTTAAGAAATTAATAAAGTTATGCTACAATTTGGTTTTGATCATTCTTTTTTGTCACTTTGATATTCGTCAGTTTTCATTACGTTAATAATTAAGTCACACATATCTATAATGAAAATTTAGTACTCATAAATTCAAATTAAATTATTCATCCGGGTTTCCAGTCGCCGCGCTCACCGTAGACTTTAGGAGGGGCGGCAAAAAGATATGCAAACTATATTATTTAAACTATCCATATACGCGCGAAGCGGGGTATTAAAATATTTTCCGCGAAAATATAAACTATGCATATCAACAAATTTCGCTCCGTTAAAAGGAGGCCGATGAGGCAGTGAAAAATTCATCGGAGAAATACGTTTTCAAAAGAAATAACCCTTTTCCACTTTGTAATTCAGATTCAAATGCATAATGCCTTGCAAACAAGATATTTATATTGTATACATTATGTTAATCAAAGCGAGCGGAGAGAGAGAAGAGAGAGAGAGAGAGAGAGAGAGAGAGAAAGAAAAAATCTGCGAGTAATATCCGAGAAAAACGTCGCTCATTTACTAAATTAAACAATATCACTCTCGCGTACCTCAATAAGAATTAATACACACACATATATATACCCACCCCTAAATGCACGTCATCTATGTCTCGCCCACATCTTCCCTCTCGAACCCGGCACTATCCTAATAAATCCCGTATAACAACGCTATATACCCGCGCGGTAAATTTGACGATAATATTACGATGTAAATTGAGAATATAACGGCGAATATGACCCGCGCGCGCTGCTCCGTCTCTACGGTACAATGCGGCAATGCTCCGTGCGACCAAGTTAAAAGCCGGCTACATGTGTAGGATTCATTAGGACACGCCGGAGCGTCGGGCTAGAGAGAGAGGAGGGAGGATCGTTAAGGACCTAATCAGGAAGATTATGGTTACATCGCGGCGGTGGCGCGCTCCCTCGTGAGAACACCAGCAGCTACGACGGTGGAAACTTGATCTCTCAATCTTTTCGTACTCGAGTGAAAATTACTGCTTAATCAGGGAAGAAAAATGCTAATGCCGCGCCGTATATCTTTCGCCTGCGTATTATATACAGAGGGGGCGAGAAAGAGAGAGAGGCCCTCGGGATATTTCTTCTCTCTTTCAGCGCGAGTATAAGTAGTCTAAATTTTTACATAAGATAATAACGCTCGCGTCCCGAGATACGCACGCGCTGGCAGACGAGATATATAAGACACAGAGAAAGAGAGTAGGTCAGGGGACGGGGGTAAATCAATTTTGAATTTTGACGCAAAAATTCGAAGTCAACGCGATGTAGGTCAGCGTGCACGTATCTCCTGCAAGTGCATATATATATATACATATATAGTAGTAGTAGTAGTAGTAGCAGCTTCGTGCGAAAAAACAACTACACCCGCAGTATATATACGACGAGACAATATGCTTATCTTAACTGGCCGGAGATTTAGCCAGCAGCAGCAGCAGCAGCCCCGTGTTCCACAAATCTCGCGCGCGATTATCCACTTTAAGACTCTCTCTCTCTCTCTCGCGAACTTCTCTCCCGCGCGGCGCGCCTAATACCGTAAATAAGCGCAAATCGCTTTTTGCAAAAGTGCATATATTACCGCGGGATTTAAGAACGATCGGGAGGGGGTACCAGCCTGGCGCAAGTAAGTATAAGTAAGAGAGAAGATTGCACTTGATGTAAGCGCTTAAACGCGGGGGTGGTGGTGGTGTGCCAGGCGAGGGCTCGCGGAAACGTCACAAATTACGCGGAGCTCTCTTGCTTCGCCAGATAACGAGAGGAGCCAGCGTCGCCGCGACGATACTCTCCCCGTGGAAGAATGGCAATGAAGATAGAGAGGGAAGACGCGCCGGCAAAAAGTGCTGGATGCAGATCCGCGAGGAGAGGAGGAGGAGGAGGAGGAACGAAGACATAAGCGCGAGGGTGAGAGAGAGGCGGCGGCGGCGGCGGTGAGAAAAGTGTGCGCGCACGAGGGGTCGGTCGATAGTGCTTTGTGCTAATCTTAATACCGCAGGACGGTAGATGAGAGGGAGAGGTGGAGAGAGGGAGGGCGAGAGAGAGAAGATGGCCGAGCTAAAGGCACTCTCAACCACTCGGCAAGTCTCGTTTCACCCTCCCGCTGCTGCTGCTCTGCTGCTTCTCTCCCCCTACTATACTATATACCGCTTCGTTCCTTTTCTCTCTCGGCGGCGGCCGCAATGTGATAGTGTGCATGCGGGACCCCGCGCTCACGTCGTTTTCCATCCTCTGTATATATACCTACAGCACGTACCCCACCTCTGCAGTGTTACGCCGTCTACCGCCGTCGCGCTTCTTCTTGTTTTTTTCCTACTCCTCCCTGCTGCTGCTGCTGCTGCTGCTGCTGCTGCTCTTTACCTATCTCTCGCTCGCCGGCCCCCACCGAGTCTTTTGTTTTTATACGCGGTGCCTCGTGGGTCTCGATTTTCTTTGTTTTCACTTGGAATTCGTATTGTATGCAAAACTATAGCGCCCGAGGAGGACGAGACGACATCGGGTGCGGGGATCGTTTCCATTTCCACTGGCGCGAGCGCGACTTTCTTCCTTTTTCTTTTAAGGTGACTGTAGCTGTGTATACCTCGTTGGCGATAACGCACGCGCGCGCTACTGCTGCTGCAGCATCCAAATGTCGTCGCGAGGGGAGAGGGTTGTAAATTTGAGGGCCAAGTGGCTCCCCACTGCCCTACTGAGGGATGAAATTATATTGACGATAGGGAGAGACGGGGTTTTTATTTTTTGTGTTGTAGTTTGGCAAGTGAGCGAGAGAATTTTGAACGCGGTTTTAATAATATCTCGTGTGGATTTTGGATGGGGCTGAAAGAGCATGGTAATGAAAATATCTTTAGAGCGAGTGTATTACAACAGTACGTAATTTATTATTCTAGGAGGGAGGGAGAATATATGTACCCTTTATATTTGCCAAGATTGGTAATACTTCTGTGATTATATTAAGGAGTAGTGCGGTTATTTTATAAGCAGTAATGGTCTCGGTTCCTCTTCTTGCCCCACTCCATCCTAATAATTCAATAAGCGAAGTTCTGCTTTATCCTGCATTAACCTCGTTTCTATGGCGAATATTAAAATTTACCGGTAACATTTTATTACCGGGCAATTCCTGCAAATCCTGCGAGTACACGGAAATTTTGCAAAATAACATAAAAGTTCTGGGGCGTGCTGCGCAGTGTGCCAATTATGCGTAATTCCGAGTGTGGTACACTTTCGGCGAAATTTCATTGTTAATAACCACATACGCGCAATTGTTCGGAATTTTAATTCTTCAACTTATAATTACATTTTTACGCGGAAAACCATTGTGCGTAATTCCTCAATCCCGTAAGAGCAACTTGACGATAAAAATTTTTTTACTTCATGTCGTTCTCATTTTTTTGCTCTAAAAAGGACAGAATATTATGTTTGCTTTTTCAGGAAAATGATGTTGGTCTACTTTTTCATGTGAAACATTTCGAATTTTGTATCCTCTCTTATAAATGAAAATAGCAAAAAAGTGATGCGTGACCAAAATAAAAATTTAGCAATTTCACAAGCCAAATTAAATATCAATAAAAAAAACGACACTGAGAAAAATATCATAGTAATATTTACCACATATGTAGCAAAAATTTCTATATAATATAGGAACGATAGGATAGGATATACTCGATTTATAAGAAAGTTTCTTATATATATACTAATAATTGTCATGTATCTAATAAAATTCACTATAAATACCCTTGAAAAAGTATTATGAAATGTGACAAAAACTAGTATATAATAAAAGTTTATTATTTCAGAATTTGTTATAATAGACATTAAATTTTACTATATGTATAGGAATTTTTACTATATAATATAGCAATTTTTGCTACACAATATAGTAAAGATTATGTTCAAGCATTCAGTGGCGCCACCAGTTGTATCAGGTTAGGTTACGTTGCCTTTGTTTGTATGTAAGAGGTCCGAGGACAAGCCATGGAAGAGGGGGTGAGAAGGGGAAGAGGAGTCTTGCGCGTTAGTTGTCCGACTGGCCGCTAGGTGGTAGATGCCTCGTGCACCCTAAGAATTTAGTACTCTCGCAAGTAGCCAACTGAGGCTTCGGTTAATATATAAGGCCGACTAACGATAATCTATTCATGGCGCGTGGGTCAGTGGTCGTTTACTTTAAGTATATAGTTTTCTAAGTTATGGATTTATTATTGAGCTAGGAAGGAATACACAAAACGGTGCAAGCGTGTTCTAAAAAAACAAATGTTAAAACTGTAAATCAAAATAAATACAGTTGTAAATTCAGAGAATCAACCCAGAAACCAATACACATAGTCTTATTTTTTTTCATTTCAATAAATTAAATTTATTTATGAATGTAATAAAATTTGCTACTTTATATAGAAAAATTTGTTATTTTTAAAAATTGTTATATAGAATAGTAATTTTTGTTAGATATATAGTAAATTTTACTATGACATTTTTCGCAGTGCAATAATTATTATGAGCATAACCACATAACAACCCCACGATCTAACCATCGCATCCGTCACCCCTCTCAATTCATTCTTGCCCAACAGCGATTACCACCGCATAATCAAAAATTACATTAATCATCCTTCACGCGCTTGCTCCTCTCTCTCTCTCTCTCTCTCTCTCTCTCTCTTCACCCCATCGCACACACATACGAATCTGCATAATCAATTTTCGGACAAATATTTGCATATTTAGATTTTCGACATCAGCCGCTCGTGCGCGACTCGCAGACGCTCCTATACACTCTCTCACTATGACGTCACTCCGCGGCCGTGCGCCTCGTTATCTCAAATCGAATGAGTTCCACTCTCTCTCTCCCTCTCTTTTTATTTCACCCTGCTGCTGCTGCTACTGCTGCTTCCTCTTGCAATCTCATTAATTACAGAATGGCCGCCTCATAACTCCGCTAACTACCTGCGCTTATTGCGCGCTCGTGCCCGCACAACAAACACTATATATACATACGTACAGACACCGAAATCCCTCCGCCGAAATTCTCTCTCTCTCTGTACTATCCCTACGTGTACAGACACAACATAAGCGGCGTTGCGCGCAAATGAATATGAAGTCTGGCGGAACGATAGATTGAAATTCGCGCGTATGTATGTATATACACATACGCACGCATGCGGGCGCGATATATATTTATATATATACGAATGTACAGAGCGAGCCTTCGATTCCTGTAAGTACCACGTCACACAGAAATATCAGTCGGGTTTCACGCGCCGCCAGGCTCCGCGCGTATATCCTATCCGCGGGTCCGATTAAAATGGGGCCACCCACACACACACTCACTCGTACGTATATATAAAACGCATACGAAGAGAGGGAGAGTATCTAGTCGGCTGGCAGTCAGTCCGCGTATCTCGCGCGCAAATATTTGACGGATGAAAAGTTACCGGGGCGCGAGCGAGCGAGCGAGCTCTCGCCCGCTCCGGATTTTCCGCGTGCGCCAATATTTGAAGCTCGTTATAATTCCATCTGTGTATCGCGCGAAAGCCATATATCCCACCCGCGCGCGCTTTTCAGACGCCTTTTTCCATATACGCGCGCCTGTATATATATATATAATCCGTATACGCGCGGAGATATATAGGTATAGGCACACATAATCCCCGCGCTGAAACGTCCGGTCAACTTGACCTTGCCATACGCCGCTATGTGTATAATACACACACACACACACACACACACACACGCGCGTATATATACCTATATATATACACCCTGCATTTATAATGCGAGCTCGCGCGCTCGATCAAAGTGTCAGGCGTGGAAATTCGCGCCCGCGCGCCGGAGAGAAAGAGAAACCGGTTGTCCCCTCCCCCTCCCCCTCCCCTCGGGATTACGCGTGGGCGTACGTACGAATGTATGTATGTATATATGATACACAACGCGACTCGCGCGTGCGTGCACTGCGTAAATATTTAACGGACGAAGAATGTGTCTGTGTGCGCGAGGACGGGTTTCCGACCGGTAGTCGCGCGCGGGTTGTCCTTCGAGAAGAGAGCTGCGGCGGTATAAGGGATTGTGTGTATTTGGGGGAAAATGCGTGAGTCTGTGTGTACAGTTGATTTAGGAGTGTAAGGGTGAGAGAGAGAATTCTCGAAAATTGTAATTAGAATAGTATATGGGGCTAAATTGTCATTAATACGAGCGAGCGAGCAACTGTCCAAATATTTTAGAGAGAGAGTGCTGGCGGGTTTCTGTTTGGGAACGCGCGCACGCGTGACGTGGCTCCGTGAAATAGTGTATTTTTCTCCGCAGCAGAGAAAGACAAACGTCGCGGCGCGTCGTTCCATTGTGTGTGTGTGTGTGTGTGTGTGTGTATGTATATAGAACGCGCGCTTGCTCGCGTGGGATGAAATTTTCGTAAATTTAAACAAAATTGGCCGACGTGCGGGAGGAGAGGACAAAGGGCCATTTGCAAAAATTGGGTAAAAGTGCATCAGATAAGCTCGCTCGTTCTCTCGAGAGCTCGGACAATGTATCTTTTTGTTTAACGCGAGCGCGCTGAGCCATGGCTGAGCGCGGCCCTGCGGCTCGCTGGCTATATACAGAGGGGCTAAATTTGATAAGTATTTTTGCGCGTCCGCGCGCGGGGATGTTTAATATAGATATAATATAACGCTCATGCATAAATTACGAATATTTGGTGAAATTTTAATAATTTTGATGTTGTATACAAGATGGTAATCGTTGTTTTTTTTTTTCTTTTTTAAGGTGAGGGTGGAATGGACTCTATGAATTGATAATTTTGGCGAATATATAACCTAAGCCACCGCGATGATTGTACGTGATGTCGCTGAAATTACAGTGCATCGCGGGACGATAATCATCGCCCGTTCATAAATGCAACCGCATTATTATCGCCGCGACTGATTATCTGACCTAGGGGCTTAACATTTGCCGATTCTTCCTGCGCATGCGCAACGAGATATATATATATTTATCACATATCTAATCCCGGGTTATTCGATCTATAATTACACGCTGCGTGACGCGCGATTGTTCCCAAAATCATCGAAATGCCCGCGTGTAATTAAACAGCCGCTGCGGTCTTATCCGTATCATATTATGCGAGGGTAAAAAAAGATTTTGCAAAAGAAGAATAAAGCAAAACACGCTACCCCCTTTTATCTTTTGAAACGTGGCAGGTTAATTACTATAACTAAAAGTAAGAGTACTTACATAAAAACTTTCACGTCTGCATTTGTAACGCAACGGCGACGTTGTTGTTAAAACCCAGCCGCTGCTGCCAGCGCAGCGTTTTCAAGGTGTGACTACTCTTAAAAAAGTTTATGCGCGCGCTCGCGGCCTGAGATATACGAGTATACGTGTGTGATGCGAGCGCCTCTCGCGCATTTAATACCGTCATATATTCTTCACTCGCGACCGCGCGCGAAATTATTCACGCCGTAAGTTAAGGAATATCTAATCATTTCGCGTATTTGCTCCCTTTTACGTCCACCTGAAAAGCCGCACTGCAATATTTGTTATCACCGGTCACATCTTCGATTCCTATATAAAATTCACATTATTTTATAAACAAAGACTTTTTATTAAGATGGTTTCGACGGTCTAGAGACCTAAAGCTATGAAAATTTTTTAAAATGATTTGTTTATACACTCTAATCTGAAAACTAATGTTACAGAAAAAAAGGTTCTTAACATAAGGGCAACATTTTTGTTAGTAATTTTCCAATGTTGTAAAAATAGATTTTGTCCACTAAAAATAAATTCAATGAGAAAAATACTAAACTTTTTTGTTTGTCATTCAATTTTAATTCGAAAGGTCTCATTTTATTCCTCGTTCAATTTTAAACCTGCAAATGTTATATCCAATTGTAGATAAAATTCATTGACAAATCTACAAACGATTGGATATATAACTTTGAAGGTTTTGAAAATTTTCAAATTTTTGTGTGGGGTACCTCCTTCTGAAATTGAACAAGGAATCAAATAGGATCTTCCAAATTAGAATTGAATGGAAAACAACAAGATTAGAATTTCTTATTGAATTTATTTTTAGTGGACAAAATCTACTTTTGCAACGTTGGAAATTTGCGAACAAAAATTTTTTTTTCCGCCCTTTAACCTCAAAATGCCATCTTAAATGTCATTTTCCGCCCTTTAACCTCAAAATGCCATCTTAAATGTCATTTTGCGGCTTCGGACGGAAAAATACGTTACTGAAACGTGGACGTAAGAGAATTTTTACCTCATGCGACTTTTCGACCTCGCTTCGCTCGGCCGAAAAACGTCGCATGAGGTAAATAATCCTCTTCCGCCCGCGTTAGTAATATACTATTGCCTAGCGGGTCGAAAGTACCACTTTCGCTCCCGGCGCCCAATCGCGAAGGTTGTATTTTCGGCCTCGCTAGGCAAAAGAATAGTATACGCTCCACGGGAATAAAATTGGTCAGCCCACAGCTCGTGTTTGCCACTCTCGTCTTCGGCTCGGGTGGCAATTTACACGAGCTGTGGATTGTCCAAGTTTTTTCATCCCTTGGTGCGTAATATTCTATTTTCGACACTCCCGTGCGCAAAGTTCGATTTCCCGCACGCTCGGCAAAAAGCGTGTGCTCGAAATCGAACTTTCCACATTACGTATCAAAAAGTTCTGTACGATACATGTGCGGGAAAGAGCTTCGCTCGAGTGTAAACGTCACACGAGACGAAAATCTACTTTCCCGCACTAGTGTCGTAATGTACTATTTTCGTTATATTAAGAACTCCTTTGCCTATTATATCAGTTTTCAGATTGGAATGGCTAACCTTTTAACTGCGGAAAAATTTCAGTTTAAATCGACCTCTTATAAGAAGCGAAATTTATAAATTCAATGAATTCCTTATGTGGAGTCCCCGACCTGACTACTGGTCGATATATCAACCACTCTCGCAGATAAAAGGTTAAACACATCATTGTAACATTTTTCATAGCTTCAGGTCCACTTAACCAAAATTCCTAAATTTTCACCCCTCACTTCCACAAAAAAAATCACGAACCAAAATAACCCACCAAATCTTTCTTTCACCACGGCGCACCCCTTGGCAAAAACATTCGCAACCCCGCGTCTATAGTACACACGTAGCGAGCGCGCGTTCGATCCTCCCTCGCATCTTCATTACCCATGCGACTTGTCGCGTGCAGCGAGCGCCATTGCGTATACACACGTTATACATATACATATATACGTTAGCTGCGCGCTGGCCGCCACCGCCGCATGCTGATGAGAGTGCGGCGCGTGAATTTGCGTTTAACGCTCGATTTTCACGTATTGCCGCGCCGGTGAAGTGTCATCGCACCCCGGACACCAACACACAGGGAGGGAAGAATGAGCAAAGAGCATATGCAAACAGACACACACGCACACAGAGATATTACGCGGATGCGTTTTTCCTTTTACGCCAGCGACCTTTCTCCCTTCGATTCTTTCATTTTCTCTCTGCCTATATGCGCACGCTTATTACCTTTGCTACGCGCGCGCGTCTTTATCGGGCCATCTTCTCCTTTCTCCCACCTGCCTTTTTTCCCCCTTTTTATTTTCGCGCTGCTCATACGCGGAATACACATCCCCATTCATTTGAGGGTAGAGCCGCACGCGCGCGCAGCTTTGAAGCGTACCGCGCGCGCACGTAATGTTATTGCATCGTTACCGAAGGCGCGGCTATGCTCTCCTTCTGTACACGCGGCGAGCATGAGGGGCAACTTTTTGCCATTTGACCGTAGTCCCTCTATATCGACGTCGCCGTTGTCGTCGTCGTCGCTGCTACTGCTTCGCTCTCCCCCTTGTGTCCAGCGTATCCCTCTCTTTCTCTCAAAGGGTCGCGTTCTTTTTTAGGCGCTCGCTATAGCTCTCGAGCGTCAAGTCAATTATAAGCCCGGAGAAAGAGAGAGCAGAGCCCCGGCATTTTCATGGGGGCTGCTGCTACAGCTTCCTCTCTCTTTGCCGCTCTCTTTTTCACCCTCCCCCCTTGTGACGGAAATAGACACCTATCGGGATTGGCCGTGCGTGCGTACGCGAAACCTGATTAAAAGGCGACGCGCGCCCGCGAATCTGACGAGGGCGCATTGAGATTTGCGCTGATCGAGTTACGGCATGGCTGCTGCTGGTTACGCTGCTGTTACGTTGCGAATGACAGTGATTGTATGTGTGTGTTTTGTTAAATTAAGGTGGACTGTTAAGCGTACCCTGGCGACAGTGCGGAGAATATGACGGGTTTTTAGGTCGAAGAGAGAGAGAGGCTGTGAGTGCGAGGGCGGACGGCGCGGCGACGACTTTGAAGTCGAGGGCCCCGGCGACGCTCAGCTGAGAAAAGTGCCGTGGCGGCGGCTCTGCAGCGTGAGCGAACGCTTGGTTATTTCATGAAGCCCTGGCGGCGGGGGTCGATGGAAGAGAAATCATGGAGGTTGTTTTGATGTGTTTTTGCTAGACTGTTTTTGTATATATAGTGGCAATTCCGATATTTTTTTGTATCGTAGGGGAGAGGTTTGTTTACAGTGGAGTGTGTGCGAAGAGCGACCTTTGGGTTTTCGAAAAATACATATTTCGGGAATTTTAATATGGGGATGCGAGAAATTGATCGCGGAATGGTGTAATAAAACAGAGAGGGGTTTTTCGAATAATTAACGACTACTAATTTAAACGTAGAAAAGGTAATAGGAGACATTCGGAGAAAGACTCGCGCAGCTCGATCACCCAATTTTAGACGGGATCGCCTGTGTTTTAAAGATGAATCACAATTATAAATCATCCGGACGGACTATATTGATGGATCCACGCGCAGCTCTCGCTATCGGCCGATTTGAAATCTGGCGAGGATTGAAAGAAACCCTATAATATATATATATATATATATATATATGTGTGTGAGGGAGAAGGAGAAGAGGAAGACGGACGCGCGAGCGCTTCTATTTCCAGATTCGAAATTCTTTCAATTATGCCGACTAGCAGCTGTAGCGTGTCACTCAGAAATTCCGAGATATCGATTATCAATGAAAATTCTGTTAAGCGCTCGGCGCGCGCGGCTGAGTGAGAGAGATTATCTGCCGTTATCTTGACAGGGAAGCGCGCGCGGGGAAAAAAACTTTTACCCTAAATAATTTTCCAGCCGCGCGATAAAATGTTTCGAATCTGTGGAAATAAATCTCGCGTGTGTAGCGGGGGAAAATGTCCCTAGCAGCTTTGTTCGTAAATTTTAATTATATACAAAATATATATACTATATATATATATATTAATTTCGTCGAATTTTAGCTAATATCGTATAGCGCGCGGTCGTGCGTAATGAGGAATATTTTAATTTTAATCGATAGCATCGATGTATTACACGTATATGTACGCGCACAGAGGTAAATTTATGAAAATTAAATTTTAAATAATTAAAATGCAACCGACTTAAATTTCATGACGTAATGTGTCCTTTCACATTTAAATTATGAATTTTAAATATTACGTGACAACACACGCGTTATATTCATTTAGTAAATAATTCGACTTATCCATTTTGTATACGATTCTCTCGCCCCCTGCTGCTAATTGACATAAATTAAATATATATTTTGCGCAACAGTATCTCGCGTAAAAACTTTTTAAGGGATTTAATACTTTTTGTAAAATTGTTATTACATTTTCCTTATTTACACAACAAAACATTGCGTTATGTCATAGAGAATTAATTTTCCGCTTCAGTTAAATGTTGTACATGGAAGCGTGAATTACATCATTGCGTAAAGCGCCTGCAACAAACTATAGAGTTACATGTGCACCTGTTTTTACGTAATTGCACAGAGATAACTTATTATGCAACCCATGTAATTCAAATATTGTATATTTGTACTAATCCCTGCAGCCATATAAACCACCGTAAATATAAAAAATAAAACTGCGTACACTGAGAGAAAAACGTTTGTAAAAATTACTATACTGTCTGATAAAGCTGTCACAGACTGTAAAACCCAAAAAATTACTATATTTTACAGTAAATTTTACTATATTTCTAGCAAAATTTCTTATAAAATATGGCAATTTTTTGCGTTTTCACAGCTTGTGACAGCTTTATCAGACAGTATAGTAATTCTTACCAACCTTTTTCTCTCAGTGTACATACCTATTTGAATCATATAAACTCAAACCACCATAGCACATCAATTGTACATTAATTAGTTCCACAACAACGTGCGACAACAACAAGAAACCTCTTAATCAACTAACAAGGAGAGGGTCTAACCTACTAAAAATACGATCCATTTAATCGGTTAATATGAAGACAAATTTTTCACCATTCTCGTACGCTATCTTTGATTCCTTGTAACTTCCCGAAAAATCAATATTTTTGAATGAATCAGGGCTTAAATTTTAGCTTTTTCTGTCTACTTTTATAATCTTTTTTGCTCGTTTTCGTATCATAAATATTTGTAACGTGACACTCAATAGAAGAGACATCATTTTTTAACGAAATAGAGCATATTTGAGATTAAATTGCCCATATCTCAAGAAAAAGGGCTCATTGGATGAAATTGTCAGCACTGGGCTTCATTTTTAGGTACCAGAAATCGACTCTCCAATGCCCGCTAAAATCCGTTTCCCGCAGGTTAGACCCTCTCCTCGTAAGTAACCTCATTCCTTCCTCTTCGACGACACCGCACACACACACGTACTCTCCCACAATTGCAAATCAACCTGCATCCTCCTACAACCATCGCTCAACCAAACCCGTTCGTTTCCTCTCTCTCTCTAAACCACCGACAATTACCCACCCTCACCACCGCTCCAATAAACAAAATACCTCTTCCTCCCCCACCCCTACACACAGACAGACTGAAGCTGCCGCCAGACCAATATACCCTTCATCCGGCATTACGCGCGTAGTCCCTCTCTGTCTCTCTCTCTCTCTCTCTCTACCACAAGAATCGGGCGCTGCACATCCACCGCTTTCTGTCTCTCTTGCAATCCTGCAGGTAAATTCCTCCCTCCTCCTCCGCCCCCCTCTTTCCCTCGCACAAAAGCCCCGGCCATTTTCATCATCGTAAAAGAAATCCCGCCGCGGCTAATCCAACTAAAGTATATATATAATGGCCGCGCCGCGGCGGAGAGCGAAGAGCCCCGTAAAAATAAACCGAATAAATAAAACTGAAAAAACGCGAACGAGAGAGAGAGAGAGAGAGGTTTCAGCAAAGGTATATAGTACATAGTATGTATGGTAGCAGTCGGACCTTTTCCTTCCTCTCCAAACATCGGGGAAAATCTGCGTGTGCACGGCACATGGATAACATCCGGCGCGGATCTCCGCTTTGCGGCGAAGAGAGTGGGGGGGGGGGGGAGTAGAGTCCGGTCCTTGACGATCCCTGTCCACAAACTAGAGGCCTTCTTCTTGTTCTTCTATGTACGAGGCCAGGAAGCGCCGGATACTGCCCTTTGTAATTAGCGCGAGCCTCTCTCGACAAAGGGCGCGAGTAGCTGTATATATATGGTACAGCGCTGGTGACGATGTATCTGCGGAGAGTCTGGAGTGAGTGTCTGTCTGGGAGCTGCGTGTATAGAAGCTGCAGAGGTTGCTGGTGCGAATTTAAGCTAGATTTTTCGGGTAATTTATGGGCGCTGCGTAAGGGTGCGTAATGTTTGGTGTGGAGTGATTGCGTCGTCATGTTATCTATATTAGTGTATATATCTTTTTCAAGATAGAAATATACTTTTTATAATATCTTTATTTTTAAATCTATATCGATTGTTCTACACGGAGAAAAACTGTGTAGGAAAAATTACCATTTTTGGTTATAGTAATCGAGGGAGAGACTCATTTTCTCATGAAAATTACTGCAATATTGCTAATATTATTGCAAAAATTGCTATTTACATAGTAAAAATTACAAAATAAAAGGAATTTTTTACTATAAATTGTAGTAATTTTCATGAATATTTGAGCCAGTCCCACGGTTACTATCTCATCAATATTTGAGCCTGTCCCACGGTCACCCGGAGTATTTGTCGAGACTCTTTCGCTTTATAGCACCGAACAAATTAGGTATAGTAAGAGAAGATCTTCTCTAGATTTATTCGTACCCTCTTTTCATATAGGCGTTATTTACCTATTGAATAAGTTACCGCACGACTTGCGTTGTCTTTACCGTAAAGCATGTTTTAAACAGCGTCTTCGTGATTATATATTTAATTGTAAGCGTTAATCTTATATATTTTCATGTACATTTTTACTTTTATATTATTCTGTAATTATGTCAATTATAACGGCTATCACGGACCTAGAGTCCGTAGCCTGGAATCAATAAACATCTAAACATCTAAATAAAATAGTAATTTTTCTTACATAATATTTCTTCGTGTACGAAAAATAGTTAAACCCACCCCTTTTTCTCACCTATTATAACGAACACCTGTAACATCACACTCGGAATCGAGACGCGAACTATTTTTCAAAGTTATCACAATGACACGCAGAAAATATAATATATACGCATTTTCCATTGAAATGTCAAAAACACATCGGTTCTGCCCGCGCTCGCGAGCATACTATCAGATTTTCATCGCGAGCAAACTAATAACTTCATCATAAATCATTTGTTATACCCTCCTTTTATAAATATTAATTGCTTTTTGAAAGCCCCGCGCGATCAAACGCTCACCCTGTCCTCCCTCTCTTCCTCTCTTTCACACCACATACACAGCCATCACACACGTATACACAAAACAAAATCGAACGTACAATCCCAATCACGACTTTTATCTAAAAATAAAATTATCCTCCGCCAAAAAAGGCTATTAATTTTATTTCACACTATATCCCGACGCGCGCCGTTTATTATACACATCGCGGCGTATAAACGTATATATGCATATAACGCGAGCGCGAGTAACGATTCTCGCCTTTACGGTTATATTCGAGGGGAAATACAATTAAACTTTAACACGATTCATCAATCCCACGCGGATATTCAAAAATATACGCGCGCGCTCTCCCATATACATATAGAACCGCGAGCGTTAATCCTATACATTTTCACATACATACATTCCTACGCGTATACACGGTATTCCGCGTTTTTCGATTAGTACACAGACGACAGAAGGCAGACACGGAAGCAAAAAAAAATAAAGAAGAAAACAAGCACGTTTTTAATATTCAATTTTCCCTGCCCCCAAGACTTCCGCGCGCCGAGATGAAAGAAGGATTTCCTCGATACTACAGACTTTGATTCTCTCTCTTTCTCTCTTTCTCGCTCCTTTCTCATGAAACTCGGATATCCCTCCTTCCATCCATCCCACCCGCCAGCTTCTGTGTACGATATACACGGCGACGCGAGGTCCTCAGAATGCGTTTCGTGTTTCCTGACAGCCAAAGGACAGAGGGAAAAACGGAAAAAACCTGCGCGACTTCTCGGGTGCTATATAACGGCTGTAGCTACGTAGCAGCGGGGGAGAAAAAGTAGAAAATGAGATAAGTCACGTGCACGCGCACGCTAGATAGCGAGAGACACACTGAGGATTCGGAAAGACACAGCGCACCGGCTATATAATATGGAAAATCGTGGGTTGTGCCAGATGTGCTGCAGGCGTGCGCGCGCGCGCAAAGAGATTTAGGTGTACATCACGGTGTGTATAACAGAGGCTTCGGCGATGTAAGATGACGAGGGATGCGGGCGGCGGAGGGGGGAGAGAGAGAAAGTTATCGCGATCGCCGGCTTGACGAATTAGCGAGTTGATAGCGTCGCGTCGTCGCCGTGAGCTGCCGCTGCTGCTGTTGTTGTTGTTGTTGTTGTTGTTGTTGTGGGTGAGAGCTGGAGGGCGATGAGATGGTTAGTGCGCCCGCGTGCCGAGGCGAGCTGGGAATCCCGAGATAGCCGGAAGAAAAGTTTGGTGGGACGTGTAGTAGTGGTGGATGGGGGAGGACACACGCGCGTGCGAGAGGACGTTATCGCGTAATTATATGAGTGCGGGCGCGTAATTGTACGTGGGGGATAAGGGAAGGTGGGTTTCTGTTTTGTTGGGTTTTACATGATTAACGAAAATGAAGTTTTAATATAACAATGTTGAGAGTAATATGAAGTTTTTTTGGGGGAGGATTTAGTTACGGGTGGAGGTAGAATTTTTCGCGTATTAAACCGAAATGCAAATTATTTAAAATTTTTACGGAATAATATTGTGTGGGCTTTACTTTTGAAAAAGTTACATTATGCATTTAATAAAACATCTCATTTAACATCTCATTTAATAAGACATGACATTACTTTATACGTGGAATGCGACTATGCGAGAGTTCTTGTGTTTCCATTACACGCTTTGCCCAAACATGTTGCCACTTACAAAGTTATATTACATACACACAAGACATTGCATTATTAATCTAAAACTATGCCAGTACACAAGTACCCATCTATACCTCCTACTTATACTCTTCCTGTAAATTATAGTACTTCACCCACACCACACCGACACACGATATACATCCACAGCGCTGCACCCCCTCGCACTTATGTATGAATCACGCGCTATTAAAAGTCCGAAATCCGATGCATCATCCGTACGACAATATACAAAGCGTCCGGCGCACAGACCACCGTTTAAAAAAAAAGAAAAAGAAATTACACATACGCGCACTCTTTATCGCCCTCCCCGCACGTGTTCGTACATGCTGTATAAACTCGTAAAACAGACGAATCCTTTATAGGCGTAAAACGCCGCCGCGCGGGCGTCTGCTGCGCGTTATACTTTTTAAGTCGAAGAAGAGCGAGACATCTGCTTTATTTAACTTCCTCTGTCTCTGCGCGCAGCGCTTCGGAATGTAAAACGGCGGCCAGCGCGAGTAAGTATAAAACTATATATTCCTCTCTCGAGAAAACAAGAAATCCTTTCACAAATCGCCGCGCGACGCTTTTATCCGCGGCGCGTTTATTTTAACAATGCAAATCAAAAATTCAACTTTCACGGCGAAACTTAATAAAAAGCGGATATAAGTTAGACACCCCCTCGGAGCCGCACTTGGCCTCGAAAACATTTGCTTTGTAGGAAGTTTCACCGCCCGCGCGATAATTTAAGTTTCATAGCAGCCGTACAAGTAAATGTCATTTTTGTCGTTCGCGAGCATTCCCCCCCCCCCCCCACCTGCCTCATGGGGGATTTTCTTATGCACTGTGGAGAGTAATTTGCAAAACTTTCTGTATTCGCACTTTCAGCGCGTATAGCAGCAGTGGAACTGCACTATATGTACGCGCTCGCTCGCGCGCGAGTAAAGCGTGACTTATTTGTATAATGGTTCATTTCGTTATTTAAAGTTTATTTCCTTATTCGCGAAGTATTCGACTCTCCGCGCCGGCAGAGGAAATATTTGAGAAATGCTCGGTGCATTTTTAGATATATATACGTGTATATAAGAGGCAGCTGGCTTGTGTATAGTTTAAGTGTACCGTGCATGTATATTGTTTAAGTCTGATATTTTTCATTACCGGAAGAATTTGCCTCGCTCTGGCCGCCGCCGGTTTTTCACTTTCGGAACATTTTTCCTGATTTAAAAGTATTTCAGGCATTCCGACGCCGCGCCGGCGAAACTTTTAAAAACTGCTTCGCGCGAGCTCGCTTTTTACGCGAGCGCTCTCAAGGAAAAATTATCAGCGTAAGCAGAGAGAGAAAGAACGAGAGAGACGGTTAGAGCGGCGGCTCGGCATTTTTATTATTAGAAAAGGACAATTACATTAAAAAATAGAGGAGCTTGGATTTTCAAGTTACATTTAACATTCGCGGCGCTCTTGTTGTGTATATTTAGGAATAATTGTTTAATAAATAAGCGAGTTGAAGTTTCACAATCTCTCGCGATGTAAAAAATAATTAACGTTTATACCGGGATACTTGAAGTGCGGGAGTTTGTGCTCGGCATTAATATTATTGTTTAATCTGTCAGCACGAATATTAAATGAAATTATTAAACTAAGGAGAATATTTTCAAGTAAGAAACACTTACTTTTTCTAAAAATTCATATTCCTTTAATAAGTGCTGTAATCTACCGTAAATACAAATATAAAAATGGTAATAATTGTCAATAACAAAATTCAATTTGTTATCACAACTATATAATTTTAAAAGCGTTCTAAAGTTAAATAAATTTCTCGCTTTATTATCCCTGATAGAAATGTTAACTGTAAATTTCCTATTTTTGAGCTAACTTTATGGCTAAGAACAACATTCTGCTCTTATTTGTTAATTCATGTACCAATTCAAAGTAACCCTTGGCATTTGCATTGATCTTTTAACTGCTATAGCAATACTTTTGTATCTCCAAATCCCATACTATACACACAACCCTCCTAAAAACCGCTACACCCTAATTCCAAAAACAAAGCAATAACCCCTCGCTCGTCCCCACCTACTTATAACTTTTCATTCCGCGACACGAATCACGACCTCTCCGCCCCTCTTCCCAAACCCCATATCCCACAATTACGAATCCCCGCTCACCCCAAAACACCCGCACCTCCAATTGATTCATCGCCTGCACTCCTGCATCGGCAGCACACACGTGTGCACTCGAAAACCCGGCGAAAGTTCGCTGCTGCCGCCGCGTGTGCAAATACACCTTTCCTCTACCTATACAACCCTCCGCTCGCGCACGTGTCTGTCTCTCCCTCTGATCCCCGGCGTTCTCTCTCTCGCATATGCTCTGGAAATATTAGAGCTAAGGGACATGTCTATCTATCTCTGCCGGTAATCCCGGCAATAAAAATTTTCAAACTCAATCGCGCGACGACGCGCTCCTATATACACATACAGCGCTGCACACAAGCAAACAAAGCCCCATCGCACCCTTACGGCATCATATCGATCTCGTTCATTTGTATAGGCATATCAGGGCTATACGCTGCTGCTGGTGCTACCGAGCGTTCGCATAATAATAAATTCTAATCTTTATAAGGATCTTGTACGGATTCTCTCTCCCTCCCTACCTCCTTTGTTCCGGTAGCCCTACGAAGGAGACGGCGACCGGCCCCCGCTCGCAGGTATATATAACGCGGCATCTTTAAGGCGCTGTGCTGCATGCGCCGCCGCCGCGACGCAAGAGCAATGTATCGGGTTTCCCCATAGAGAGAGAGAGAGAGAGAGACCGGCGCGCGCGCGTTCGCGATTGTGCGGCCGTGGTGCACATGATTACTTCTGGGTATTTCGGGAAACTCCAAAAGTGCCCTGGAAGTTTTCACTTATATTAGCTCGCTTTTTGCCTCCTCTCTCACGCGTCCAAGTTCGCCGCCGCCATCCGCGCCGACTTTATATCTGTCTCGCTTTCTCTCTCTCGAAGCAAAGTCGAGATAGAGAGAGAGAGTCAAGGGGTAGCCGGCTCCCATGGGCTTTAACTAGCGAGGAGAGCTGCGCTGAACTCGAGAGAGCGGAAAAAATTTCTCTCCCTCTCGTGTCTCTCTGCCGCCGCCGTCGTCGAGATAGCCACGGCCGCCGTCGACGCTCCTGCGTGTGCGTCTGTGTGTATGTGTCTATATATGTATGTATGTATGCAAGAGAACGACGGCCGCAGAGTGAGAGAGAGGAGTCGATGCTGCGGTGGTGGCGCGAACTTTAGCCACGGCTGCTGCTCCTGCATCATCGGACCGCGTCGACGTCGTCGTTGTGCCTGGCGATTTTGCGCGTCGAGAGCTTGTCGCCTGTATACCTATCCCTAAAGCTTCCTCTTTCTGCTCACTCACTCGCTCTCGAACCGCGATGCTAATCACCGCAGCGCGTGTACTGATAACTTTGGTTCCGAAAGCTAGTTAGCCGCGCGCCTGCGAGGCGCCGAATAAACTTTGCACGCGTTCGCACTCTCTGATTAGGGAGGTCCGGCGACGCCTGCCCGCGCTGTTTTTTTATTCCGAAACAGCACGCAGGAGAGTTAGCGCGTCTTATGATAGGATTTTTGGGGAAATCCGGTTACGCGCTCGCACGCATGGGTGCGTAGATAGATATATATACGTGCGTTGCGTCGGGTCGTCTAGATTTTCGAGAGATAAGGGCCATCGGACGCCGCCGCTAGAAGTGTCGAACACATGGCGCTGGATTATGCCCCCCGCGCGCGATAACGATCTCCCGGGGAAGTGTTTTCTACTGCGCGGAGGGTTTAAGATAGTGAGAGCCACCCGCTGCTTGTTCTCACTGGCTCTGATTACTCGCGGCGATACTTCGCGCGGGTAATGAAAGTTGATATTGACGTCAACGAGGCGGAGCTGTTGTATAACCCGGCGATTATACAACTGTACATTAATTTGTGGAAGTGTGGTGAGCGATGGGTTCTGGGAATGTTTCTATGAGAGTATATTATATTATATGCTGATAAAGCGGTTGGTGTAATGAACGATTCAAAAGTTCAACAGGTATAACGCGCGATTTTTCCTTAATTAAACTTTTTACGCGCACTTTCGTGTACGGTGATAGACGAGGGGTGTTTTTTTGATAAAAAACACGCATAACAAAAGAGTGCGGCGCGGAAAATACGGCTTTATTCATAATCGCAGTCTCGCGGTGTGTATTACATAGCGCGAAAAATGTTATAGTACGAAGGTGTAACGTGCTATTTCAAACGACTTTACGAGCAAAGTTCAGGGCGAACTTATATACACGCGCGCGCGCGCCTTATTTTCCTCGAAAAAAGCGCGCATCTCATACCGCGCGGTTTACGAAAACCAGTTATACATCGCGTGGCGTGTGAAAGAACCACCCGATCGTATAGAATATTATTACACGGCATCGCGGCATTATTGAAATAGAAACGCTTGTTCGATACGCTACAACCGCAAGCGCACGTTGAATGCCTTCGGTTATAGAACGTTTTATAATTAAAACAATCTTTATCCAATCCCAGGGACGTTGGTGTTCTATCTTGGGTGAAAGGTGCAGGGGGAATCGATTCTCTCACGGGCGAAGAGGCGATAAAGTGCATATCTTTCTCGGTTATCTGTCATCTTCCAAAACGGTCGCTCGCTCGCTGTGGATGCTAAGGCACGTCTGTTACACGTCGATCTTGCCCCGGTTAATTTTAGACTCGTCCTTTTGCTTTTATCAGCGGGACAGAGAGATAGAGAGAGAGAGTATATGAAGCGAGCGCACGGCTGCGCAACAGTACTGTATATATTGTCCGTTTCATTATTCATCCGCTTTTCAATCATCCAATTCTGCCCTCCTCCTCCTCCCCGACGCGAATCTCCCCTGGCGTCTATATTTTCATACTCGTCAAATATTATTTGTTGATAATGCAAAAACAATGGAGGAAATTGGATGTAAAGTTATATGAAGGAGCCTCGGATGACTTATAGTCGATAACTGTTAATCAAGGTGGATCGGATGGGATGTACTCTGATAGTGCTGAGGGACGTGAATAATGAAGTTCATTCTCCAAGAAGATTCGAGGTACAAATTGAAATGGGATTTCAAAGGTTGTGGCTATTTGTGGATTGTTCAATTCAATGTTTGACTGGGTTTTGAAAGGGAACGGACCGGATAAAGGGCTGGTATTTTTTATCCTGTATCGACATCGAAAACAAACAGAGTGAAATTTGATTGCCCGTATAGTGTAGTTTCGCACGCATGTAGAAATGAAAAAAAAATTGCGTTTTAAGAGACCAAAAAAGTAGAAATATGTTTCTATGGATAATTCTATAGACACTGGCAGGAATTAAAATGAATGTCTTGTTTAAAAATATATTTCAGAAATAAAGCATGTTGCAAAATAACATATTACAATACTAGGGTCTTAAGTGTCCCACTATTGCACGACGTAAAATTAGCGCCCGAGCGTAGCGAGGGTGATAAAATTCACGTCATGCAAAAATGGGCTACTGAAGGCACTAGAGTGGTATACGATATTTTATAGGACGTTTACCTAAATCCGCTATCATGCAGCAGTCCAGTATTGGACCATGCGGTTGCGCCCGAGCGTAGCGAGGGCGATAAGCTCGGTGCAATAACTGACTACTTAAGTCACGGATAGGCGTGATCTAAGCGCGGATGTAGGTCACGTAGTGCTATAAAATAAATAGTAAATACGTGTATCTATAGTTTGCTTATCATATTCTTTCTTGATTCTGATAACATAGATATTGGAAACAAAAGTACTTACAACTTTTTATTTTGAACACGTATTTAATATAGACTCTTTTGAACCTGGACAAATGAACGTTATTGCCCGTTACGTTAAATATTATACATTTATTCGTTACTAATTTATCTCGAAAACTAAAACAAAAACACATAAGTACATTATTAATCTACCAAAGTCCCATAATATATACAATATTACAAAATCAGCCACCGATAATTTCGTCCAATTACTCAACCCCGTCCGCAACCTGCACCACCAGCCTCATCATTTCCACCGTCCACAAAACGAATCCGCTTCATTAATTTATACTCTCACATACAGCCTCATCACCATCATCATCATCATCATCAATATAATTTTCCACGAATCGACAGGAAAATCCCCGGCAAAATTTCGCGGTCTCCGCACCGCCGGCGCCCGAGGCGCCAAGTTAAGCCCCTCTGTGCTGTTTGCTTATTAATTTTTTCATCTTTGAAATGCGCGCGTGTATATATGCTCGTACAATATACACGGCAGATTAAAAGATCAAAGGGACACAGGCTGTCGCGAGCGGCCACAGCTGAAAAAAAATTTAATTATAAGCTAAGTGCACCCTTGTCTGTTTATTGGATCTGCAAAACAGTCGCACGCTCGTGCGCGCCTGGCTCGACAACGCTATCGCCATATATGCGGGAACATTGATTATTGATTGAGCGAAATATGAAAGAGCTGCTGCTGCTGCTGTTGCTGCTGGTGTTGTTGTTATTGTTGCTGTGTGTTTTTTGTTCTCTCCTATATGCAGTGTACATACGAATGAATTTTATAAAAGTTTTTTGTACCCGCGCGCGAGCCCGAGCGCGGAAATAAAATTGAAACGGCCGTTATCAAGGAATCCTTTCGATTGACTGACCCCGCGACAATATTGCGCGTATTGTATGCGTATGTACATATAGAACAACCAAAAATACATATATAAGCTGGTAGGTATAGGAATACTTCTATTAATATTTTAAGACGTATACGCGCGCGATTCTTGCCTCTGCCACGTGCGACTTTCGCGTTCACCTGCGCGGGGAGTATAGAAGGTACTGGCACACGTTCGAAACTTTGCGAGACGTGTCTGCAGCGCGAACTCGGCGAGAGAAAGTCCGCCCCGCGAGCCGTTAAGATGCCTCACTCTCTGCGGAACATACAGCGCTACACTCACTGGGGCTTTTTAAACGCGCGCGCGTGATTTAATAAAAATTCAATAACGCCCGCGCAAAAATTCAATGAAAATTTCCCGATAGCGCGCTCGGTTACTGTATTTTTTTTTTTTTTATTATTATTAAAATTTCGGGTTATTCCGCGCACCCGCGCGCGCGAGGCATTCCGAATAGTTTAATTAACAGCTATAGGAAAACGTGGAGGGAGAGAGAGAGAGCCCCGGAGGATGAGATTTCCAATCGACGCTCGAGAGATAGAGAATAGTACACTATATATGTGTGTATAGTACATATATCTATATAGGCGAGCGTGCGCGCGTTAATTAGAAATCCATCGCGCGGGATTTTCCATTGTGTCTACGTCTGTGTGAGAGTGTGAGTTGTATGTACAACGCTGACCGAAAGATCGAGAGTACAGCGCGCTCCGACCGCGGACTCGAGGCATCTTGACGTACAGAGCGAGCGGATCTCTGGCAATTATACGGCGCAATGTAATATGGATTAGCGGGCGGCGGGCTGCAAGTATGCGATTGACGATCTCCTGATTAGCCGCCGGGGGGAGGGGGGGGGGGCGCAGCCGAGCGCGGCGGTTCGCCAGTAGCTAGTGGCTAACCCAGTAGCTAATTGTTGGTATTCGATAATTGAAGGCGAGCGGCAGAGTAGCAGCGAGTATAGCGAGCCATAACAATGACGCCGAAATAATTCAAGGCGCGCATTGTTGCCGATTTTCCCGAAATTTACCTCCTCCCTCCCCACTCCCCGCAAATAAGGCGAGCGCTCGCTGTGTGTGATTATGCTATGTGTATACATACGGTTGGCAGAATGCGAGCAACACGTTGCGCTGATGCGTATGTATACATGTATGTATATATAAAGTTAGCGTGTGTATATATATGTGTGGGATGTCCCGGTAGCACACAGCAGAAGGTATACATACTTGGGAATTAGAGTTGCGCAAGAATTCAAATAACCTGACGTCGTCTACGCTTCTGTGTACCGTGCAGTGTGTTATTAATTTGAAGGCGACGATTATTCTGTTAGAGAGAGAGAGAGAGAGAGGGAGAGAGAGCGAAAGGTGAATTAGTTGTCCCGCTCGCGCGCGACGAGGATTGTTCGTGGTGTGACGGATGAAATTAGAGATACCGGGCGATATAGAGCGGGGTCTTCATTATTCACGCGCGCGCGCGCGCTGTGAGCTTGATTTTGGCGCACATCGCTCGCGGGGATTAATGTTTGATTGTTTTTCGGCCGGACGGCGTGAATTTAGGATTTGGGTCTGGCGTATGTGTATGTGTGGAAAAGGTATTGGTATATACATATAGAGCGGGGTTATATCGATGATTTTCGAAGGTGAAATGTGCAACGGTGATTAATTATGAAAGGGGAGAGTTGGAAGGTGTTTGTGAATCATTAGATTTGCAATTTATCGTTGTCGGTTATTAAAATAAACGTATCCGATAATTGTTTAATAGCACACGGAGAAAAATGTTCTATTAAAAATTACTATGTTTTATTGTAACCGGGGGACAAACTTGAATTCTTAAAAAAATTACTATGTTTTCTAGCAAAAATTGCTATGTTTCTAGTAATTTTTACTACATTTATAGCAATTTTTGCTATAAAACATAGTAATTTTTTTAAGAATTCAAGTCTGTCCCCCGGTTACAATAAAACATAGTAATTTTTAATAGAACATTTTTCTCCGTGCAGCGGTTGGTGATGCAAACTTTCCATATTTCATTCCCTGGTAGAAAATAAACCAACTCGGATGGCTTATCTACTAACTGTTGACCAATAATTTAGGCCAATGAATAAGAGAAATATTGACCAACGGTTAACCAACGGTTGGTGGACTATCAATCAATAATAAAACATTGAGTAAATCATAAAACAATAATAGAAATTAATAAGAAATATAGATATGTAAAAAGATTTTGATACATAAACAATAATAAAAATTATTGTAATGCATTAAAAAAATGTTTGAATGAAGTAAATTTATTTGAAGGTTAAGTAGACAGCGTAGCACGTGGGCTATGCTCCGAAATTACTGTCCGCATCCCGCTTTCCGCAAGACAAGCACACATGCACATAAATACACACATATTACATACACACGAGTGCGATTGCAGGTTCATGTGTTATGTATAGGTAAAAGTATTTAACTGCGCAGACTCATACCAGTCACGTGACGGGATTGCCGGGATCGCGTGGTTTTGCTTCACTGTAAAGGACCGACTCTCTTCCAGCCGTAGGAATTTTTCAGATTTTCTTATTTTTTGACTAAAGAAATAATTCACCCTTAACAAAAAATTAGCTCTTAGCGTATTTTTATTTGCTCCATCCAGAGCTATCTTGCAGTAATATATGCTCCTAAAAATTTAGTAATAAAAAGCTAGGATGTGTAATTATCATTTATTCACATTAACGGTAGCATTTCCAAACAATCAAAAAAACTGAAGGTAGAGCCGAATAGAGCAAATAAAAATACACCAAGAGCTAATTTTTTGTTAAGGGTAGATTATTTCTTTAGTCAAAAAATAAGAAAATCTGAAAAATTCTTACGGCTGGAAGGGGGTCGGTCTGTAAAGGTCAGATGGTAACGGAGCACCGTGTAGAAAACGGAGCAATACGAGTACGAAGAATTTATGTAGGATACTTTCAAATTTTAAATGTAGAATAGCTTTTATGTAGGATTCTTACAAATTTTAAATATAGGATACTTTAAAATTTAAAAAAATGTAAGTATCCACCTGTACATGTCCTGACTTACGTCAAAAAGTCACGCACACTACACATTAACACGCCCTAACCTCGATTTGAACAAACAAAACTATACCCGTTACCGATTTAACCATATTTATCTGAAGAAAAATACTATTAATATGTGAGTTTTGATTATTCTATGAATAATACAAATTTTGAGAGTTTTATTTAAATAATAAGTTGTGTAAATGATTTTTATTTAAGATTTTTAATATTAAGCATTCATTGACCAAGCGCAAGGGTGATTCCGTGACGAAATAAGCGGTATTTATCGCTAACTGTTGGTTAAACGGTTGGCCAAATCCTTGCGATTTGGCGAACGGATGGCGTACGGTTGGTTACAATTTCTACCAGAGTTTCCATTATAATTTTAGAGCTTTCTGGTTCAATAAACGACGTTTTGCAAAGATTATTCGGTATCGCGAAAGAACTATATATACCCTTAGACCTTGTTACTAAAAAAAAATTCCAATCTTCGAGCCCTTTGACAGACTATAAAAGGCGGTTGTTGCTGTTGTTGCTGAGCTTCCCCTAAGCAATCCCTCCCAATTACCTACCTCGTCGCAACGTAGCACGTGTATTATGATGAGCGAAGTCTATGCAAATAATTTAATACGCGCGCCTGCTGCTTAATGCACATAAAGCGAGTGTTGTGTGCCTGTATGTGTATGTGTGTGTCTTGTACTCGCGTACGCCACGTATCCGAAATCGAGGCTACTGAGAAAATGGTATGTGAGTGATGGCAAAAGTGAATCGATTTCATGATGATTTCAAGCGATTTTAAGAATCAGAATGAAATCAATTTAAATTGGTTCTGTATGCGGAAATTCTTACGTTTTTAAATTATAGATTAAAATAATTTAACATTGTATTTTAAAACTTTATATTGTGAATATAGATAATTTGCGCAATACTTTTAGATTTTTTAATGATTTTTTGCAGAAATTTGTAGAATCTTTTTTGTAAGGCATTATTCCGAGTAAAATAATTTTATTATTTACTTTGAGTAGCGATATGAATATTGCATACCAGTATAGAGTACATAGAATAAAAGTAGAAAACGCGAGCTTCTATTTGCTTTTCCAATAAAGTTAATATGAATTTTCAGCATTTATCAGTACATTTTTGTAACTTAAATGAAAATTGGAAATTTTTATTATTTAATTATAAAAAAAGGAAAGAGAAGCTCGCTTTTTCTACTTTTATTCTCTCTATTTGATATGCTATAGAGGATCTATCTTGACTGAATGATTTATATTTTGAGATCGTAAAACGTATCCGAAGGTCGTAATACATCCATCATTACCCGCAGATAGTACGCTATCCTAGTAAGTATTTATTGTACTTAACATTTGTACTTTTTTTTATTAGTTTGAACAAATAACAGTTTCCTATTGAGACTTTGAAACACTTTTTGGAAAAATTAATACTTTCGTGTTTTTTATGTCACTTCGAAGTAATGAAAATGACTTAAACCCCATTTTATTACACTAATATAAAAAGACGAACGTTTCTATTTTGCGATAAATATGTAATGAGATAAAAATGTAAATAGGGTGACTTCACCAGTGAATGAACAAATAAGGAAATTGTAATTTTTGTTATTCAATCAAGAGTCTTAAAAATGGATTAAATGTAAAAATCTTTCTGAATTAGTATTTTAAAATCTTCAAACTTTACGTCAGTGACAAAATTTTAGATAAAGAATAAAAGTAGAAATTTTGTTAAGAAGAAATCTGTAAATATATCCTAAAAACCAGTAAATGAACACGTCGTGCTAGTGACTGAACACTTTGAAACCAGTGAATGAACACTCACTTTGTATGTACTTATGTAAGTTCAGTAACAGTAATTTTACAATCTGAATGTTGAAAGTTGACACCAGGATAATAATGATACACTTTATTTATTAAAACTAAACATTAAATATGAAATATTATTGATTTTTCACACAGTATAGTATGAGGTCCGAATAACGTTCGTTCACTGGGTTGCCAGGATAAGACTCGTGGCCCAGAAAAGAAGTGTTCGTTCGTTCACTAGATTCAGTAGTATAACATGAACCGAAGTTGGAATACGTAAATTATATTTAACTTTTTTCTTAAAAATAATGTCGAATCGCCAACTAATAAGTATAAAAATTCATTTTTAGACGTAAAATTTTAGCACCAAAAATTTCGATTTTGAAAAAACTTCAGTATATGCCTACAGTACATCTGCGTCACCCTTATAGCGAATGGCGTATATTTAATTTTCATCACGATATCGCAATATTAATAATTTTTTTCATCCAAGGCAATTTATTTCATAGTATGTATAATATATAAAATGAAAGGAAATTTCGCAAAAATTTCAAAATCATGATTATATTTGATACACAAAATGTACAAATTTTACAATTTTAAATATTATATCAAAATGTTCATTCACTGGTGACTGTTCCAATACTTGGGTTATCTCTAAAACTTTGCAGAGGTCTTTTTCAATTATTAAACTTTAATACTAAATAGTTAGATTATGGCAAATTGAGAATTCGTAACACAACTTTTGTCGTTGAAGATAAAAATTTGTGATTCTGACTTTTTGTTATTAAAAAAATTGCCATGACTTTTTAATAAGTTTATCAGCCGCGAATAGCCTTCAACAATGTTTCCTCAAAATTTAAAAGCAAAATTAAAAAAATCGGTTCAATGGGAAGAAAATGGCAGCGAGCTTAAACAAAAAAAAAAAAATTCCACGTTCCCGAAAAGTGGACCTTTTTAGACAATTTTTTACATGCTCGGAATTTAGCGTATGCGGTACACCAATATGGATTACAGGTCTGGTTTTCTAGGTTGAAAATGAAGATTTTTCACCTTGTCTCGTTTATGCACTGAGAGAAAAATATGTTTATATTTAACATGGTATTTTAACTATTAACATATATATTTTAATAGTTATAATGCCATGTTAAATATAACCATTTTGAGAAAAAATTTCAATTTCTCTCTAAACTAATAGCAGCAAGAAGTTACTTAAACAAAAAAGTTACATAAAAGTTAAAAGTTCCAGAGATTTCTCCATATACAATCAGGAAGTATATAATGCCTTACAGACGACAAAAAAAGTTACGCAAACATAAACAATCTGTTGAATAATCAAATGCGAATGGCTTGAAAATCGCTCCTCTCCCTTCACAGCCGTCACCAACTCTTTCCTGAACCTTACCGAACCTTACCCCCGATTTCGGCTTCGGTTCGGCTGCACATAGATATCAAAAGCACAGGAAACCCGGCTACTGGAGTGCCTAGGGTGACTATACACCAGTTAACGAACATTTTCTTTATATATATGAAAATATCAAGCTTTCTATCTATTGTTTATCTAACATGACGATAATTTTCGAATCCTTGAACATTTTTATTTCATTTTATATAAAGATTCTGCATAAAAGAAATTATCTTGTTAAGAATAAAATCATAAAATCGCCGCTATTAAGTGTTTATTCACTGGCGATGTATTCCTTCACTGGTGAAACGTATTTAGATACTAAGATTGCGTGTTCCTTTACTGGCTTTTACGAGATATTTACAGATCTTCATTAAATAAAATTTTTACTTTGATTCTTTATTCAAAATTTGCTCACCGACGTAAAGTTTGAACATTTTAGAATATAAATTTCAAAAGGGTTTTACTTTTAATCCATTTTTAAACCACTTAATTAAATAACAAAAATTACAATGTCCTTATTCGTTCCTTCACTGGTGAAGTCACCTTATAAGATAATGTGAGAACAGAAAACATTTTATGTATTATTTTATAAGTATTTAGCTTTACGTATCTTTAGGGTGTAATTTTGCAAAAATAATAAATAAATTATATACATCCTAATGTAAATGATAAAAAAATGTTGTCTAATAAATCTATTTTCAAATTTAAAAAATTATTTTTTGTTTCACTTTTGCGTTTACAAATAAAGAAACTAACACGTCAGCACTGGTATAATTGTGCCCTAGTACAAGCAATCTCTATATAACATATCCAGACAACCGTTTGTGAGAATGAATTTACGATTCAAAGGTCACAGGTGTCAGTAAAGAAAGTTTTGTTTTCTGCACATAACGTTATTAGCGATTCGTATCGACAATGAATTTACAAACAAGAAATCGATTTCAACACAAAATGGAATCGATTTCATCTCACCACTCAAGTGATTTTCATTGCGAGTGGCCCGGTCCTCGTCAGAAATTGATAAAAAGCCGGAGTGGTAAGTTTCTTAACTCGCGCGTGCGTGTAAAGTGGTAGAGATTCGACGTTGGTCGGGTTGTTGGGCTACGGAGGGGATGTAATTACGGTTCAATTGGTCAAAGGCGCGCGGAGCGGCGATTCGCGGGCATCGGTAATTGTACCCGGAATGTCTTATTGCAACCTGTTGATTAATTAGTTGCATTACGATTGTGGGTTACGGTGCTCCGTATAGCGCATTCCGTTATTAATAATAAGCTTCATATAATAACCGTGCGCACCCTAAATTCGCCATGCTGTACAGATACTAGTGATATTGGGCACATTTAGTGTCTACACAAAGCCCTTACACAGGACTTTTATAGCACTGCTAAGTTCTACACAAATAATTAAGAATAATTAACACAAAAATATTAAGAAAAAATGTACACATATATAGTCCACACTGAAATAGTTTATACGATTAAAGTCTACATCATGTGTAGATCATATTGATGTAGATTTTAACTGTGCACAATTTATCTCGATAAATAGTTTGTGTGCCGAAATTCTTTGTGTAGACTTTATTTGTGTAGAATTTTATTATATTTTAAAGACTTGTACATTATTGTCGTATATAAAATACTTGTTTACAATGTTGACGAAAGTCGTCGATTAAATTCACATACTTAATTATAAGTAGTTTTTAATCAATTATATAAAATTTGTTTTCAATTGGGGGCCCGGAAACGAAAAGAGACATACCGTGATTTTGCAGAAAAAGTATTCTCCAACGATCCGAATTTGAAAATTGAGCAAACCTCATTTCTTAAAGTACAGGCATGTAAAAAATTGAAATGCGCATTTTTCTGTAAAGAAATCAAATTTTCATCTTTATTAGTTTTATTAAAAATCTCAATAAACTGTTTTTTTTTGCGAAAAAAAGTTTAATGTAATTTTCTGTTCAACTCGCCAGAACTTCGTTCAAATCAACTATTTCTTTCATAAATTTTTCACAATAAATTTTGGAGTATTAGCAATATTATAAACCATAGCGGAATGATAGAGATTGATATTGAATCAAATAGCGAATTTTAAAACAATACTTTTCGCTATTTTAAACCTGTATTTTCAAATGCAATAGTTGTGTAACGAATTTCCGAATTCTAACTACTATATTCTTAAACGCTTAAGGAAGTTTTTTGGAAAATTCCAGTACTCTATGTATTGTTGCTAAATAGAATTTTTCGTGATTGTTACGATAAATGCTGTTGAAGGCCGCCCGCCACGGTACACGTGTTACGACGTGCCCACGACACAATCACGAAAAATTGTACAACAATACATAGACTACTGATATTTTCGTGTCGTGCGCACGTCGTAACATGTGTACCGTGGCGCGCGGCCTTCAACAGCATTTATCGTAACAATCTCGAAATAATTAAGCTAATGATAGTACGAAAGAAATAGTTGACTCCAACACTTGTGTTTATTTTATTTTTAATTTATAATTCTATTAATGATCATTTGATAAGATCGGTGTATATAAGGAAGATTTTTTTTTATTTTCACTTATCGCAGTCATGAAGGTTTTGTGTATTTTGTTGTGCGTCGTTTTCGCGAGCGGCTTCTATATAGGTAAAAGCATAGACTTATATAGATAGACTGAGCCCTTCATTAGAAAGAGAGAGCAATAGTGGCAGGCTCTCTTTCTCTTTCTAATCGTGATAGTGGTAGGGAGAAGGAGGAGAAGGAGCAGCTGTATATATGTATATGTAGATCTGTATCATTTACACTTAATATATTTAATACATAGACTTGTTTTATACTTTATCGTTTATTGGGATTTTTATTAAAGAAGAATAAATAAACGTTGTAATGGTTTGGAGCTGTTGTATCTGTAAGCTTTCTGTAAAATTTGAGGTTATGTGTATAAAATCCCTCACTCTACCCGCTGTACGAGAGAGAAAGAGAGCCTGCCAGCATATCTCTGTCCTTCAATTCCGGTACTCGTCGGCCCGTAAGATCGCTCAGTCTATCTGTATAAGTCTATGGGGAAAAGAGATTTGAAATAGTATTTTTGTTGATTAAAATAAATTATTCAATTACATATCATATTTTAATTTCTAATAGATAACAATAAAACACATGAAGAAAAAATTGTTGAAGGATATAAAGTTAGAATAGAAGATGTACCACATCAGGTAAATACATATCAACTCAATTTTGTAACATTCATTCCTTAGGAGCAATTTTTTTAATGTAACTGGTTAAAAAATTAATAGATATTTGATAAATTTATTAATAGAACTATGAACTATATTAATAGACGTACTTGCTTTATCGCATTGTATTGAATAAATTTCATACAAAACAGTTCATAGAAATTTAAAAGTTTTTTAGAATAATTCAAGAAGATGTTGAATCTGATTAAAGTTCCTTATATCTTCTATATCAACATAATAATTTCAATATAAATCTTTAAGTCCATAGCTCTGAGGATGAAAGTATTTAAATTTGTTTTTAGGCTAGCTTGCTTTGGTTCAGAACAGATAACATCTGCGGTGCAACTATTATACATGAATCTTGGGTTATAACTGCTGCACACTGTGTTAAGTAAGATTTCATTTAATTTTTATAATTATTTCTATATAATAGAACTTCTTATAACAAATTAAATTAATCTCTTCATTGCAAAATAGAAATAAATCGCTTATATCAGTACGAACTGGTAGTGGATACAGAAAAACTTTAGGTATAGTACACAGAGTTGAGAAAATTATAATGCATGCGGATTTTGAGGCCAACAGGAAAAACAACGACATTGCTTTACTCAAGGTAATTAAATACGTTTATTTTATCTGTGAATTACTTAGAAAGGATTTAGTATAGATATAATATTACTATTCATGACAATGTCAGTATTTTAATGTGTGTAATAATAGTTTTATACAACTTCGAAACTTGTTAAATAAATTTCAGTACAAATTTTAATTTTTGATTAAGAACTAAGAAAGTGTGACTCATACGAATATTTTCATTCTATTTTTCATCCAGCTTACACAGCCTATTCAATTTAATAATGAACAACGACCTATAGAAATTGCAAAGCCACACAATATTCCCAGAGAAGGTGAATTGATGCGGATTTCTGGTTTTGGAAACATAGGGGTAAATTCTTATCACTCACAAAGATAAGTTTTCGTTTTTTTCTAGAATTTCTTTAGTTAATTTAATTAAGTATTTTTAGGAACATCTGAAGAAAAGTGATGTTTTGAAGGCTGCATACGTACCTGTAATGAATCAACAATATTGTGAAAGTGCTTACGAGACAGGTCACATAACCAATAATATGTTTTGTGCGGGCAATGGATACGCTGATGCGTGCTATGGTGATTCTGGTGGACCTGGTGTTATTCATGGTAAACTCTATGGAATCATTTCCTTTGGTGCACATTGTGCATCGAGAATATTTCCTGGGGTGTACACTAGGTTGTACAAATACTATGACTGGATTGAAGAAAAAACTGGACTCAGATTCTAAAATTTATAAACCTAACTTATTATAAAAGATACTTGTTTTACTTTATAAAAATAAAATTTTGACAATAAAGACAAAATTAAACTTGATTCTTCCTATGGGTTTTTACTCGTAGCGAGGTTTTTTCCTATAGTACACTCCACTTAGTAGTTCAGCGATACAACCGTTTTTGCTCTATAACTTCTGATAGTGTGGAAATGCCCTTACAGGGCAACGCACAACCTCCTCTATTATGATTTCCTTCTTCAAGGAGAGGTAACTGGAATCGCCCAGGCTCCTCCTACGTGGATTTATTTCTACGTAAGTGGCTCCTGGACGGTGATCCGGGCAGGCTGTACCTCACTGGTAGGGGGCGATGGAGGGGGCCCCCACCATCCCTTCTTTCCTTCTTTTTCTTCCTGCTAATAACGTCACACGATTAGATACTGAACGATTACTCCCAAAATAAGCAACAACTATATATCATATCCAACAATTCCCACTTGGAGCGTAAAGTTATACTTTATGATCTTGATACGAAAACTACTGTTTAATAATCATCTTTCTAAAAAAAAAATCGCTGCCAATTCATTGGTACGTAGTTTTCTCCAAATTAACGTATTGTTTATATATATATATATATATATATATATATACACCCGTATTTCTCGGAACCTAAGCCAGATAGAGAAAAATGGTTCAGACAAAAGTTATAGGGGACAAAGGGGGCCACATAATGGCGCTAACGTCTTTGACCTTGAACTTGACCTTTGAGGTTATTTCAAGGTCAAAATGGTTTTTTCATATGGAAACACCTAGTTTTGACCCCGGATTCGGAAAGAGCGGGAAATTTTACGTTCAATTCATTATACCTTTTTTCAATGATTTAATAATTCATTAATATTTAAAAAATTGCATATTTTTTCTTATTATTGAAATTATTTGTTATTTGACTCTTATTTTATTTAAAAAGAAAGTAATATTTTAAATATAAAATTAAAAAATTGCTTTCTACCCTGAGATCAACTTACATTTTCAAAATCATATATAATAACTATTTTAGATTAGAGGTGTTATAGAAGTTTGTATCACATGATTTTAGAAAATGTCTGTATGGATGTGTGTGTATGCGTGCGTGGGTGTGTGTGTTGTGTGTGTGTGTGTGTGTGTGTACCGCTTTATCTCCGGATCTACGCGGTCGCTTTTAACCGGACAGGGCTCATTTTTTTTTGTTTTTTATTCCGAATTCGAGAAGAAAATAATTTTTTATGATTCACTGATTCGTTTTTGTTTTATGTCGAATTTTTGATTTTCAAAAAATCTATTTTTGAATTTTTTTAATGATTGGATTTAAATGTTTGAGTCGGCTATATAGCATTCGAAAGAGCATGAAAAAACCTATATTTAAAAAAAAAAAAAAATTCTCTAGCTATCACGGTTCTTTTATTATTAACAAAAACGGTTTTTTTTTTTAAAAGCTTATAACTCCCAAACTAAACGGTCAATGTTTTCGAAAAAAATCATGATAATGCAGAATATAAATAACTATAATCTGTAAAAATTTGAATCGATTCTTTTGGTTAGTTTTTGAGAAAAAAATTGAAAAATGAAAAAAATAAGTTTTGTATGTCCAACGATTATCGGAGTAAAATTGACTTAATCGCTTCAAAATTTCTTGTAGATGTAGATTTTGGATAGTTCTCAGTCGAGTTCGTTGGGCAAAATAATTGGTCCATAAATTTCAGAGATATTTGAGGTTAAATTTTTAACTTTTTTTTCAAATCGTAATTTCTCGAGAACGGCTCTATGTATCTGAGTCGGATAGGAAGCATTCGAATGAGAATTAAAATACCTATATTTAAAAAAATAATAATTTCTCTAGCTATCACGGTTCTTTTGTTATTAACAAAAACGTAAACATTGAAAAATGAAAAAAATGAGTTTTGTATGTCCAACGATTACTGGAGTAAAATTTACTTAAGGACGCTCTTGCACGATAATACAGTTTGTGCGCTCAGCGAGAGCACAAACTATACCATGCACGTCGTTCTGTCTCTCTCGCTCTCGTGCAGGTCGTCTGCTATTTGTGTTCATAATCATGAATTAAAGAAAATATCTCGAAATTTCCCACAGCTACGTACAATTTACAAGGTGTGGTTTGAAAGGGGAAGTCTCAATCTTTAAAGCCATATGTTTTTTACTGGTCAAAAATTTGATCCTTTTTTAGAAATACTCGATTTAACCTATTTTTTCCCGCCGTCCCATAAGAGTACATGTAAAAAATGATAATTTCAAACGTTAATTTCTCAAAATTTTCCACGGTTATAGGGTAAAATAAACATACCACAAGATTTGGTACATCTTGAACTATTGAAAATGTTATATCCCAGTTTGCAAATTTTCATGCAAGAGCGTCCTTAATTGCTTCAAAATTCCTTGTAGAGGTAGATTTTGAATAGTTTTCGGCTGAGTTCTTTGCGCAAAATATGAATAAAAGAATCAATAAAACATTTTATAAATTGAAATTATTCATTAAAATAATTCCATAAAGGACGAAATTCAAAAGAGGTATACTATTAATAGAGTAGTACGAAAATCATTTATAAAATAAAATATTTACAAAATAAATTTAAAAATTAAAAAGTATACGTAGTTTATTCTAATCTAAAAAGAAGTAAGTAGAACAGAAAACATATTAAATTATCAGATTTAAAAAAAGCGTTTAGCATCTTTAGGGTCCCCGTTGATTACGTATAAAAAATACATATTAATAAAAATAACTTAAATTAATAATAAAAAGTATTCATTTAGTTTTGAAGAGAAACGTGTCCATGTGGTTACAACCGAATATACAACATAAAAGGCGCCAGGCGGTAACGTATAAGTATTAGGATATGACATGGGTGCATGGTCACTATATATAGGTATACCTTAGCCATATCCAACTGCGGGAAAAAAATGCGAAAAGAGTTTTGTAAGGCAATGTAACTTCACAATGTATCTCTTTTCGCAGTTTTTTTTCATGCAGTTAGCACTAGCTAATTTTTTTTTTGTTTTTTGTGGGCAATGATTTTTTTTTGTAAAATATAAAATTGTATAATAATAATTGCTTTTTTATGATAAAAAGTAGAAAGAGTAAAAATAAAAAGTCACAAACCGTTTAACATAGTCTCACCATACAAAATAAAGTATTAAATTTTAAAATTGGAATTAAAAATTAATTAAAGGAATCAGTAAATTAAGTTTGAGGAAGCTACGTGCCAATGAATTGGCAGCGGTTTTTTATATAGGCTTTGATTTTTCGTAAATATCTGAAAAAATTTTTATGAATTTTAGAAATAATTATATGATTAAAATAATTTTCGCCCACACGGGCGTAAAGTGCGTAGGTTCTATAAAGTTTTGTAAGAGTATGTGAGTTATTGGGCCTCTTGGGCGTTAAGTAGTATTTTATGCTCGCTAGCTGAATAATTTTGAAGTTACAACGTGGGCGTAAAATGTAATTTTGTACGCGAGATACAAAAAGTTCTATTATGTCAGTCAAGTTAACTTATGGCCGGTACTTGACTACAATAAATTGATTTCAGTACTTTCTTGTGTTTAATTTGTATAGCTCAGAAAGATGAACAAATTTGAATACATTTCTGAGAGCAGTCATACAGTTGTTTCCGAGAGTTGTTTGCAATACTTGACTATCGATAATTGGTTTCACAACTTTCGTTTGTTTGATTTGCAGTGAACAATTTGAATGTACTTACTTACATATAATTTGTTCAGCATACAATGACTCAAAGAATTAAAAGACTTTTTCATTCGTATTTATTTGATTTCTTTTACAAAAATCATAAATATTATTATTTTATAGATTATTTGTACAGTCATGAAAAAAATTATTACCATTTGTAGAGAGTGCTTATTGAATAGATGAGATTCGAAGAAATGTCAGGACTAGACAAATTGTATTGTTTTTTATAGATTATCCAGAAGAAACGTCAATATTTGCCTTATTTTATACTTTCGTAGAAAGTTTTATATTAGCAATATTATTATTTGTACAGTCATGAAAAAAATTATTACCATTTGTAAAGAGTGCTTATTGAATGAAGAGAGTAGAAGAATTAAAAGGACTAGACAAATTATGTTGTTATAGAACGTACTTAAAAAATTAGCTTTTAAAAAACGTGTTGATTGTTTTAAAATAAATATTTAAGCTCTCATTAAAGTTTTTGGTACTCAGGTTGACGGATGTTGAGAGAGGGTGGGAGGGAGGGAGAGTGGGGTGGGAAAGAGAAGGAGGGAGAGAGTTTATACAGTCATGAAAAAAATTATTACCATTTGTGGAGAGTCCTTATTGAATAGATGAGACTAAAAGAAATAAAAGGACTAGACAAATTGTGTTGTTAGAATTTAACGTACTTAAAAAATAGCTTTTAAAAAAGTGTTGATTGTTTTAAAAAAATATTTAAGCTATCATTAAAATTTTTGGTACTCAGTTTCACGGATGTTGAGAGAGAGGGAGAGAGAGGGGAAGGAAAGAGAGAGAGAGAGAGAGAGAGAGAGAGAGAGAGAGAGAGAGAGAGAGAGAGAGAAAGAGAGAGAGAGAGAGAGAGAGAGAGAGAGAGATAAAGGGAGGGAGGGCGGGAGAGACTAATACTTGTCTTAGTTTAAACTTTTGTAAAATGTTTTTTAGATATATTTCACAACTTTTTAAGAGAAAATAATAATTACATAGTGTGATAACATTATGAGGGTTTATTATAGTATAGTATATTTTTAATATCATTAGTAAATGATAGTATTGTTATTCACAAAAGTTTTAAATTTGAATGTTTCTTCAAGGAGCTCGATAAAATGATTACATTAGTAAAATTTTTTGAAATAATATAATTAAACGCGTATATTCTTAGGTATGATGATAATTTAACAATACTATTAATTATTGTAAAGTCATATGAGAATATCATTCTTTTTATGTTTTCAGTTTGCAGGAAAAACTTATATACATACCTTATTTTATACTTTCAAAGATTATTATTAAGAAGACAAATTACATAAATACTAAAGGGATCGATATTTTTTTTAACAAATTAGATCTTAAAACGAAGCTTTTAGTTCATATTTTTATAATTTTTTTTCAGAGCATATTATAAGTATTTTCATTTTTTGGTACTAGAAATTGATTATTAAAGCCTTAAATTAGTTCTACTATAAGACTGCTATATGATAATATCATTAATTATTTTTGTAGCTTTGCAATTATTTTTTATTTATAACATTAGCAGATTTTTTTACATAAACAAACAGTTATTTTACTTTAAATATAAAATAGGTGATACGTAAACATTTATATATTGTATAAGACATGAAGGTAGATTAGAAAAGTTATTAAAAGTCTAATACAAGTGTGCAGTCACAGTTAAATTAAAGTTTTAGTACTTGAACTTTTATTGGAAACTTTCTACTTAAAATAGTAGGAAACGATACTAAAGAAAAAGTAAGTCCATATTAGCTCATATGTACAAAAAAACCTTTAGGGTACAGATTTAAATCAACTTTTAAAGGAAGCAAAAGATATACTATTGTGCATAAAAACATTATGGATCCTTTACTTCTACCAGAAAGCTATCATCATCAACCATCGTCTGAATCTCACTATAATATAATTGACATTTTATTTTCTAAAGTCAAAACTGTTACGGTTACGCGATACAATAAATTTATCTGTTAATTTTTCTTTATATATTAACATTTTTTAATTTTTCTTTATACATTGTATTTTTAAAATAACCATATATTAATTAAAAATATAAAAAGCATATAGGAAATTTCTTTTTATTTATTAAACCTGGAATGTTTACTTGATTTGTACTTCGTAATATATTCACCAAAGACTGAGAATCTGAAAATGAAATAATCACACAAAGTATCTATTTGTTATTTTCTTAATTTTATATATGTACTGTAATATTTACAGAATACATGGCTCCTCTGAAACATTTGGCGCCCCTCACCATGAGCCAATAATTAATTATTTCTTAAGGGAATCGATGAAATAATGAGTACACAAGATAATTTAATTCATTCTGTGCAACGTTTCAGTAATACAATTATTACCTTTATCAAGCACATATTATTTGGTGTAGTCAAGGGTATAAAGTATAGAATAATTATAAGCACAAGTATTGATCTCCAGTTCTTCTTATTTTATTTTATTTTAAATTTTGTGGAAAATTTTAATAAAAATTTTAACATCACAATAATAAATTAATACATAAACGAACACAATAATAAATTAACACGTAATAATAAATTAACACAATAATAAATTAACACGTAAATTAAGCAAAAGCAGTCAAGACTTTTAAAAAGAAGAAACGAGATGTTGATACTTTAACGTATAAAACGTAAGTCAACGGACTACAGCGCCAGATCTGTAATACCCAGAGACATAGGTAAAGCAGGTAACTACCTTAACAAGCCAATGTCGGCGCGACATTCGGATCTATCTGTAGAATCATTGAATTCACTAAATGAAAAAATAACAAGTCCAAGAGGGAATTCATTGAATAGAAAGTCAAACAAAGACATAATAGACAACGATACGATAAATTTTGATGAAATAATACAAAAAGAAAATGAATTCAATGATACTACGGAATTAAACAAACAATTAAGAAGTAAACATTTTGTAATATTACATGTCAACGTCAGGACGCTGAATGAAAATTTAAATAAATTGGAAGTTTTTGTAAAAAGTTTAAATAATAAACCGTCAGTAATTGTATGTTCCCAAACGTGGAAAATTCACCACATTGAACTTTTCCAACTACCGGGATACAAAATTTTTTATAATAATAGCAAAATCAACAAATCAGACGGCGTCGTATTATTTAAAAGAAATGATATAAATCAGGATACCAAAATAATTGAAATTGACAGAACAAAGTTTTTAGTTACAGATTTAAATATTAATAACAATGAAAACTTCAGAATATCAGCAATGTATAGATCACATGATATACCTAAGACTGAATTTGTACTGTCAATCAAAAAATTCATGATAGAAAATAGAAATGTTAAAAATTACAATAATTGGAGATTTTAACATAGACATAATGTACACACAGAACTATGATAACAACATTAATCAAGAATTTCTAAACAATTTCTTAGCATATGAGTATATTCCATGTTTCTATGGTGTAACCAGACCTTCATCTATTGGACAAGGAGGTACATGTATTGATAATTTCTTTATAAAATTAAACACAATAACTGTAAAGTCATATACAAAATTACAAACCCTTTTAATGATCACTTTCCACTATTCGTACAATTTAATAATGTAAGAATGTCGTTTAACGAGAAAGAAATAAGAAAAAAGTCAACTATGATAAATTAATAAATATTGCTAAAGATGTGGATTGGAACAGAATGTTAACAATACAAGAACCTAATTGTGCAACAGATGAAATTATAACGACAATAAAGCAATGCGTTGAGAATGCGAATATAGTTATTAAGGGAGCTAGACATCTTTTTTCTCTGAAATAAGAAGTCACATTTTAATACATAAATGTAAACTAATTATTTCATACTTTTTACATATAAAAGTGGGTATATTTACCTTACCTTAAAACTTTCTCCGATGGGCCTTTTATATGGTCCAGAACCATAGTCATCGATGAAACAAGTTTTTTCACTAACCGTAAGCTTTGAAATTTTCCTGTGGATGGATTGACTCCAGATTTGAACTAAATTACTCCTGAATAGTATAATTCTCATATGAGTATAGGGATTTAGGATTAAATGTCGGAAAAAATTTTTACATCAGAAAAATTATGAAAAAATATAAAAAATTTAAAAAAATTAAAAAAAAAACTCTTGAAAAACAGCACAATTTTTTTTTCTCATTAGATCAAAAATCCCTACACTCATATGAGAATTATACTATTCAGAAGTAATTTAGTTCAAATCTGGAGTCAATCCATCCACAGGAAAATTTCAAAGCTTACGGTTAGTGAAAAAACTTGTTTCATCGATGTCTATGGTTCTGGACCATATAAAAGGCCCATCGGAGAAAGTTTTAAGGTAAGGTAAATATACCCACTTTTATATGTAAAAAGTATGAAATAATTAGTTTACATTTATGTATTAAAATGTGACTTCTTATTTCAGAGAAAAAAGGTGTCTAGCCCCCTTAAGCAAAAAAGAAGTGATAGAAATTGTACACCAAGAAAAAAATGGATCACTAAAGCAATAATTGTTTCGTGTAAAAAGAAAGAATTACTGTATAACTTGTGGAAAAAGAATAAAGAATCTACAACGTTAAAAAAAGAATACATGGAGTACGTTAAGATGCTAAATAGAGTAATTAAAGATGCGAAGGTTAAGTACGAAAAAAATAGGATTAACGATATTTCAAATGATTAAAAAAAAACTATGGAAAATAATAAACGAAAAAATGGGAAAAAACAAAAAAAGTAGATAACAAAATCAAAAATATACAATATAATAGAAGTAAAGTTAAAGACAAAACCGCCCTAGCGGAAATCGAAAATGTTAAAAAAGTGTAATAAACTGTAAAAAAACGTAAGAAATCATAAGAAAATATAAGTAATCGTATATTTATATTGGATTTCGGACGTTTTTTTACACTTTCTTACATTTTCTTACATATTTTTACAGTTTCTTACATTTTCTTACCGTTTTTTACTTTTTTAAAATTCTGCATTTTTTCATTTATTTTAACGTAACGTAAAAAAGTGTAAAAAAATGTAAAAAAGGAATGAAAAGATATAATAAAATGTAAGAAAGTGTAACACTTTACAGTTTTTTACAGAAACTTGCATCTTTTTACTTAATTTTACAGTTCTATACAATTTATTACATTTTTTCACATTTTATTACATATTTTATTTTTTATTTCGTTAGAACCAAAATATGGAAAACTGTACATAAGTCTCAAAAGAGAACGAAAAAATGTAATCAAACGTGAGAAAGTGTAACACTATAGTTTTGTACAGGAACTTACATTTTTTTACATAATTTTACATTTCTATACAATTTATTACATTTTTTCACATTTTATTACATATTTTATTTTTTATTTCGTTAGAACCAAAATATGGAAAACTGTACATAAGTCTCAAAAGAGAACGAAAAAATGTAATCAAACGTGAGAAAGTGTAACACTATAGTTTTGTACAGGAACTTACATTTTTTTACATAATTTTACATTTCTACACAATTTATTACATTTTTTCCGCCTTTTATTATATATTATATTTTTTATCACCTTGGAACCAAAACATAAAAAAACGTGAAAAAAAAATAATACAAGAAAATTTAAGAACGTGGATTACTTCATAGTTTGTTACAGAAACTTACATTTTTTTACATCATTTTACATTTTTATACAAATTATTACATTTTTTGCCTTTTATTATATATTTAATTTTTTACTTCGTTAGAACTAACATATCTAACTAGGGGAGCTGCGCCCCCCTATATAGATATATACAATCTTAATTAAAAAGAAATACTCGCGGCACATATGCACATATACACTAATACCGCGAAAAGGAGAAAAACAGAAGGAGAAAGCTCAATACTAATCTGGCTTAGCCCTGCGACCTGCGTGCATGAGTACTATTGCAGCAGTCGTAACGGCTACCTCGGCTAGGCTATGTTCGCACACTAAGTACCTACAGCGGACACATGCGACTCGCGCGACCGCGAGTGCTCTCTGTGTATAAGATATATCTATAGGATAAGATATGGACCCCGCGCGCTTTCTGCTACTCTATAGCGAGTAGTGCTAGTGCGACATGCCGTTGATTGTGTCCATGTATCCATGGTGTATTGCTACGTGTGATGTCAACAACTGCATCCGTGGTGAATGTCATTCCTTTCACCGTGTCCGCCGCTTAACGATGATTCGTCGGAGATGGGAAGGCAGTGTTTCAACGTCGAGAGCACATTTAGTAAGCCCTTTCTCGTTCCTAACCTCTCTGATGGGTGAGCTGATAACACTGTCTCTTGTTGCAGGTATCTGTGGCAGGGAGAATAGTGTAAACGACGGGCACTGCTGCAGACTGTTTCTTGGGTGTGTAAATGTTGTCTGGGTCATCTATTTATTAATTAATGTGTCATTTCTAGGTGCTCAACTTTCCTTGTTTGGCTCTGATACTAGTGACTATGTGTACAGTTAATCTGTTGCTTGTGTCTTCAGCGACTCTCAGGGAGGAGCTGTTTCCAGCAGTAAAACAACGGTTGAAGGTCTCCACCAGTCCTTCCCCTTTAGTGGTTACAGGTAGCTGGTACAGCGAGTGAACAACATCCATTGCTGAAGACTTTTCATTTGCATGGTATGTTTTTTGTGTCCTCTATTTATTAGTCATATGTGATTTTTTAGAGCTCAACTTTCCTCGGTTGTCCTTCAGAATAGGGACTGATCTGCTGCTCATGTGTTTTGTTAATCCCTAGGCTGAGGCAGTCCCTGATATTGATACACAATTGACGGTCTCTGTCAGTATCTTCCTCCCAGGTGACGTGGTTACTGACGTACAGCAGACTGGCATCCATGGAATAGTGCCAGCCCAGACGATCTTATAAGTGATCTTTGAGTGCTAGTGCTTTAGAGTGTGAGGGGATAGGTAATAGGAACTGGGGGATATAAAAGTACTGTGTGTATGGTTCAATGCAATATGGGTAGCTAGTTGCCCCTGGTAATATTGGCTCGACTAGTTAATTTCTAATTTTAGTCAGGGTGTAAGAACTCGTTTCAGGATATCTGTTGTATTAAAATACATCACTATGTATTTCGCAGACTTCTACCCAGTGAGACTTACCTATTTAATAGTTTCCTACAGAGTGTAGACTGACAGAGTCAGCTAGAACATTGCATATTTTATGCATTGAAATTTACCATATTACAAAATTTATATATCACATACATTACACAGAAGTTTTTTTTGTAATTATGATTGTAAAATTTATAATAAAAAATGTAATAGATAAAAATAGCATGTTTAAAAATATAAAAATGTAAGAAAACATAAAAAATAGTTGATAATACATAATAAAATGTAAAAAATTGTAAATAAATGAAAAAATACGTAATAGAACGTATAAAAATGTAAATAAACAAAAAATACGCCATAAAATATAAAAGAAAGTAAAAATACGTGAGAATGTGTAATAAAATATAATAAAGCGTAGGAATATGTAAAATAATGTAAAAAGAGGTGAAAAAGTGTAATAAAATATAATAAAGCGTAGGAATATGTAAAAAAATGTAAAAAGACGTGAAAAAGTATAACAAAATATAAAAAACCGTAAAAAGTATAAAAAAGTATAATAAAGAGTAGGAATATGTAATAAAAAGTAAAAAAAATGTAAAAAAATGTAAAAAGACGTCAAAAAGTATAAAAAAGTATAATTATGTGTAGGAATATGTAATAAAAAATAAAAAAATATTAAACGATGTGAAAAAATTGTAACAAAATATAATAATGTATAAGAATTTGTAAAAAGTTGTAAAAAACTGTAAAGTAATATTATAATTAAGGATAAAAATGAAAAAGTAATAAAATGTAAATAAATGTAAGGAAACGTAAGATACTAAAAAAAAAAGTTAAAAATTGTAATAAAATGTAAGAAAGTGTACGAAAACGTAAAAAGTGTCCGAAATCCAACAAAAAAGTACAGTTACTTACGTTTGTTTACATTTTTTTTACATTTTCTTACACTAATTTACATTTTCTTACTTTTTCTTACATTTACTTACGGTTTTTTACATTTTATTATTTCCGCCAGGGCGAAATTTCAAATATCATGAATAACTTCTACTGTAATAATATTGGAAAAAAATTAAGTAAACAAATAACTAAACCAAACGAAAAACCTAAAGAAATTGAAAAAAATTCAAAATCAATACTCTTAAATCTAACGAATGTAGATGAAGTAATGAAAATTATAAAAGAACTTAAGAATAAAGCAGGTGGAACAGATAAAATAAATGCCATGACATTAAAAACAATTGCGCCATATATCGCACTACCATTAGCATATTTATTCAATCTCTCGATAGAGAAAAATGTGTGGCCAGAGGTGCTTAAGAGTGCAGAAGTAATTCCTGTATATAAAGCAGGAAATAAAGCAGATATAACGAATTGCAGGCCGATCTCACTTATTTCGAACATGGCAAAAATTTTTGAAAAAATTATTTATAAACGAATATATAATTTCCTAAAGGAATGTAACATTCTTTCGAAACACCAATTTGGATTTATAAAAAATATAGGAACTACAGATGCACTGGGCAAAATAACCGACATAATTTATAAAAATCTAGATTAAAGCAAGCCAATAATAACTATATTTATAGACCTTGCAAAGGCCTTCGATACAGTAAACCATGCACTACTATTAGAAAAATTGGATAAATATGGCATACGAGGCAGTGTACTAGAATTGATAAAAAGCTATCTAACGGGTAGAAAGCAAAAAGTAAGAATTGACGATAAAATTAGTACTGAGAAAACACTAGACACAGGAGTGCCCGAAGGAACAATTCTGGAACCCCTATTTTTCATTATATATATGAATGATCTACTGTTAGATATGCTATATCTACTGTTAGATATGCCTAAGGACTCCATATTGTCTTATGCAGATGACACTGTCATCATCTCGGATGATAACACGTGGTCACAAGCACAGGACAAGATGAATTCTTTATTAGATAAAGTAGCGACGTGGTTAGCATTTAATAAACTATCTCTAAATATAACCAAGACTAAATTTATAACTTTTGGAAATTACTGCTACAGCGTTCCTTTAGATATAAATGTTGAAATACAAAAACAAAAAGTTACAAGAACGGAAAGTTATAAATATCTCGGTATATATTTCGATTATAATATGAAGTTGCACAAACATATTGAATATACAGCGTGTCCAAAAAGTCTGGAAACACCCAAATAATTTCTCAGCTGAATTACTATTGGAAAATGTTAAGGTCGCCTTTGTAGTAATTTTTTACGAGGAATCCAATGGTGACCTTGGATTCGACCTTGGACCTCATTTTTGAGGTTATTTCAAGGTCAACCTCATTTTTTTAAATGGTAACCCCTATTTTTTATAGCGGAATCTGAAAGAGCGGAAAATTTTACGTCCGGATATGTATTAAGGTACGAGGATGAGGTTGCCCCCAGAGGTCAAATTGAGGTCAAAGTATGATTTCTTAAAAATTTCGCGAGTTCAGTGGTAAAACAAAACAAACAAAGATAAGGTTTGGTAAGTTCGAACGAAGACTTGAAGGTGACCTCTGATTCGACCTTGAACCTCATTTTGAGCCTCATTTTTGAGGTTATTTCGAGGTCAACCTCATTTTTTTAAATAGTAACCCCTATTTTTTTAGCGGAATCGGAAAGAGTGTGAAACTTTACGTCCTAACATGTACTCAGAACATAGTTCAAGAAGGACCTTGACGTTCATTTGAAGGTCATTTAAACTTAATGACGGTCTGATCTTGTGTAAACTTTTTAATTTTTTTAAACAGTCTAACATCTTATTTCAAGTGCTCGAATTATTTTCCATCCACTTTTTGATAGTAACCTAATCGATGATCGAAAACACCAACAGTATTTTTGATCATTTCAGTAGGAATGAGAGCTGATTCATTGTAAAATTTTTTGAAGCGTTTAAATATTGAACATTGTTACTTGTTATTTTTCGTATGGTTAGAGTGACAATAAACTATTATTCATTCCATAACCACCACAGAAAAGGATTGGTCATCTTTCAAACATATTTTTTGAAAATTAAAAGTTCTTTTTATTTTCAACTCAAAAAGTATTTTTGGATAAGGTCTACTACGAAGAGTAATAAAAATGAACAAACTCACTGATAGAGAAAGAATAACGATTCTCATGATGAGAGGTTGGGGACACATGCAGCGATCTTATAGGGCCGTAAGAGATATTTTTAATGCTTCATTTAGGGTTGGTGGAACTCCACTATCATTTTCAACAGTTCAAAAAACTGTTAGAAGGTTTGAAAATACCGGCACTATCAGCGATTTACCTCGATCAGGCAGACCAATGTCAGCAGGTAACGAAGAGAAATCTTTAGATGTTGTGTTAACATTCACCGAAGATCCGCATACTTCCGTTCGTAGAGCTGCTCAAGTGCACGAAATAAGTAAATCATCTATTCATAACATACTAAAGAGAGAGAAGTTCCATCCATTTAAAGTAACGCTAATACACAAGTTAAATGAAGATGATTTCGATCGTCGCGTTGAATTCTGTGATGATATGATGGCACGCATCGTACAAAATCCAAATTTTCCATCAAATATAGTCTTCTCAGATGAAGCTACATTTCAACTTGACTCAAGCGTAAATAGGCATAACTGTAGATATTGGGCAGTTGAAAACCCTCATTGGGCAAGAGAAGCCAAGTCACAATATCCACAAAAATTAAATGTCTGGGCTGGAATATTAAATAATAGGATTATAGGACCATTTTTTATTCATGGCAATTTAAATGCAGAAAAGTATGAAACTATGTTGCGGAATCAAATTGTTCCTGCTATAAGAGAAATAGCTGGAGAGGACTTTAATAACACATGGTATCAACAGGACGGTGCAGCAGCTCATTATGCATGAAACGTTCGCACATACTTAGATACAGTATTCATTAATCGATGGATAGGACGAAGAGGTGCAATTGAATGGCCAGCTAGGTCCCCCGATTTAACGCCTCTAGATTATTTCTATTGGGGTTATCTGAAGGATCGTGTATTCAAAACAAAACCCTTAAACTTAGATGAATTACGTGAAAGGATCATTGATGAATCAGCTCTCATTCCTACTGAAATGATTGAAAATGCTGTTGGTGCTTTCTATCATCGATTAGGTTACTGTCAAGAAATGAATGGAGAACAGTTCGAGCACTTGAAATAAGATGTTATACTGTTTAAAAAAATCAAATGTGAGAGGCAAGGGGACTCACGTAAATCAAGCGCCCCATCGTGAGAGGCAAGGGGACTCACGTAAATCAAGCACCCCATCGTGAGAGGCAAGGGGACTCACGTAAATCAAGCGCCCCATCGTGAGAGGCAAGGGGACTCACGTAAATCAAGCACCCCATCGTGAGAGGCAAGGGGACTCACGTAAATCAAGCACCCCAAAGGGAACAGATTTTACTACGTCCACGTCGTTGTTCCTGGGTAACGCTAAATGTAAAAAATTGAACTTGACATGACTTTTAAGGACAATGTCAAGGTCACCATTAGATTTCTCGTTGAAAACTACTAAAGAATTAACCTCGCTCAGTGTGATAAAAAGTTTACACAAGATCAGACCGTCATTAAGTTTAAATGACCTTCAAATGAACGTCAAGGTCCTTCTTGAACTATGTTCTGAGTACATGTTTGGACGTAAAGTTTCACATTCTTTCCGATTCCGCTAAAAAATAGGGGTTACCATTTAAAAAAATGAGGTTGACCTCGAAATAACCTCAAAAATGAGGCTCAAAATGAGGTTCAAGGTCGAATCATAGGTCACCTTCAAGTCTTCGTTCGAACTTACCAAACCTTACCTTTGTTTGTTTTGTTTTACCACTGAACTCGCAAAATTTTTAAGAAATCATACTTTGACCTCAATTTGACCTCTGGGGGTAACCTCAACCTCATACCTTAATACATATCCGGACGTAAAATTTTCCGCTCTTTCAGATTCCGCTATAAAAAATAGGGGTTACCATTTAAAAAAATGAGGTTGACCTTGAAATAACCTCAAAAATGAGGTCCAAGGTCGAATCCAAGGTCACCATTGGATTCATCGCAAAAAATTACTACAAAGGCGACCTTAACATTTTCCAATAGTAATTCAGCTGAGAAATTATTTGGGTGTTTCCAGACTTTTTGGACACGCTGTATAATATATAGAACTAAATATTTGATCTTCATTTTTGCGAAAATAAGAAAATTTATGGATACCAATACACTCATGAAAATATATTATGCTTTTTTCATAGTATAATAAGTTATGGAATTATAGCTTGGAACGGTGCATACAAAACCCCCATAAATCTACTGCAAAATATTCAAAGTTACTAAAAATTATCAACAAAACCCGTTTTTCTGCAGATAAACCACTGCATATTAAACAAATATTCACACTAGAGTCAGTTATGTATCATTATGATAAACTTAAAAATACGTACTTATTAAGTGAGTCTAAGACTAGAAATAAGAGTATAATACTACCAAAAATGGAAAAAGCTATAAGTGATAAAAGTAGCTATATAGAGGCTGTCAAAACTTTTAACACTTTTCCAAAGAAATTAAAGTGTTTAAATATAAGTAAAATAACTATTAAGAAAAACATTAAGAAATTTATAAAGTCTATGTAGATGTTTATTACAAATGTTGGACAACTATTTGTTGTAGTTAATCTTGTAAATTTTATAGATATGTTGTTAAATTGGGATACTAGTTTTAAGTTAGAGTTTTTAAGGATTTATCAAACGCAAACATCCTACAATGGGAGTCCATGAAGATGTTATAACATTTGATAAAATGTTATTCCAGCACGTAACAGGTAACTGCGTTTACCTTTATAGGGTTTACTTTATGTAATCAATCTGGTTAAATAAATAAATAAATTTAATTCCAATTGAGCGCTTGGAAACGAAAAGGGACATACCGCGATTTGCAGAAAAAGTATTCTCCTAAGATCCAAATTTGAATGTTGAACAAACCTCGTTTTTTAAAGTACAGGAATGTAAAGAATTGAAATGCGCATTTTTCTGTGAAGAAATCACATTTTCATCTTTATTAGTTTTATAATAAATCCCAATAAATAGTTTTTTTGTTTGCGAGAAAAAGATTAATGTAATTTTCTGTTTAATTCGCCAGAACTTCGTTCAGATCAACTATTTCTTTGAGAAATTTGTACACAATAAATTTTGGAGTATTAGGAATATTATAAACCATAGCGGAATAATAGAGATTGTTATTGAAGCCAATAGCGAATTTTAAAACAATTTTTTTCGCTATTTTAAAGCTGTATTTTCAAATGCAAAAGTTGTGTAACGAATTTTCGAATTTTGCGATTTGATTCAAACTACTATATTCTTAAACGCCTAAGGAAGCTTTTGGAAAATTTTAGTACTCACGAAAAATTTGTCAACAATACATAGACTACTGAAATTTTCGTGTCGTGCGCACGTCGTAACATGTATACCGTGGCGCGCGGCCTTCAACAGCATTTATCGTAACAATCACGAAATAACCAAGCTAATGATAGCACGAAAGAAATATTTGACTCAAACATTTGTGTTAATTTATTTTTAATTTATAACTCTATTAATGATCATTCTATAAGGTCGGTGTATATAAGGGAGATTTTTTTTTAGTTTCACTTATCGCAGTCATGAAGGTTTTGTGTACTTTATTGTGCGTCGCTTTCGCGAGCGGCTTCTATTTAGGTAAAAGAGATTTTAAATAGTATTTTTGTGGATTAAAATAAATTTTTCAATTACATATTATATTTCAATTTCTAATAGATAACAATGAAACACGTGAAGAAAAAATTTTTGGAGGAGATAACTTTAGAATAGAAGCTGTACCATATCAGGTAAATAAATATCAACCAAATTTTGTAACCTTCATTCCTTTGCAGCAATTGCTTTAATGTAACTTGTTAAAAAATTAACACATATTATTTGATAGATTTATTAAGATTTATTTATTAATAGATTGTTGAATAAAATAGTTCATGAACGATATTAATAGACCTACTTGCTTTACCGCATTATGTATTGAATAAATTTCATACAAAACAATTTATAGAAATTTAGAAGTTTTTTAAAATAATTCAAGAAGATGCTGAATCTGATTAAAGCTCCTTATATCTTGTATATCAACATAATAATTTCAATATAAATCTTTAAGCCCATAGCTCCCAGGATGAAAGTATTTAAATTTGTTTTTAGGCTAGCTTGCTTTGGTTCAGAACAGATAACATCTGCGGTGCAACTATTATACATAAATATTGGGTTATAACGGCTGCACACTGTGTTAAGTAAGATTTCATTTAATTTTTATATTTACATTAAGTCTTTCTATATAATAGAACTTCTTACAAAAAATTAAATTAATCTCTTCATTGCAAAATAGAAATAAATCGCTTATATCAGTACGAACTGGCAGTGGATACAGAAAAACTTTAGGTAAAGTACACAGAGTTGAGGAAATTATAATAAATGCGGATTTTGAGACCAACAGCAGAAACAACGACATTGCTTTAATCAAGGTAATTAAATATGTTTATTTTACCTGTGAATTACTTAGAAAGGATTTAGTATAAATATAATATCACAATGCATGAGAATGTTAGTATTTCAATGTGTGTAATAATAGTTTTATACAACTTCGAAACTGGTTAAATAAATTTCAGTACAAATTTTAATTTTTGATTACAAACTAACAAGGAAGGTATTCCAAGTGTAAGTTGCCGATTTGGATGCTATTGCAATATGTTGTAGTACATTAAAAAATAACAGACACGTATTTTTTTTTACGTGCTGATAGACACTTTAAAGGGGTGAAATCTATCCCTAAAGTTCACCCTCAAAAACAGTTTTTTTCAAATATTTTGAAAACAAATAAAGCTAGCTTTATGAAACCGACACCAAAAATTGTAGAATAAAAAAGGCTTCAAAACAGCATCACTTTCAATTTTAAGGGTAGCAACTCCTATCTTTTTTCAAGAAAACTAAGCTTTTCATCAATTTTCGTCTATAAAAATTACAATAAATTATATATCGCCTTAAAACTGACTTCACTTAAAAGAAAATTAAAAAATAAAGTTGACGTGTTTCGTGGTTTTGGCCGAAATTATTTTTTAGGGGGTAACTACACCTTATTTATATTTTTTCATTATTTCAGAAACAAATAAAGATACCTTAATAAACCCAACGCTAAAAATTTTAAAATAAAAACCGCTGCTAACTGCTTTAGCAGAATGCTTTCTCAAAGAGAATTAATAAATTATCTCAAATAATTTTTTTAAATGAATATTTTAATATAAAATTTCATTTTTTCTGCATATCTTATTTTGCATAAATACATTATTCAAAATAATTTAGAAAATTATATTTAAAATAGTTATGTAATAATTAAAAATTATTTATAATCCATAAAATTATTTAATTTTTGTAAAAATTTGCTACTTTTTCAAATCCGCATTTTTAAGTCAAAAATAACACGTGACTAATTTTAAAACACATAATTTAAAAGGAAATCGAATATAATTTAAGGATATCGGTCTTTATTTAAAATGTAATGCTAAAAAAGTAATTTATAATTCATAAAAGTATTTAAATTTTTTTCTGAAAAATCGCTACTTTTTCAAATCCGCATTTTTAAGTCAGAAAAAACGTGTGAGTAGTTTTAAAATACATAATTTAGAAGAAAATCAAATGTACTTTGAGAATATGTTTCCATTTGGCATATATTCAAAAAAATTGAAAAAAAAAATTATTTAAAAAAAAAAAATTTTTGCAAAGTTGTTATTTTTTTAAAAATAAGACCTTTAAGACATCTATTTCACTCCAAAATTTAATCAGTTCTAAGTTTTTTAAGAAACTGTGTTTATATTATATTCATCTTCAAGATGTAATGCCAAATAAGTAATTGATAATTTATAAAATAAAATTAGTTAATTTTTCTAAAAAGTAGCTATTTTTTCAAATCCGCGATTTTAAATCAAAAATAACTCATGAGTAGTTTTAAAATACATAATTTAGAAGAAAATAAAATGTATTTTAAGAATATCGGTCTCCATTTTGCATATCTTTCGAACAAATTGAAAAAAAAAAAATTATTTTTGAAAAAAAAATTTTTGCAAAATTGTTATTTTAAAAAAAATAAGACCTTGAAGTCATCCATTTGACTCCAAAATTTAATCAGTTCTAAGTTGAGACATACCCAAGGTGCATGCAAAAGATCAGCTGATTCCCTCCATCCGTTCAAAAGTTGACGGGGCCAAAATTTGGTTTCATACATACATACATACATACATACATACATACATACGTACATACATACATACATACATACATTTTCTAAAAACCTATAATTCTGACTCAGGGACCTCAAAAACATCGAAATTCATCAAAATCTTTGATTCGAAAATTTTCACCCTTACAAAGCTTTATCTTTGAGAAAGCAATAAAGCCACAAATCTGCATCACTTTCGATTTTAAGGGTGTAACCCTTATTTTTTTTAAGGAAATTAAGTTTTTTATCAATTTTCAGCTATAAAAATTATAACAAATTATATATTTCCTTAAAAATCATTCCACTTAAAAGAATATTAAAATACAAAGTTGACCTGTCTCGTGGTTTTGGCCAAAATATATCTTTTTGGGGGGTTCTACGCCCTTTTGTTCTTAACTAAGCAATGGAAGATTAAATATAATTTTTTTAGGAAGTTTTTTCTCTAAATGTTTTTTACGGTCACATGCATTCTTCAAAAAGTCAAATAGACATTCTTAACTGGTAAGAACCACCCCTATATAACTTAACATTCTCTCCGTTAATGACCATAAAATTTTGACCAATAACACAGACAAACGGTATGTAATTTTAGTGCTTTCGGGCAATATGAAATACTAATTTATCATTAATTTTGCAAAAATAGTTTGATTAAACTATTTGTTTAAACGAATTATTGTAAAGTTTTTTCGAAAAACTAATTTTTAGTCGAATTCCATAAGAACAATAACATGTTTATTTAAACTTTTATATGTTGTAGTGAACCAAAAAGCGAAAAATATTTATATTTTTTATCTGTGAATAATAATACATTTTAAAGGGGTGAAGATCATCCCCGGAAGTTCATCCCTCCTCCAAAACAGTGTATTATATATTATCACTAATTTATACTATTACGCAACATTTTCTCTAAAATTTACTCACTATTTGTTATAAAATGACAATATTATCCACGGTTTTCGGTTCGCGGGTGTTGCAATCCTAATTTTTTGGAAGCCCTGATGGGAAATCTATCGACTTAAATGATGAATCTTATTGTTAATTCCATTTTTTTTAATAGAACTTGATAAAATGCAACGAAATCGATAAAGATCGACATAGGTCAATAAAACTTTATACGAAAAAAATTACAATTGAAGTCAACGAAATTTCAAGACCTTGAGTTTATTGATTTCAATTGTAATTTTTCATATCGAGTTTTATCGACTTATATTGATTGATATCTATTTTATCGCATTTTATCAAATTCTAATGCTAATTTTTATGAAATTGGAATTAAGATTCACCACTTGAGTCGAAAGAGACTTTATCGACTTCAATGGTGAAACTTATCGACTTCTATTATACTTTTTATCTGTGAATAATACATTAGTTATTATTTCATTTTGTATTTTTCTGCAACACGTAACTTTAATTTTTATTATTTTGTTGAAAAAAAAAATTAATCTCACTACATTTTGATTATTTATACAATTTTTTCAGAAAAAATAATAAAAAACACATTTACCCTCTCTGCTAGAAAAAGTTGGTAAAAGTTGATAGAAGTCGATAAGTTTCACCATTGGAGCCGATAAAGTCTCTTTCGACTCAAATGGTGAATCTTAATTCCAATTTGTGCATTAGAATTTGATAAAATGTGATAAAATCGATATCAGTCAATATAAGTTGATAAAACTCGATATGAAAAATTACAATTGAAATCAATAAGCTCAAGGTTAGTTTTAAGCCGATATATAATTTATTGCAATTTTTATAGCCGAACATTGATGAAAAAAGCTTAGTTTTCGTGAAAAAATAGGGGTTGCTACCCTTAAAATTGAAAGTGATGCTGTTTTGAAGCCTTTTTTATTCTACAATTTTTGGCGTCGGTTTCATTAAGCTAGCTTTATTTGTTTTTAAAATATTTGAAAAACACTGTTTTTGAGGGTAAACTTTAGGGGTAGATTTGAGCCCCTTAAAGTATCTATCAGCACGTAAAAAAAAGACGTGTCTCTTATTTTTTAATGTACTACGACATATTGCAATACCATCCAAATCGGCGACTTACACTTGGGATGCCTTCCTTGTAAGAACTTGCGACTAACACGAATATTCTCATTATATTTTTCATCCAGCTTGCAGAGCCTATTGATTTTAATAATAAACAACGACCTATAGAACTTGCAAAGCCACACGATATTCCCAGAGAACGTGAATTGATGCTGATTTCTGGTTTTGGAAAGATAGGGGTAAGTTCTTATACTTCACAGAGAAAGGTTTTCTTTTTTCCAGAAGTTCTTTAGTTTAATTTAATTTAATTAATAAATTTAGTTTAATTTAATTTAATTAATAAATTTAGTTTAATTTAATTTAATTAATTAATTTAGTTTAATTTAATTTAATTAACTATTTTAGGAAAATCTGAGGAATAGTGATGTTTTGAAGGCTGCATACGTACCTGTAGTAAATCAAGAAAATTGTGAAAGAGCTTACAGGTCGTCATATCCATATCCCATAACCGATAATATGTTTTGTGCGGGCAATGGAGACACTGATGCATGCTATGGTGATTCTGGTGGACCTGGTGTTATTCATGGTAAACTCTATGGAATCATTTCCTTTGGTGCACATTGTGGATCCATAATTTTTCCTGGAGTGTACACTAGGGTGTACAAATACCATGGTTGGATTGAAGAAAAAACTGGACTCAGATTCTAAAATTTATAAATCTAACTTAGTATAAAAAATACTTGTTTTACGTGATAACAATAAAATTTTGAACATAAAGACAAAATTAAGATTCATTCTTCCTGCTAATAACCTCACGCGATTAGATACTGAACGATTCCTCCCAAAATAAGTATGTAGAAAATACACCAAAATTTTACGGTTTGCGGTAAATTCAATTAGTAAAAAAAAAATTCTTTTCGAGACACCGAATCTACTTTCTGTATTTCATTTTTCTACTACTATATATCATATCCAACAATTCCCACTTAGGGCGTAAAGTTATACTTTATGGCCTTGATACGAAAACTACTATTTAATAATCATCTTTCTACAAAAAGAACCTGTGTTAATTTTTTTTATGGTTGAAGATTGTACTAAGATGTACGAAACCAGTACCTAACTCAAACTGAACAAATTACACAGGCACACAAAAAAAAAAGTGGTCTGTTACTGAGACTTGACATACCCCCTCTTATGCATTTTGACGCGCTAAATCCGAATCCGAAGCCAGAATTGCGCCATCACCCCTCAGTTTTTTTTAAATCGTGTAAAACCACCCCTAAATCGAAAAATCCGGGATATTCCGCTTTTAACGTTGGGAAAATTTTTATAAACTGCCTAAAAATTGCTGCAGATCTAAAGCTATACACATTTTGAGGCGCTGAATCCGAATCCAAAGGCAGATTCATGCCATTAACCCTCAGTTCTTTTTAAATCGTGGAAAACCACCCCTAAATCGAAAAATCCAGAAATTCCGCTTTTAACATTAGGAAAATTTGAATAAACTGCCTAAAAATGACTGCAGATCTGGAGCTATACACATTTTGATGCGCTAAATCCGAATCCAAAGGCAGATTTGTGCCATCACCCCTCAGCTCTTTTTAAATCGTGGAAAACCACCCCTAAATTGAAAAATCCGGAATATTCCGCTTTTAACGTTGGGCAAATTGGTATAAACTGCCTAAAAATGACTGCAGGCTGGAGCTATACACATTTTGAGGCGCTAAATCCGAATCCAAAGGTAGATTTGTGCCATCACCCCTCAGCTCTTTTTAAATCGTGGAAAACCACCCCTAAATTGAAAAAGCCGGAATATTCCGCTTTTAGCATTGGGCAAATTGGTATAAACTGCTTAAAAATGACTGCAAATCTACTGCTATACATATTTTGAGGCACTGAATCCGAATTCGAAACGAGATTTACGACATTCCCTCTCCTTTTTTTTCAATCACGGAAAACCACCCCTAACATAGAAAAATTCGAAAAATTCAGCTTTTGACCCTTTCTCAAACCCGAAATCCTTGAACTTATAACCCTTAAACCCTAAACTTTGAAACCATCAACGCTTAAACTGAACCCTTAAATCCTGCACCCATAAATCCTGAATCCCTTAAACCTGAACCATTAAATCCTGAACTCCTTAACCCTGAATCCTTTAATTCCAAACCCTAAAATCCTTAAACATTAAACCCACAACCCTTTAACCCTCAATCGTTTAAACCCTTAACCGTTGAACCCTGAACTCTTGAACCCTTAAAATCTTAGATCCTGAACCCTTAAGCTCTCAACCCTGAACCCATAAACGATGAACCACTAAACTCCGAACCCTTATATGGTCAACAAGAAATGCGCTCAATCCTATCCGAATCCAAAGGCAGATTCATGCCATTACCCCTCAGTTCTTTTTAAATCGTGGAAAACCACCCCTTAATCGAAATATCTGGAATATTCCGCTTTTAACATTAGGCAAATTTGTATAAACTGCCTAAAAATGACTGCAGATCTAATGCTATACATATTTTGAGGCACTGAATCCGAATTCCAAACGAGATTTACGACATTCCCTCTCCTTTTTTTCAATCACGATTCGAAATTCGAAAAATTCAGCTTTTACCCTTTTAACCTTTAAACCCGAAACCTTAAAACCCTTAACGCTTTAACTTGGAACCGTTAAACCCATACCCCATAAATCCTGAACCCCTTAAACCTGAACTTTTAAATCCTGAACCCTTTAACCCTGAATCCTATAATCCCCAACCCCAAAATCCTTAAACATTGAACCCTTTAACCCTTAACCGTTGAACCCTGAACTCTTAAACCCTTAAACCCTTAGAACCTGAACCCTTAAGCCCTCAACCCTTATACGATGAACCACTAAACTCTGAACCCTTAAAACATCAACCTTGAAACCTAATGGTTTGACTGCCCCTCAAAACCCTTAAGAAGTGAAAACTGAAACCCTCAGCTCTTAAACCCTCAACCATTAAACCTTGCGTCTTTAAAAAACTAATTCAATTCTCTCTTTTTCGCTTATAGCGGATTCTCTTATCCTCAAATGGCCTGTGTAAAGGATTTCTGGATCTTTTTTTATCACTTTGATTAGTTTCTCTTTTCAACATCCAGCAGTAGTCAGCCATCATATTAACACCCCAAGTGCCTTGATATCTCCTCTCCATTTCTTTTAGGTCTTGGTGAAACCACTCACCTTGCTCTTCGCTGTAGTCACCTAAGTTCTCAGGAAAATATTGCAAATGTGAGTGCAAAAAATGTAATTTCACACTCATCAAACAACCTAAACGTTCGTAGTTATCGAATAAATCTGAAACAATTTGTTCATATTCCTGAATTTTCTGATTACCTAAAAAATTTTCAGCAATACTTTGAAAACTGAGCCATGCTAACTTTTCTGTTTCGTTCATTGTGTTGATGAAATTAGGATCTCGAAACATTTTTCGAATTTGAGGGCCGTCAAAAATTCCTGCTTTTATTTTAGCGTTACTGAGACCTGGAAAATGATCTGACAAGTATTGGAAACATGCCCCTTCTTTATCTAATGCTTTAGTAAACTGCTTCATTAAACCAAGTTTAATGTGCAGTGGAGGAAGAAGGATTTTTAATGGATCGAGCAATGGTTCTTGAAGCACGTTGTAAGTACCTGGATTAAGCGCATTTCTTTTTGGCCATTCTCTCTTCCTGTAATGATTTATGCGATCTCTGCTGTCCCATAAACATAGAAAACATGGAAACTTTGTGAAACCTGACTGTTGCCCTAATATGATGGATATGATTTTCAAGTCTCCACAAACTTGCCACTTGTGTTCTTCATATTTTATTTTCTCTAGGACATACTTCATATTTTCATAACTTTCTTTTAGTTTCGTGGAATGAGCTATTGGGATGCTTGCATATTTATTTCCATCATGCAGCAAAACTGCCTTTAGACTTTGCTTTGAAGAGTCTATGAAGAGTCGCCATTCACTGGACTTGTAAATATTAGGTTTTAATTCATTAATCAGACTCTTTACATCTGTGCAATAAACTAATGTTGTTCCCGTTTTCTATAAACAGAAGATTTAGTTCCAGGTTCTACTAATTCCCGCCTCTTAAATTCCGCTGCCATGAATTCTGCAACATCTTTAGAGACGCCAGTTTTCGAATAAAATCGTTTAAATCTTTTTGGTTAAATGGTTTAGTATTCCATGGCTTAACAGAATGTGGAACATACTCGTCTTCACTTTCATCCATTTCACTTTCACTAATTCCCATTGATTCGCTCTCACTGTCATCTTCATTTTTTCTTATGTCGTCTTCTTCAATATCTTTTTCCATAAAATCTTCTTCTACATTCATAAGTTCACCAGCATCACAAATAGTTTCCTCTCTTTCAAATTCATTGGATGTATGAATATCTGATTCCATGATGGGTTTTATGATTGAAGAGACATTAGCATATTTTATTTTAGATTTATTTTTTGAGTTGAAGCCACTTGTAATAGTTTTGCAAAAATAGCAGTCATCGCATGACTGTGGTTTCTGCCATATAGTTGGCGTGGTAAATTGTAACACTTTCTTTCCTTTGCTTTTCTTCCATCGATTCAACATCGTTAGACAAGTACAGCACATCACTTGAGGAACCCACCATGTATTTTCAACAGGTATCTGCATTTTGAAGCAGTCAAGAAAAATTTTTCTATTTAAATCCGTAATAGGTCTGCGGTACTTTGCTACCTCAAATTTACTACATATGTAGCAAAACCGATTTGGTTCTCCAAGGCAATCGTGGTTACTTGAGGGGTTTCTTGTGGCATTATACTCAACACTGGCCAAGTTATCCACCTGTGAAGAGCTGCGGTCGTATGATGACGACAACTGCGGGCCCGCTTGCTCACCTTGACCAGTCGCCGATACTGGGTTTCCGAAGCCCTGCATCGTAATAGATATATTACTTATATCTGCCATGACGGCGAAACGCCCTTTTCCAGGAACTTTGCCAGAATATACAACAAATTTATACAAAAAACCGAAGTGAAAAAAAAATCAGCAAAAAATTTATCCGTTGCCCACTGTCACCACGGGGAGGTGCCCTGGGTGCAGATATAAGTGATATATATTCACGATGCAGTGCTTCAGAAACCCAGGGCGACTGGTCAGGGTGAGGAAGCGGGCCCGCAGCCGTCGTCATCATACCACCGCAGCTCTTCACAGGTGGATGACTTGTCTAACGATGTTGAATCGATGAAAAAAAAGCAATGGAAAGGAAGTTTTACAATTTACCACGCCAACTATATGGCAGAAACCACAGTCATGCGATGACTGCTATTTTTGCAAAACTATTACAAGCGGCTTTAACTCGAGAAATAAATCTAAAATAAAATACGCTAATGTCTCTTCAACAATAAAACCCATTACGAAATCAGATATTCATATATCCAATGGATTTGAAAGAGAGGAAACTATTTGTGATGCTGGTGAACTTATGAATGTAGAAGAAGATTTTATGGAAGAAGATATTGAAGAAGACGTCATAAGAAAAAATGAAGATGACAGTGAAAGTGAATTAATGGAGATTAGTGAATGTGAAATGGATGAAAGTAAAGACAAGTATGTTCCATATTCTGTTATGCAATCCTAAACCATTTAACCAAAAAGATTTAAATGACTTTTTTCGCAATACTGGCGTCTCGAAAGGTGTTGCAGAATTCATGGCAGCGGAATTTAAAAGGCGGGAATTAGTAGAACCTGGAACTAAATCTTCTGTTTATAGAAAACGGGAACAAGAGTTTACAAAATATTTCACTGTAGATGAGGATAAAACATTAGTTTATTGCACAGATGTAAAGAGTCTGATTAATGAATTAAAACCTAATATTTACAAGTCCAGTGAATGGCAACTCTTCATAAACTCTTCAAAGCAAAGTCTAAAGGCAGTTTTTCTGCATAATGGAAATAAATACGCAAGCATCCCAATAGCTCATTCCACGAAACTAAAAGAAAGTTATGAAAATATGAAGTATGTCCTACAGAAAATAAATCATATCCATCATATTAGGAGAACAGTAAGGTTTTACAAAGTTTCCGTGCTCTCTATGTTTATGGGACAGCAGAGATCGCATAAATCATTACAGGAAGAGAGAATGGCCAAAAAGATATGCGCTTAATCCAGGTACTTACAACGTGCTTCAAGAACCATTGCTCGATCCATTAAAAATCCTTCTTCCTCCACTGCACATTAAACTTGGTTTAATGAAGCAGTTTACTAAAGCACTAGATAAACAAGGGGCATGTTTCCAATACTTGTCAGATCATCTTCCAGGTCTCAGTAACGCTAAAATAAAAGCACGAATTTTTGATGGCCCTCAAATTCGAAGAATGTTTCGACATCCTAATTTCATCAACACAATGAACGAAACAGAAAAGTTAGCATGGCTCAGTTTTCAAAGTATTGCTGAAAATTTTTTAGGTAATCAGAAAAGTCAGGAATATGAACAAATTGTTTCAGATTTATTCGATACTACGAACGTTTATGTTGTTTGATGAGTGTGAAATTACATTTTTTGCACGCCCATTTGCAATACTTTCCTGAAAACTTAGGTGACTACAGCGAAGAGCAAGGTGAGCGATTTCACGAAGACCTTATAAAAATGGAGAGGAGATATCAAGGCACTTGAGGTATTAATATGATGGCTGACTACTGCAAGATGTTGGAAAGAGAAACTAACCCAGGTGATACAAAAAGATCCAGAAATCCTTTACACAGGTCATTTGAGGATAAAAGAACCCGCTATAAAGCGAAAAAGAGAAAATTGAATTAGTTTTTTAAAGACGCAAGGTTTAATGGTTGAGGGTTTAAGAGCTGAGGGTTTCAGTTTTCACTTTTTAAGGGTTTTAAGGGACAGTTAATGGTTTGAGGGTTGATGCTTTAAGGGTTCAGAGTTTAATGGTTCATCGTTCAAGGGTTTAAGGGTTCAGGGTTTAAGGGTTGAGGGCTTAAGGGATCAGGATCTGAGGGTTTAAGAGTTCAGGGTTCAACGGTTAAGAGTTTAAAAGGTTGAGGATTAAAGGGCTATGGGTTCAATGTTTAAGGATTCTAGAGTTGGGGATTAAAGGATTCAGGGTTAAAGGGTTCAGGATTAAAGGGTTTTAGCGTTGAGGGCTTCAAGGTTTAGGGTTTAAGAGTTATAAGTTCAAGGGTTCAGGGTTTAGGGGTTGAAAGGGTCAAAAGCTGAATTTTTCGAATTTTTCGATGTAGGGGTGGTTTTCCGTGATTGAAAAAAAAGTAGAGGGAATGTAGTAAATCTCGTTTCGAATTCGGATTCAGTGCCTCAGAGTATGTATAGCAGTAGATCTGCAGTCATTTTTAGGCAGTTTTTACTAATTTGCCCAATGTTAAAAGCGGAATATTCCGGATTTTTCAATTTAGGGGTGGTTTTCCACGATTTAAAAAACACTGAGGAGTGATGGCATAAATCTGCATTTGGATTCGGATTCAGCGCCTCAAAATGTGTATAGCTTTAGATCTGCAGTAATTTTTAGGCAGTTTTCACAAATTTTCCCAACGTTAAAAGCGGAATATACCGGATTTTTCGATTTAGGGGTGGTTTTCCACGATTTAAAAAGAACTGAGGGGTGATGGCACAAATCTGCCTTTGGATTCGGATTCAGCGCCTCAAAATGTGTATAGCTTTAGATGTGCAGTAATTTTTAGGCAGTTTATAAAAATTTTCCCAACGTTAAAAGCGGAATATCCCGGATTTTTCGATTTAGGGGTGGTTTTACACGATTTAAGAAAAGCTGAGGGGTGATGGCGCAATTCTGGCTTCGGATTCGGATTCAGCGCGTCAAAATGCATAAGAGGGGGTATGTCAAGTCTCAGTAACAGACCACTTTTTTTTTTGTGTGCCTGTGAATTATGAATGATATTTAAATTTCTCATTTAGAATTCTATTATACTACCAAAGGGAATGTTTGTAACTTTCCCAGAGAAAAGTCTTGACTATTTTAAAATAGATAAGCTTTACGATTATTTTGTGTGTTCAATACTATATATAATCTTAAAATTTGCACATCTATTTACTTGTTAGCAACAATAGATTTCGATCCGTAGTGCGGGAATATAATGTGTATATAACATGGACTTGTCCACACTACTTTATCAAGTAATCACTTTAATCGGTAATTTATTGTATTTTAGCATTATTGTTTATTTATTTACTTTATTTGGTCTTATCTTTCAGATCGCAATAGAAGGATTCTAATTTATTATATGAATGAATGCATGGATATATGATTAAGTCATCTTTATTAGTTTTATTAACAATCGCAATAAACTGTTTCTTTTTTTCGAAAAAAAAGTTTAATGTTATTTTCTGTTCAACTCGCCAGAACTTCATTCAGATCAACTATTTCTTTAAGAAATTTGTACACAATAAATTTTAGAGTATTAGAAATATTATAAACCATAGCGGAATAATAGAGATTGTTATTAAAACAATTTTTTTCGCTATTTTAAACCTGTATTTTCAAATGCAAAAGTTGTGTAACGAATTTTCGAACTTTGCTATTTGATTCGAACTACTATATTCTTAAACACCTAAGGAAGTTTTTTGGACAATTCCAGTACTCTATGCATTGTTGCTAAATAGAATTTTTCGCGATTGTTACGATAAATACTGTTAAAGGTCGCGCGCCCCGATACACGAGTTACGACGTACGCAGTCAAATTACGCTCCACGGTATACGTATTACGACGTACGCAGTCGATTAAAGTCAAATAATATTAGGTGCTATGACGGATTTTCCGGTAAATATCAGATATCGCGAAGATTTATTACGCGACCCGAAATAATGATTTGTTTATGACGCGAGAATCCTTTGTATGGGAAATAATTACGGGCGCGAGGTGTCGGTTGACACCAGGATTCTTACCTGCGTACTCGGTTAGGTGGATGCGGTATCGGTGGTGCACGAGGCAACCCTAGAGGAGGTTCCTGGCCTGTGGCCAACTGTTATATTATTGATAATACATGCAATTTTATGAATTATCGACAAGCTAACTACAAAATAAATTATACACGAGAGTTTATGCTGTAAAACCAAACTAAACTTTATTGACGAACTTAGCCTAAACTTTACTGACGGACTTAAATTAAAAACGCAACTCGCAAATTATCACGCACGCACAGAAATTCAGTCGTATACATTGTAATTAGGTTTGTCGCGAACAATCAAATAAAATAATTTAATACTTAAATTCAACTCTATTCAGGACGAATCTCGTAGAGTTATGGACAGGTTTTCGCTCGCGCACTAATCACTTCTTGTTTCGCCATAATACTCGACTTACTTGACGAGAACTCTAGTCGGGGAAGTCCGGAACGGCTGCTCGTAGGCGCTGGGCTGCTGTTATCCGCTGCAATCGGCTCTGCTACGGGACTTCTTTTCGAATGTGGCGAAGTATTGCGTTGCTCTCTGCGGAGGACCTTCCGAATCTGACGGCGGCGAACGAACGTTTTTTTTTTCTTCGGAGCTCCGTACGCACCTAACGACGGTGAACGAACGAATGCTCGATCTCAGGAGCTCTGCACGCACTTATATACCAATGGCGAACGACTATGCCGACCGCAACGGCGCGACTCGCTCTCGCGGGCGCGAGCGCATGCGCACAAGTGAAAGAAAATGCTGCGCGCGCTAAATCTCGACCGAACGCAAATACATAAGATCTAACTACGGCGTTAGACCACAAATCAATTACCAAAAAAAAAGTATAAAATACTAAATTATAAATGTAGCGCGAAATGTTCCGTCACAGTGAACACAAGTGTTACTAAGAGTTATTGAAATAGGTTTATATCAAGACAGTATATCAAGGACTAGTATAGGGAAAAAATTACGATAAGCTAAATAGCATAACTTTTTATTTCAGTATTTACAAAACTATTACAATTATGGTAATATGCATTGTCAATACATATACATGTGTATCGCTGTCGAAATCGCACATAAAATATTCCGAAAAATAAGTTGATTAAATGATAAATGATGGAGAAATACTTATCTAGTCAATTTGTACCATGCAGATTAATACGTAAAAGGATATATCCACACTTACTCATATGGGTAAATCTACGGAATGGTGTAAATTTTTTTTTTTAAATAATTTATTGCTGCTACTAGTAGAGCGTACGAAGTACATAAATGAGACAGGGTGTAACATCAATTTCTACGTAGAAAACCTGTCCTGTAATCCATATTAGTGTGCCACGCATGCTCAAGTTTGGGGATGTAAAAAACTGTCTAAAAAGGTGCCATTTTGAAAAGAGGACCTTTTTAGACAGTTTTTTACATCCCCAGACTTGAGCATGCGTGGTACACTAATATGGATTACAGGACTGGTTTTCTACGTACAAATTGAAGATGTTACACCCTGGGGGGAGGTATTTTATCAGAATGGTAAAATGTTAGATGGGTATTTTCTCAGAAAATATACTATCGTTTAAAATATTTTCCGAATCCGATACTGTAAATTCCGAACATGAGCTATTCAGAAAACACAAGGGATTTCATTCGAAAAAAATATTAAAAAAATTTGCATCTATAAAAATTGTAAACAGATAGAATAAAATTATAAAAATACTTTTTACGAGAAGAATAAAATTCCGAAAAATGTAAAACATTCATTCCTATATAATTTTTAGCTCATTTTTCGACGTTATAGCTTTTCTAAATCACTGCATTTTCTACAATTTAATCATTAGGCAGAAATGGCATTCGAAAATTGGTATCACATATCATATAAAAATAATTTAATGAAAATATTATGGGCTTTTTGTCAAATTTTTTCAAATTTTTATATATTATACATTTTTAAACATTCGGAAAATTTACCCTTCTATCATACGATATTCTAATTTGTGTTTTTACCTTTCTGAGAAAATACCCATCTAACATTTTACCATTCTGATAAAATACCTCCCCCCCCTGCCGATCTACCTTCGAGTGTCGACGATGGACTCGCTCGAGCAGAGCACACCAAGCGCTTACAAACCCGGCACTACGCCGACCATCGAGCGTATTCCTACGGCGGTGTGTGCTTCTGAGCGCTCATTTAAGTCTTCGCTACGAGTAAGCATCATCGTAGCGGGCTTAGTGCAGCTGGTACCGCGCTCTATAGTACGGAAGCCCGGTTGGTTCACGTCCGACCATGCGAATAAGACCGAGCGAGCGTGCGCTATCTTGCTATGTGCTAAACTGCTAATATAATTTTTGGAGTATGTGCAGCCGCGCAGTGCTGCCACTTTTCTGAAAGCTTGAGTTTTGACAAATTCAAATCATAACCTTAATCGTAACCCGGTTGGTTCACGTCCGACGATGCGAATAAGACCGAGCGAGCGAGCGAGCGAGCGAGCGTGCGCTATCTTGCTATGTGCTAATATAATTTTTTGAGTATGCGCAGCCGAGCAGTGCTGCCACTTCTCTAAAAGCTTGATTTTGACTGCGAGAAAAGATAAAGCAAGCACATCTGCGCGTATCTTGATGAGTTTTTCTTCTCTATATCTACAACAAAATTGCATAATTATTACAGGCAAGATAATTTTTAATAGTTAATTTTGTATCATTTAGTAAGTGTATCATTTAGTACATGTGCAATTTGATATTGTAGAGAAATAGAAATTAAATGTACCTGTATAGCTTAGAATTTAAGGTTATGATTTGAATTTGTCAAAACTCAAGCTTTCAGAAAAGTGGCAGCACTGCGCGGCTGAGCATATTCCAAAAATTATATTAGCACATAGCAAGATAGCGCACGCTCGCTCGGTCTTATTCGCATGGTCGGACGTGAACCGACCGAGCTTCCGTACTATAGCGCCTACTTGCGCTCTGAGCATCCCTTGATGTAAAGCAAGCTTACAGTTGACACTCTGCCGACTTCCGTGCGCTGTTCTGGTCTTTAGCCCAGTGACACACCTGCATCATGCACAGCTATTTTGTTGATACAAGTAAGCAGTAATACAACGTACTCTGCACATGTAATTCTCGGTAACTCTCAGATCACGTTAATCAATAATATTAATTGTGATCATTTATGCCAGCAGTGCTTTCACTATGAGACTCAACGGGATTTCTCAGCACAACTCAGCAATTTCTCTGCATAACTCACTCACACCCAGAAAAACTCAAACTTGTACAACTCTTTTATAACACTTACACACAACTTTGTAACACCAATTTTATTTAACTTTTTGTACTATAGTACACTGAAAAAAGATTAGCAGAAAAATTGTACCGAAAAACACAACCGTTGACTATAGAAAAGATTATTCACTATACTCGGAGTTGGCAGAGATAGTCGTCTGTTTTGGAAGAAATTTTACACCACGAAGTATAAACATTGCGCCAACAGCAGAGCACAGCAGCGCTCCTCAAGGTCGGCAGCTTGAGTTTGGTGTAAATATTCTACCAAAACTCACGGATCGATTGTGCGAGAAGGGATGGGGAACGTGTTCGCTTAAAAAAGCAGAACGTTTCAGCCATCGTTTTTCAGTGTACGTAAAATTTTTCTGTATCCACTGCCAGTTCCTACTGATATATGCGATTTATTTCTATTTTGCAATGAAGAGATTAATATAATTTTTTGTAAGAAGTTCTAGTGTATAGAAATACTTAATGTAATTATAAAAAATTAAATGAAATTTTATTTGACACAGTATGCAAGTAACCCAAGATTCATGTACAATAGTTGCACCGTAGAAGTTATCTATTCTGAACCAAAGCAAGCTAGCCTAAAAACCAATTTAAATACTTTCATCCCGAGAGCTATGGGCTTAAAGGTTTATATTGAAATTATTATGTTGATATACAAGATATAAGGAGCTTTAATCAGATTCAACATCTTCTTGAATTAATTTAAAAAACTTTTAAATTTCGATAAACTGTTTTGTATGAAATTTATTCAATACATAGTGCGATAAAGCAAGTAGGTATACGAGTATTAATATCGTTCATGGACTATTTTATTCAAGTATCTGGCCCATTCTAAATGAATTCAACGAGCAAAAAAAATTAAAGTCTTTGATTTTTTTGAAACTCTGAGGTCATATTCTACATTAAATTTCATTAGACCCGTGTTTTTTCTTTTTGTCGAAAAATAATTTTGGAGCCCTGTAGCGCGATATAAAAAATTACATTGTGAAAGCGTTATTTTGAAAATGAAAATTTTTTTCAAATGGCCGTAGTTTTGGCCCAAGTTATCGTATCGGGACGTTTTTTTTTTAAATTGTGCGGAATTTTACCAGCTTTCATGTAATTTTTTCAGATTTTAAATAACTTGAATAGTTTTTCAGATAAATTGAAAAAACAAAAAGTGCTTTTTTTCAAAATTGAATTTCTCAAAAACACCACCTTTTTTTCGTGAAATTTGGATATGTTTTTCATGGCCAAATAAGCTAGTTTTCTACCAAACGGCAGCGTGCCATCTTTCTTCGTTCGGAAGATACACCCTCACAAAGATAATTGCGATTTCTACACGTTTAAGCCTCATATGCGTTATGTATAAGCTCGTAATGTAATGTTTTAGATAATTTTAAACATAGATAATAGTATATTATGCACTAAGGGAATAAGGTGAGCTGTGTGCTCCCTGCGTGAGAGTTGTTGCCCGAGCGAAGCAAGGGCGACAAACGCGCAGTTTCGCACAGCCTACTATATTCACGAGTGCAATATACATTTTTTTTTATTCATTCTCATTTTTCGCCGAAGAGGGGAAAAAGGCTGTACATTTATTCCCTAATCTCACTCTCATTTCCAGCGCAACGCACATTTTGTACCCGAGCCGAAGGCGAGCGTACATGTGCGTGGCGCTGGGAACTAGAGTGGGGATAGGGAATTAACGTAGCACTTTTTTTCCACCTCGGCGAGAATGAAGTACTAACTTTACGATGTGGTGTGTTAAAAATTATTTTTTTGAAACTCCGTGCGAGAAGTTCGATTTCTCGCACGCTGCGTTAAACGATGCGTGCAAAAATCTCACTTCTCGCATGTCGTGTCAAAAAATACGGTTCGACACTTGTGTGAGAAGTTGATTTTCTCCTCGTGTGACCTTTTCACCCTCGCTTCGCTCGGGTGCAAACAGTCACACGAGGGGAAAATCAAATCCTCGCACTAGTATCGAAATGTACTATTAAAGTAGTGTCACATAAGTAGAAATAAGTAGAAGAGTCGGTATAAATCAACGTCCAATATAAATAGAAGTAAAAAAAGTACATTTATTTATTTGATATATTACACTTTTAAATTCGGTATAATAGTTAGTAATAATATAAGACAGTCTATCATACATATTGATCAACATTGAACAGTGCGCCATTCGTGGGTGTTTGTTTTTCTCATTCGCCTTTCGACATTCACAATTTCTGCATCATCAGTCTCTCGGATAACTTACCAAATATGACTATCGCGAATGCCATTAATCGATCGAACTTTTTCCCATTCCTCGGTCTTTTGAGTGCGAAAATTTTGCAATTCTTCGGTTTTCAAAAGTATAATTCTTATTTTGCTGGTATATTCACTGACATATTTTACAAAATCGTCAGCATTTTTAATACGTTCGCTGGGTGGTGCAGACAAGCTATGAGTTGTAGCAAAATGTTTTAATAAGCCACCGATGCCATCGCACGCACCTTTTCCATGCCCAGTTGCAGAAAAAATCCATTTCCCAATTCATAAAATTGAAATCTGTTCTTGAAATGACTGGCAGCACCGTCAGATATTATGGTAATATCATTTTTCCCATCTGCAGTTAGTTTCATACACTCATCTGTTATCAATTTCATAGCTGCTAAAGCGAACGCTGAATCGTGTTTTCTATCGTCACTCACTATACCAAAACTCGTAGTAACCTTTCCGACATAACACACCGATGTAAGAATAGAAATTTGTGTATTAGTCCAGTGATACTCTTGAATGGCATCTTGCTGAATGATGGCCCAATTTTCTGCAAAATCTCCGTGTAGAATTAAACGATTTTTACTCGAAAGTCCATCTTCTTTTTCTGATTTGATTTCACGTTACTGGAGCTCTTTCATTCGTCTATGTTTGCTCATTGCATTTGCGCAACTGTTCAGCTCTTTGAGATAAACATCTAATGTGCAAGTTATACCTCTGACGCACAACCGCAGGAAATTCAAAAGCCTTACTAATTTCCAAACAGTTACACAACTTTTGCATTTGAAAATACAGGTTTAAAATAACTATAAAAATTGTTTTAAAATTCGCTATTTGGTTCAATAACAATCTCTATTATTTCGACCCTTAAGGTCGACCGCGCTATTACACACACACACACACACACACACACACAACATACACACGCACACGCACACGCACACACATACACACACACACGTATTACATTCGTTTAACTATATTACTTTTAATCGAACTTTTAACATATTACTTTTAATCGAAAGTCATGTCATTGCTCTACTCAAATTAAAAGATTTTATTTAAAAAGAATATCTCGTTCAAAAGATATAGACAACTGAATTTTATGTGCGTTTTCCTTCCAGAATTTTAGTCTTTTTTTCCGGCATCCGATTTGCAGTTGCAGCTCTTACGACACTTCCGGTTACACACACACACACACACGCGCACACACACACACACACATATTTTTCTCCTTATCATTAGATCAACTGCTATATTATAATATATATAAAATATCTCTAATTCAATTCAAAATCGAATTTTTTTAATGACTCCAAAAAAAATCTTCTTGTATAATATCTGTAAAAATTAAAAATCGCACAAAGTATCAATTTTTTAAAAATGATTTTAGCCATTTAACATTTAACCATTGAATAAGTACTTATCTACTAAAAGTTATTTTCCCCGTTGATTGATACACGTATAGATAAATTTTTCTCATCAGTTGATTTCTTGAGATCTTTGAAATATATTATTAATAAAAAAATCTAACTCACGATACACATGTCAGTATTTTTTTATATATTGTACAAATTTTATCATCGTGAATTAGATTTTTTTATTAATAATATATTTCAAAGATCTCAAGAAGTCAACTGATGAGAAGAATTTATCTATACGCGTATCAATCAACGGAGAAAATAACTTTTATTAGATAATTACTTATTCAATGGCTAAATGTTAAATGGCTAAAATCATTTTTAAAAAATTGATACTTTGTGCGATTTTTTATATTTACAGATATTATAGGAGAAGATTTTTTTGGAGTCATTAAAAAAATTCGATTTTGAATTGAATTGGAGATACTTTATATATATTATAATATAGCAGTTGATCTAATGATAAGGAGAAAAATGTAAAATTATAAGGTAAGGTAAAACAGCGTAATGACAATATAAATTTTTGTTTATTACAGCTATAAAATTATTTTATTTTGGTTCTAGGTTAGGTGTTATAATTAGAGTTATCCAATGTCTTGAAAATTAATTCTATTAACAAAATTATTAGCTACTTGTCATCAATTATATAAGAATAAGTTCGTATGTGACAACTTCCGCTATTTCATGGCATCTCATTTTTTATTTACAAGTGAAATACACATTTTACCATTCGCCCACATGACCTATAGAAAATAGAATATAGATCTAAAATAGTTGCTGATAAGATATTATTATTATATTTAGAAAATTTATTCACATGAGAACGAATATTAAAAAATATATATTCTACTTATTTAGGTTGCGAATGTGGTTTTTTTGAAACATTTTTTGTAGCCCTCGTAAATACAAGTTTTCAACATCACTTTTCTGGATTTTTCTCTGATCACGCTAACTTGGATTTCCTGCCAATGCTGTTTATCCATATATTGGCAGTAGAAAAACCTACTTTTGCATACTATAAAAGACTGCCTGAAGAAATGGAAATCTTCAAGCGTCATCTACAAGAAAATAATGTAGAAATATCCTTATTTGATTCTCCAATGAGTATAAAAGATCCAATAGATTCTCAAAATGTAACAATAGCTGATAGTAGGAAGCAACAACCAAGATATTTTAGACAGTACTGCACTCAAAGTACGAAAAAAGTATTATGTTTTGAAGTTAGTTCTTCAAAATAAAAAAAGAAAATTGTGATTTTAATAGATTATCTATCTAGTTGAAAATCATATTAGAGCTGGTGAAGTTTTTTGAAGACTTGCGAAATAATGTGTGCTTTTCTTGAGGGATTGGAAACTCACTGATAACAAATAACGAAGTGATCTGCCCGATACAAGTATATTATTGTATTGTCAAAAAGTGACACCTAATCAGTGTTTTGTGTTAAATAAAATAAAGTACCGGTATGATGTATTACATGAAATCGAATCAGTGTTTATAATCAACAATTTAAATAAATAGTGTAAATAAAAAGTGTTTCTAACCAACAATTCAAATAAATAAAAAAATAAAATAAAAAAAAATAAATAAAATCAAATGTTACAATTTCTATTTAAAATCAGTTTGAAATATTTTGAAAGTAGCTCAAGTGTGTATTGATAAATAATTATGTGTTATGAGGTTCATAAACTTTATAATAAGCTTTTGCATAGAAGAAAATATTGGTGAGTGACACGTGAGTATAAATATACAATATAATTTATAATGCTGATTTGAAATATTGCTCTGAGCCTTAGTTTAAAAAACATTTGTCATCTTCAAGAAACTTAGTCGATATAAGTGCTGTGCTGTTGTACATATTTACTCAAACACCAATTAAAAGATTATGTCAAATGAACATTGAAATACTGAAAAAAGCGAAAATGATGTGTTATTGTTAAAATTTCAACGAATAAAAGTGCTCAGTTAATCTAATTTATGATTTTCTCACTGTGGGGGACGTCAACATGTTTCAGAGGAGTTCTAAGTAAATATTTTTCTAGATAAGATTCAGATAATAATTTCAAAAAGTTTTATCTATACAAGAATGTCAAGAAAGTTTTTATTCTCAGTGATTCTTCATAAAATGGTTCATAAAATGGTTGTGTTTTTAATTTTACAAGATTATGTGTGGTAATGATGGGTTATTAATTCAAGTTGTTTCTAGTGATAATTTCAACAAATCCAAGTGTTGAGAATAATATAATTAATGATTGGCTTATGGCGAGGGGCGTCAAATCTTTCAGAGGAGCCATCTATTCTGTAAATATTACAGTACATATATAAAATTTAAGAAAATAAAAGATAGATACTTTGTGTGACTTTTCTTTTTCATTTTCAGATCCTCACAGTCTTTGGTGAATATATTACGCAGTACAGTTCAAGTAAACATTCCAGCTTTAATGAATAAAAAGAAATTTCCTATATGTTTTTTATATATAGGAGAGATACATATATCAACTGATAAGAATTTTTCTATCGGTCTTACAGTCTTACAAATTAAACTAAAATAATTAATAAGACAAGTGCGATCAAAGGTGTCATTGACAGAGCGATTAAATTGTCACATAAAGATTTTAGGAAAAAGAATTTAAATTTAGTTAGAGAAACATTTATTAAGAATAGTTATCCGGTAAAATTTATTGACAAAATGATTGATGAGAGAGTGTAGAAAATTTATAATGGTGGATTGAAGCAGCGAATAGATAATCAAATAAGGAATAGAAATGGAAAGAACACATATTTTAGTTTATCATATGTTAGAGGTTTGTCGGAAAGGATTAGAAGGGTTTTTAGTAAACATAATATTCAAGTTTTCTTTAGAAACGATAATAATTTAGAAAGGTTATTTAGTAATTGTAAAGACAAGGATGATAAATGTTTAAAATCGGGAGTAGTTTATAAAATTAATTGTAGGGATTGTAATGGTTGTTATATTGGTCAAACGGGTAGATATTTGAAAAAGAGAATATGTGAACATCAATATAGTTTACGCAGCTCAAGTTGTACATCGGGTTTGAAAGAACATTGTTTAAATAGTTTGCATTCTTTCGATTTTGGGAGTGTGGATATTTTGGAACAAGGGATTAAGAATAAATATAAGAGGGAACGCCTTGAAAGTATTCACATTCTAAGAAATCGGAATAATGTAAATTTAATGATAGAGTCAAGTAAATTAGATAACATTTATCATTCTTTATTAATTTAAGTAAGAATGGAAAGTTGGAGAGGGGAATGTGGATGGTGGTGGGGGTAAGAAAAAAGAAGGGGGTATGGGGGTATATAAGGAGTTGTATCGCGGGTTTCATTTCAGTCCCTGAGGAGGAGCCGGAGCGGGCTCGAAACGTTATGGACAATGTGGTGGTGATGGGCAGTCAGATCGTCCTTTGCTAACAAAGTTTTTTCCAGGTTTTAATTAAGTTTTTATTTCAGATTCTGCGAGGTGATTATAAACAAGGGCAATCTGACTGCCATAAATATTAATTATTTTAATTTAATTTGTAAGACTGTAAGACCGATAGAAAAATTCTTATCAGTTGATAGTAAATTGCAGTCGACATAAGTAATATTTTTAACGAAAAAAAAGAGATACATATAACTCGCGCATGATAGACTATCTAGATTTATAAATAGGCTACAGAAAAAGGTGCTACTTGTGACAAGAAAAAGCGACAGCTACAGACAACAGCTTGATGATACATATGAAAAAAAAATATGTGAATATCAAAATAACGAAACTCTCAATTTACTTAGTGAACAAACTTCAGCTTTAATAAAAAGAAATTAGTGATGTTGGCGACTGGAATGTTAATAACAGTAGTCTCACTGGTGAACAAGTGGCTTATGCATCTTTTTTATGATGTTTATGCTTTTATTCTCATTTACCACCAGGAGAAGCTAGAATATTTTTTGTCATTGTTAATATGTTTATTAATAATTGGTTACCAATTTTTTTTAGATACTACAAAAAGTAATCATGTGAGTTTGCATTCCAATTCTGAAAAAAAACTGGGCTGTTGTAAAAGCAGCATTCACATCTGGCTTATATTTTTAACTATCAAAAAACAAGCAGTAATGCTTGCTTGTAAAGAATTTGCAGCTGGAACTTACTCCGACAACATATCTGCGTTAAGAACTTTTCAAATTTGACAAAATATAATAGTAAATGGACTGGAACGATTATTTTGTGAAAAAACTTTGTATCAGCTGCTGTTATGGAAATTGTAGTTGGCATGAGAACTATACTTTTTGGTCAACTTTGAACTTCAAGTTTTGTAAAAGCTAGAGGATCAGGTGATATCAGAGATTTAAATTTTAATTCTGAAAACTATTCTGTAGTAAAAGCAACATTGACAGCTGGTTTACACCCAAATAAAATATGCGCGTAGACAGCTGGGAAAACGCTCAGCTCAGAACTCAGTATATATTAAGGTGATGCGATACCCACGCTATTACTCAAAATTGCGTTCCTGTTTTTCTCATTCAATTTTTAATTTTAAGAAAAAAACTCTTTGATACGTTGTAGTTTTTTATTAAACTTAAAACGTGTCAAAGAGTTTTTTCAAAAAGTTTAAAATTGAAGGAGAAAAACGGGAACCCAGAATTGAGTAATAGTGTGGGTATCACATCACCTTAAGGAAAATCTACAAGTATTCTACGAAAGTCATAACTTATAGACAAGTGTACATTATTAGCATGCCTTGCAAATTCTTTAATTTATTAATAAGAATCAAAAGTTCATGCAAAACCTATATGTTTAAAAAATGAATTATTGTTATTATCTCTCTTAACAACTGTAAAGTTTCTTTTCGAAAAATATTAATTACAAAACCTATTTTAATGAGAATTTAAATATTATTTTAAAACAATCAAAATATCCTTTAGACACATAACTAAAAGAGATCTCTTTCTTTTTTCCTTTCTCTTTCTCACATCAGCTCTCAACGAAGAAATTTAATGAGATCAAAAATATATTTTTATAACATACAACACTTAATACATCCTTTAAAAACTAACACTTAATACAATTTTTAAAAGATTTTTTTATTTTTGACAATTAGGATAGGATAACTTTCAACGAAAGTATATAAAAAGACAAGTATGTTTGTTTTTGAATTACAACAATTTTTTTTTAAATATCCAATTCTCTATTGCCACCTCTCTCTACCTCCCACCACAACCCCCCTCTCTCTCACCTTTTCTTTCTCAACAAATGTTTAAGCTCTATACGAAAAACTTTGAGAAGACCCTAAATATTTTTTTGTGCAAGCCAACAAAGACGTTCTGTAGAAGAATAATATACTAACAAACTTTATTTTGAAGCATTAAAGGTAAATCAGGATAGAGGTGCTTCAATGGATCAGCAAGATCCTCAAGTTGTTTAAAACGTACGGAACTAAGTTCGTAACAGATTTTTTTTGTGCCTATGTAACAAATCTGCACATTTGATACTCTTCGTTGAGTTGATAAGGTGAAAATATATAATAATTTTAAAAAATATGATAGTTTAAAAAAATACTAGAGGTGTAATATATTGCAGAAATCGAATTTTTTTCGTGGTACATAAAAGGTCTTACGATAGCCATCTAGCGTATCGTACATATATGTATTACTTACGTACGCACACAGATAAAACTCTATATTGATTGTTATATCATTGACTATATCTAGGCGTTAAGCGTGAAAAATTTGTTTGTGTATTACCTCATTAATGATCACTATCCCAGCGCAAATGTCTAAAAAGTGCATTTTTCAGTAAAAAGTGCATAACTGGTGCATTTTTTTTTTAAATAACGTAAAGGATGTGAAAGAGGACTCAAAATTGAGTGAAATTGTGTATTAGAGTCTTAAAAGCTTAAAAAACTGCTGAAACAGTAGCAGTTTGAAAATTACATTAAAAATTTTTTTTCTAAGTAAGGATTTTTTCGGAATTTTTCGACATCGCTGAACGCATAAAATTTTGATAAAACAAAAAATAAAAAAATACGTGTCAAATAATTTTCGCAGAAGAACATAAATATTATAATTTCAAAATGATCGGTGACACAGGCATACGCGAACCACCTGATTTGAGATGGATTCTGTCATAAGAGAAAATAATAATTACATAGTATGAAAACGTTATGAGATGTTGTTATAGTATATTATTAATAACATTATTAAGTGGTAGTATAGTTATTGACAAAAGTTTTAAATTTGAATGTTTTTTTAAGGTTCCTAATACTCCAAAATTTATTGAGTAAAAATTTCTGAAAAAAATAGAAAGAATAGAAAATTACATTAAACTTTCTTTTTTTTTGCAAAAAAAAAAGAAAAAACAGTTTATTGGGATTTTTAATAAAACAAATAAAGATGAAAATTTGATTTCTTCACAGAAAAATGCGCATTTCAATCCTTTACATGCCTGTACTTTAAAAAACGAGATTTGTTCAATTTTCAAATTTGGATCGTTGGAGAATACTTTTTCTGCAAAATCGCATGTCCCTTTTTGTTTCCAGGCGCTCAATTGAGATCAAATTTTATGTAATTGATTAAAAACTATCTATAATTAAGTATGTGAATTTAATCGACGACTTTTGGTGATATCGTACACAAGTATTTTGTACACGACAATAGCGTACATGTCTTTGAAATACATATAATAAAATACTACACAAATAAAGTCTAAACAGAAAATTTCGGCACACAAACTATTTATCGAGATAAATTGTGCACAGTTAAAATCTACATCTCAGTGCAGACTGTACATGTGTACATTTTTTCTTAATATTATTTGTGTATAAGAACTTAGCAATGCTATAAAAGTCCTGTATATAGGGGCTTTGTGTAGACACTAAATGTGCTCAATATCACTAGTATCGGTGTACAAGCTAGAAAATGGAATCCTTTAAAAATATAGTTTATATAGATACTACTGATACATTAATCGATCTTTTTCAACTTCTCCCATCACTATAACGAAATCCCAAGTTACCTCACGCGTAGAAATTGCGTTCCGCCACCTCCCCCCCCCCCCCTCCTCCTTCTCGGCGAAATGTAAAAGTGTAACCTAATTTTAATTTCGAAGTCATCTCGAGCACGGCGTAGACAGCTACGGCAGCAGCGAAGTTCGCGATGCGTCGCAAGTTCTGACGTTCTCCTTGTTAGCGGGATGCACGAGCGCGCGAGTCTATATATACATATAGACATACAGAGAGGGAGAGCGCGGAAGATATACACCCGAGACGAAGATGCGGAACTAATCGTCGAAATGTTATGTACAGTGGCAGTGTACAATATGGCATCTTCATCTCTCTCTCTCCCGACTCTCGTGTTGACTCATTAAATAAATAGACTGTGCTAGGCGCGTGCTCTCGCTTACTCGATTTACATTTATATATTTATTAGCGCGTGCACGTGGGAAAGATGAGATATTAATTACCACCGGCATTGGCCGTATTATTATTATCATTATTATTATTATCAGTTTCAAGGAAATTCCGTATTAAAACGCGTAGCGCCGGCGCGCTATGAACTCAGCCGTCGCGTTCCTACAATGTTACATCTGATTTTTCGCTGCACGTCAAATTCCATCACGCTCTAAACGAAGGTGGAAAAAAGAAACCGAGAGAACCTCTCGCCACGGTACATTACAGCGTAAAACGCGATATTATCGCGATTTTCTTTCACTTTCTTTTTTCGTCGAAGAGCGAACATTCTTACAAAACCCGCGCGCACCCGCTCTCTCGCATCAAAGCTAATTACTCGTTGATCGATAAACTCCACTATACGTTGCGCGCGGCCCTTGCCACACACTGCGCGAGGAATTCGCTACACATAACAATCGGAGAGAGAGTGCGCTATATACACTGTACTGCAGCAGCGGCGGCACGCACACACGACGCGGCCGATTAAAAGCTGCAGTCTCGCGCATAAATTAAATCCCGCGCATAGAGCACACACAGTACATTAGGCGCGAATTCACACGTATACGTATACATACATACGTACGCACGTAAATGCATGCATATAGGTACACGACCGTCATGCGCGCGAAATATAACGCGCATATTAAGCATCAGTATAGCGTATGCTCGGTTTAACGCGCGAACGACGCGCGAAAAAAGTCTCGCGGACGAACAAGAGAGAGAAAGAGGCAGAGGAGGGAGAGGAAATAAAAAGAGTACACGCGTCACCTGCCCGACGGAGAGTATAGAACGCGCACGAGGCGGCGCGGAATCTCGTTAATTCGGTTGAAAGACAGAGGCTCGAGCGGGCGAGCGAAAAGGGAGAAAAAAGAGAAAGAGAGGGAGATAGCTGTACAGCAGTGCGGCGAGATATCGCGCTCGGACAAATTCGAGCGCGCGGTCATTTTGCACGCTCGGATTCTCCCGCGCGCGCGTATTTCGCACTCTATCAACTTACGAGTGCCATTATCCCTCCCTCTTGCTTCTGCTGCTGCTGTAGCTGCTGCAGTAGAGAAAAAAAGGGAGAGTTTCTGAAATCTTCTTTCTGGCGCACGCGGCGCGCTCTATAGCTCTCCCCCGCGACTTTGACAAATCATCGCCGTGTAAGAGCGCGACGGCGACGACGATGGGGGAGAGTAGAGCAGTCGTGTACTCTCGCCACGCGCTAAAGTGAGCCACTTTTGTGATGTTGATTTATTTTGATTTTCGGAGCATCCCCCGCCCTCCCCTTAAAATTAACCTACATTTTCGGGAGTGAACCCCGGTTCGCGCTGAGTAATCATCTTTTTTGCATGCAGCAGTGCTTCGAGGCAGCCTACGTATATATACTCTCGCGTTTAGTCAAGACTTTCGTGCTTCTCTGAGCGAGTGGAGAAATTCGGTAATAGGACGGCGCGGCCTGTACAATTAATTCATGAAGCCTTTTGCCAACGAAAATTAATTTATTCGGTCCACGGGAGTCTGCCAAAAAAAAAAATTCATTTGAAACACCGCACTATTAGTTAACTTTCGGGGCGCGCGCGCGGACACTGCGTTTATATATTAAAACGAGCAATAATCAATCTCCGTTAAAAGGGATTCGAATTCCATTGTGCGGAGCGCGCAGCTACACTCCACAAGCTCGGGCATTTAAATTTTCATCGATTTTCAATTGCCATTTGTCAATGTGAATCAAGCGCCCACAGCGTTTGTACAATACAACATAACACAGAGAAAGCGAGAGAGAGATAAAGAGATGCGATTGTATCGATCAATATGCTAGAAATTTGTTATACAACCCTCGCGCAAAAAAGAAGCCTTTTAGCGGCTGCTTAATCTTTTAGCAAAGATTATCATCTTTGTATATATACGTGTACCCTTAGCCGTTAATTACATCCCCTGCACAAAAGCCAAAGTACTCCTTGCCTTTGAGAGCGAGAGATAAAAAAAACGGAAATAAAGAAAGAAAGCACGACAATTGAAAATCCTCGGCCGCTGCGATCTCGAAAGAGTCAAAAGTCGTCAAAACATACAGCCGACTGCTATCCTCTCTCTCTCTCTCTCTCTTTCTCTCTCTCTCTCTCTCTCTCTCTCTCTCTCTCTAATAATGAAAACAGCAGTAGCAGCAGCGATGGGGCGGTCGTCGTCGTCATCGTCGTCGTGGCCGACGAGGCGAAAAAGAAAGGATGCAAAAAACTGCTCTCCCTGTCCCCTGCACCGGGGTGCCGTTCTTCCTTCCCGTATATGCACAAGCTAGCTAGCTATAGCCTCTCTCTCTCTCACTCTCTCTCGCGGTGCCGGCGACGACAGCTCAATGGAAAACTATCCTAGATAAACTCCGACAACGACGACGACGTCGACGGTGGTGCGGCGAGGTGGAGGAAGGAGGGAGAGAGAGAGTACAGCAGACTATACGGGCGAGCGCGATAGACAAACACACAGGACGAACGGGGCACGGGGGGCTCTATGTGTGTCTACCAACCTCCCTCTCTCTCTCTCCCTCCCATTTAACACAATCGCACAAGCATTTGTGAATCATAATATCCCGAGAGCGAGCGAGCGAGTGCGAGAGAAAGGCTCGTATCGGCGTGTATATATGGAGTCCTTATACAGTACACACATATATATATATATATATATATATATATATAGAGAGATAGAGAGAGAGAGAGAGAGAGAGAGAGAGAGAGAGAGAGAGAGAGAGAGAGAGGAGACGGTATGCGCAGGCGCAGAGAGAGAACCACTGGAAACAGGAGGAGGAGAAGGAGTAGTAGTAGTAGTAGTAGTAGTAGGTTGACGACGACAATTTCCAAGGGTCGATCGATGCGGCAGGAGCGTCTCCGACTCCTCCGGCACCCAGGACCCGCGCGCGCGCTCTCCTCTCTCTTCAACTGGCTTAAAATACACGCGAGAGAGAGAGAGAGAGAGTACAAAGCGTCCTAACGAAGCTGCCGCTCTCTCGCAAATAAGAGGATTCGCGACGATATAGAGGACGAGAGAGAGGGAAAATATTGCGCGGTGGCGGCTGGCCCCGATAAGGACAATGCGCCCGCCGGCGCGCGCGGGTCAAGTGCCGAGGGAGGCGGCGGCGCGCCGGGATGTGTGTGTGTGTGTGTGTGTGTGTGTGTGTGTATGTGTGTGTGTGTGTATATATATATATACCTACGCATAAACGAAAAAATAAGGGGAGTGAGAGAGTGAGAGCGAGAGAGAGAGAGAGAGAGAAAGAGAGAGAGTAGGAAACTATATGCTCGAGAGCTACTGGCACGATAATACGAAATCCGCGAGCGCACACTCGAGTGCGAATGCTACGGCGGCGTAGATATTTGCAACGGAAAAATATGTATATACACAAATCCACGCTTCTCACGCGCCTGCGCACACGCGAACCTCCATTTCCAGTATACGCACGAGACTGTGTGTGTATAGGCATTTTATTAGCTCTTAATTTTTTTCCTGCCTTCGCGTGTATGGTATATAGTAGCGCTATATACTGAGGCGCGCGCGACTGTCTTCTCTCCCTGCTGCGGCATGAGGCATGCGAGCGAGTGCGCGCAGGTCGATACGATTGGTTTCGACGGGAAATGGACTTGGTCGTCTTCGGGAGAGAGAGAGAGAAAGAGAGAAAGAGAGAGAGAGAGAGAGAGAGAGAGAGAGAGAGAGAGAGAGAGAGAGAGAGAGAGAGAGAGGAAGTTGCACACTAGCGCGGTACCGGTGTGCTGGTGATGGTTTTTTTTAGAGGGGTCGGAGTGGTATTTAACGCTTGTCGCAAACGAATGGAGCTGGAGTGGGCCGAAGAGGGTTCTTTTTTATTGAGGGTGTATTGTTGAGGAAGGTGGTTATGGAGAGATGTTTAGTTTTGAAAGATGGGAGTGTAAGGGTTTTTGTTAATTAAAACAAAGTAATTCACGATGGAATATATATATATATATATATATATATAATCGACTTTATTCCCGTGTTGCATATAGAACTTTATTCCTAACGCAACTGTGACCACTTTGTTGACTTCGAAAAGTGGGACTACATGAGACAAGTTTTGAAATATGCCGCGATGCTGGCGGTGGCCAGTTACTTTATTTCCCTCAAAACAGGGATGTAATAGTACATTATAACACTGGTTTAGAAGGTAATTATTTAGCTTGCAAGCGAAAGCCCAAGCCTTCCCTATGAACTGGAGCACACAAGGAATAATGTAAAAGAGGACATTAGCTCTAATTATGTAAGAATATGAAAAATTTAATTTTTCTAAAATCTGTATAATATCTGAATAACTCGACTATTAGTGAACAAATTGAAAGACGGCCAAATAAAATATCATTTCTTTAGTAATTTTCGACATAGAATTCATTTCCGGTCTCAGATTTTGGAAAAATTCAATTTTTTATAATTTATTTAAACAATAATAGTTTAAATAAATTGCAAAATTCGGAATTTTACCATATCCTTATATAATTAGAGCTAATTCTTTTACATCAATTCCAGTGTGCTCTAGTTCATAGGGAAGGCTCGGACATATATGGAGGGGGGTTAAGCTGGCGAAAATGGGACAGGTCGTTAAAAGGTGGATAGCCGTCTCGTCCGCCTATCACACCATTGACCACATGTCGTCAACCATAATTTGGTCGAGTAGTATCTGAGACGTTCATGCCCTGTAATGATGTGCATCAGCAGCCGGGTGGCCCTTCTACTGCCTCCGTATATGCACCGTGTCCAGTCCGGGCTGAGATCCTGGCCCAGTATAGCTTTGGCCTGTCTGATACTACTGCCACCTTGATAATCCTTGCTGTGCAGTATTCGCATCCATTCAACGATTACCTGCCTCACTACGGCTGTAGAAAAAGCTATTAAGTGCACTAGTTCCTCTATAGAAGAGTTGGATCCCAGTACGGCGAGCCTATCTTATTCCGGTATGCCCCAGAGGAGTGGAATTGTGTTTTTCTCCGCTAGTTTATTCAGTGCCTATTTATAGTCTCACACCAGCTGAGAGACGACGCTGTAGGCGGTCGACGCCTTCAGAGCTGCCTGGCTGTCAGAACGAATGCTGATGCGTCTGCCCTGAGTGTTAAGCTCTTCAATCCTTTGGACACACGGAAGGATGGCGTAAATCTCAGATTGAAAAACTGTAACGTGCCGCCCTAGAAAGAGAAATGTGACTGTTCCATATTTGCGGCAGTAGTATCCGTATCCGGTCTAAGGCCCCACGTGCTGCTAAACGTCCTCCGACACGTCTAAAAAGTCGATAGGAAGCTGTTGCGTTGGCACGTGCTTGTCCCAAGTGAGCTTTTTGTCCAGGACGACCACGAGGTATTTAGCTGAATCTCTCACCTCCAGAGTTTTGCACGCCAATGTGAGCGCTCAGTACAGTTAAAGTTTATACTTCTCGGATGAAAACGACGAGATCAATCTTCTCTGGATTCACAGAGTCCAGTTGCTTCGCCCCAACGTTCCACCCTCTCAAGTGGGGGAAGATACTCTATCATGCGCGCACTCCCCACTTTTGCTTTCTCAAAGAGAAAGCTTTGTAACGGTGAAAATTTTCGAATCAAGGATTTTGATGAATTACGATGTTTTTGAGGTTCCTGAGTCACAATAATAGGTTTTTAAAAAAGGTATGTATGTATATATGTATGTATGCATGAATAAATGTATGTATGTATGAATGTATGTATTTATGTCTTTTTTTTGTAATGGGCGTGGGGGGAGCTCCCCAGCCAGTGTCCCTATGACACCAGAACTCCACCGGCATCGCGTGAGCATTCCTTCAGTGGGGCCTGTTCTGATCAGCTGGATTCGTCGCTGTTGCTCTTGTTAACTCTACTCTCCCGTACTCTTAACCTAGCAGCCAAGGGATTAGGGGTTCAGGCTCGACAGGTTATCCGCATTTGTGTGCCCCCCTTCGGGGTGCTTTCTTCTTCTTTTCCAGCACGCGCAGATTCACACACGCACATACTCGCACACGCACACGCACCCACATCTCTTCGTGCGTCGACTATTCTTTTCCTCTAGTCCGAAGGTCTGTGGTTGATCATTCGCTGTGTTTCCGCTTCTTTTTCTCTCTTCTTTGTGTGATAACATGCCTGAAATAGCACGCAATCTTATCCCAAGATTCCGGTCCGCGCAACATGACTTCGACCAGAGTCTCTGACTCTAGGGGTGCGCCAATATTCTGTTGTAGTTAGTCCCGCTCCTCCATGTAGACTCTGCCGTGGAATAACGTGTGTTCCGCGTCGTCCCTTTCGGCGCCGCAGTCGTGGCAGGTTGGATCACTTCACCTTTTGTACTCGAACAAGTAGGCGCCGAAGTGCCCGTGTCCACTGAGTGCCTGCGTAACCCAGTGATCGAGTCTTCCATGTTCTCGAGTCGTCGACTCGTCATCGTCCCTGATAAGCGTGTGTGTCCACCTGCCTTTAGGGTATGCGCCCCATTCACATTGCCACTCTCGAAGTAGGGCTGCGTGTGCTTCTCTTTTGGTATCGAGTAGGGTGGCTATCTCATCTTCTCGTTGTTGCCTCTCCCACACAATGGCTCTTTTCTTAGCGACTAGTCATATCGAGGCTATTCCTACGAGGAGCAAGGTTGCGCCTAGTGATATGGTACTATATCCGCTAATAATTCGAAGAGCTATTCGTCGCTGTACAAGAGCCATATTCTTCATGACTGCGCTATTGTGCGCATGGGTACCCCACAGAGACGAGCCGTAGCGTAGCACGGAGTGCACCACAGTCGCCAGAAGTGCTCGGCTGCCTTGTTTAGGTCCTCCCACATTGAGAATCAGCTGTTGTAGTTCTGTGCCTACATTCCCTACTTTGATGAATGTTCGCCTGATGTGGTCTTTCAAGTTCCAGTGTCTATCGATCTATGAGCCCAGGTACCGGATGCTATCCTGGAATTGTATCGTATAGCCATCTAATTCGAGTTTGGGGTGCTCGAACTTTCTTCTCTTGGTTACGAGTACAGCCTCGCTCTTCTCCTGGGCTAGTTTGAGGTCATGTGCTTTCACCCAGCGGCTGACTATTTCTAGAGTCTCGTTGCATTTCCACTCTAGTTCTTCTATAGTTGCAGCTACTCCCACCATGTCCACATCATCCGCGTATCCTACTAGAACCGCGTCTTTAGGTAGTTTGATTCTTGACCGACTCCTGCCGTGATCTCGATCTGAGGTGCCGTCGTCCGTTTCCATCATCAGCATCTTCTCCTCTCGGTAGCTTCTAGCAACCCTCATTAGATATCCAGGGAGTCTCCTGTTAAGGGCTTGATATATATGCTTCCAGTTGGCAGTGGTAAAGGCGTTTTTCACATTGAGTGTTACCACGGTACAGAAGCCTAATGGCTTCGGTATCATGGAGAATGCCTTGTCTACTCTTTTTGGCACTTCCTGCACCGCGTGCAAGGTGCTCCGTCTTGCACGGAATCCGTATTGCATCTCCGATAGTCCTTTGTTTTCCGGGTCGTCCAGTTCGCTCTGCACGCGGTTGAGAATCATTATTTCATATAGCTTGCCCGTGGAATCGAACATGCATAACGGCCCCCAGGAGGATGGTGCCTTGGGATCCTTGTCTTTGCCCTTCGGTATGAGGACCAGTTTTTGGCGTTCCCATTGTTTCGGGAAATGACCTCTTTCCAGACACGTGTTGGGTAGGTCCAGGATGAATTGAGGCTTTTCCCTAATAGTCGCTCTCAGAACTTCGTTGGGGATCCCGTCGGGTCCCCGGGCCTTTTCAAAGTACAGCCTCTTTGCAGTCAGTTTTAGACCGCTTATCTGGAACAGAGGTACGTCTAGTGCCACATCGCTCGGGTAGCTCTCTCTCTCTCTGTCTCTCTCTCTCTCTCTCTCTCTCTCTCTGAGCGCTCCTTTTGGGAAGAGCACTTGTACAATCTTGAGTACAGTTGGTACAACTGTTGGTGTACCCAATCCTTGATTCGTCTGGAGCTTCCGTGATAACTAGGCGATAGAGCGTGCCCTATGGGTCTCGATCGACATCGAGGCACAGAGCTTTCCAGCGTTGCCTCTTACTTTGCTTGATGGCATTTCGGAGCGACTTTTTGGCGTCCTTGTATCTATATATGTTCTTCTTCTTGTTCGGAGCGTTTTCTTTTCCGCGTTCTTTGAGCTTTCCTCCGTTGTTTTTTTAATGCAGTTTCTCAGTGCTGAGTTCCATCAGAAAGCAGGCCTTTGATTCTTGTGCTGTCTTCTCCGGGGCATGGATGTATCGCACGCACGGCTTATTTCAGTTGGGTAATGTCGTGTCAGGTTGTCAGTTGTTCCAGTCTTGTCCAGTCCTGGTAACCCCGAGATGCATTCTGCAAAGGCGTCTCGGCCAAATTTCTTGACAGCCCATCCTCTGGGTTTGTCTCGCGAGGCATCACGTTTTCGGCTCTTTAACTCGAAGCAGACATATCGATGGTCGCTGAGTGACTCTTCTTCCAATATTGTCTATTTGCGTACGTATTTCCTTAGCGATGGTCGCAGGAATCTCAGATCTAGTACCGATGATGATGCTCTTCTTTCGAATGTTGCCATCCGTGGCTGACTGATCACTATCAGGTCGTGTGAGACCATCATTTCGTCTAAGGGCCTTTGCACGCTAAAAGCATAACGCGAAGGAATAAGGAATAAGAGGGCATAAGGTGGACATAAGGTACTTATGCTCCGCGTATTCCTCTTATGCCCGTGTTGTGTACGCAACGAAACGTGCATAACCTCTTGATTTTTTTGGAGTAAAGTTTTCGAAATAAAATAGCTTACTGTAATTATTAATTGACTCTAATTGGTTACAATGTAAAAAGTTGACAAAATAATAAAACTTGAGGGGCTTTTGTATTTTATCATTTCAACGTGCAGAAGTGAGAAAAGTTTTCTTCCTAATCATTTAGTGATTATTTTTATAATAATTTATAGTGTAGACATTTTTGAACAATGGATGAAGAGGTAAATGTTTACTTGCAATTTATTATTAAAAAACTTACTCGAAAACAAGCAATTTAGGGGTTATGCACGATCCGTTGCATACACAACACGGGCATAAGAGGAATAAGCGGAGCATAAGTACCTTATGTCCACCTTATGCCCTCTTATTCCTTATTCCTTTGCGTTATGCTTTTAGCGTGCAAAGGCCCTAAAAGCTGCCCTCTTCTGTCTTCTGGGTCTCCATTCCATGACCTAGATTTGGCGTTGAAGTCTCCTGCTACAATCATGGTTCTGGGCCATTGTCTTACGCTCCCCTCCAAGAGTCCAAGTCTGCCTGAAATGTCTCAAGCAATGCGTTCGGCGAGTAGTAGCAGTTATAAACTGCAGTGCCATGCAATACGTATCGTATGTATCCATTTCCTCTCTCTACTGAGTTTACCTGCATGTTGGCCCCAGGCAATACGTGGATCGCCGCATCGCCTCTGTTGTTCGAGTGCCAGCCACTGTAGTCCGGGTTTCTGTATTGTTCGGAGATGAGCAGAATACCCGCTTCTTGTTCTTTAGACGTTTGGTAGAGTAAGTCTTGCGCGGCTTGAGTCCGATGTAAGTTTATTTGTATAAACTTAGTCATTTCCTTTCCTAAATCTCCTTTCCTTCGCCTTCGCCAAGGCTGTGCAGTTTACGTTCCCAGACCGATGTCTGTGGTCGGCTCCTATCACCTCGCACTGGTTTGTTCTTGCAGGTCACGGAAAGATGGTCCGTGACCCCGCATAGGAAGCTTTGTCACATTGTTCCCTTTGTCCCAGTTATGCAAGAGATCCCCGAAAGCTAAGCATCTGAAACCTTGGGGCCGAGATCTTTTCTCGTACTCTGGCAATAACCCAGCCGTTCCTTACCTCCCGCTCTTGATGATGTCCAGTGCGTTCGCACGTGGCATCGTTATAATTGCCATCTGCATGCCGCCATACGTGGGGCACATTGCCTTGATCTTTAGCGCCTCTACTGGAACCCCAGCAACTTCAGAAAGCGCGTTCTGTACTTCGTCCTCGGTTGTGTCCAGGTCCATGTCTTTCACGTCGAGTGCTACTTGTTGTGAGAGCTGGAAGACTGTAGCTTCCGAATCGATTGCTGTTGCGACTACTTTTTTAATGTTCTTGGCATTGCTGCCCTTCTGCAGCTGTATTAATTCGTCTCCAGTCTTGGTTTGCCTGGTTTTGTTGACATTTTCGGCGACTTGCTGCTTGTCCACTTTGTCCTTCATTAGTTTATTATTGTGTAGTTGTTTGCAGCTAATGGCAGTCATGGTAGAATATACTAAGGAATAGGCCGCTAACGGTTCTACTGCCCAGGTTAAAGACTAAGTTTATTCTTTAACCTAGGCAGTAGAACCGTTAGCGGCCTATTCCTTAGTTTATTATTGTATATTATATTAGAGAACACTGGCAAAAGTCGCATTTGGATCCATTCTCCTAATCAGTATTGCGCCTGGTTTCGCTCTCGTTCTGACAGCATTCTTCATCTCGCTTTTGCGTTTTTTCCTCCTGCTTCTTTTTGTGCTAATCTCCCATCGATTTCCGCGTTAGAGCTAGCTTCTGGCGTCAGCGGTGGGAGCAGTGGGATCTTTGGGTTCAACCCCTCCAGTCCTCTGGAACTGGAACTGCACTGGAACTCTCCTCCTTTTTATTTTTACTACGGATGAGGTCAACCTTTGCTTTCTCTTTCCTTCTGGTACTATAGTTTGTACCGAGACATCTGAGCACTGTGGACTTCGGTCTTTGTTCAGCAGTATTAGCTCGAAGCTCGACTTGAGCTTGCTAGTTGCTTCTTTAGCCCTGCTTAGTCGTCTCATCAAGGATATTACTTCTTACAGATCCTCTTTGACGTACTTGTGGATGTTACGTGGCTCACCGACCACTGAGTCCATCTTGTCTAGATTCGCCTGAATCTTTCCCAGTAGCTCATCTTCCTTCGACTCTGCTCCCTGAATGGTTTTCCAGGTGTCGAGTATTCTATTTTTTGTAGCTAGGGCTGCGCTTGGAGCGAGTGATTGGCCTCCTACATATCTAAATTGGAGACCTGCAGTGGCCATCGGGTCTACTATACTCCGATCGGGATCACCGGGAGGACTTCCGTTGTCCGGATTACCCCCATGGATAGTCGATTCCGTGCACTTATCACCCATTTTTTGTTTTATTTCGGGGTTCCTTCCCCTAGCTAGTTTTGGTCCACCCCGGGTATTTTATTTCCCCAGTGCCCTTCATATCTGACGAGCTTTCCCCTATTCGCCGCCTGCGGAGGCGCCTGATGCGAGACTAGCAACTCGACACAGGCCCGCACCCCCTACTGACCACCCCTGCGTCTTTGGTAGAGCCCAGCTTGGCCTTCACTGTTCAGCAGCTCACCAAGCTTCCAAGCCAGATTAATAGTGACTGGGGCATCCCTTGCTTCCTTACTTCCTCCCGAACGCTCTTTGTGGAGGTAGGATTGAAGCACTCCGTAACTAACATCTCTAATCTTAAAGACGAAGGTGGTCTGGTTGATCAGCCTAAAATCCTTAACGTATGTATCACTGGGCTTCCCGGCTTTCCGAATGAAGACAATTCTAGCAGTATTCCATATACGTGGCACATGTGCTAAGGCACTGCTAGCCCTAAAGATCTTGACCAGGTGTCCAATGAGTTCCCCCAGACCCTTCTGCAGGAAAGCCGAAAACACCCTATCAGTTCTTGGAGCCTTAAAGGGCTTGAAATTGCTTATGGCCTTACTAGTTCTCTTCGGCAAAAAAAACTATACGGGCGGTTAGATCCCAGGCTGTCCTCCTCGGTACCTCTGCCTCGTTAGCTCATGCCTTAGGCTCAATATTCAGATGAAAATCGGGAAAGTGTGTTTCAAGGACTCGTTGTAAACAATCCTCCTCCGAAGCTGCGCATATTCCCCGGTCGGCAGCCTTAATAGCTTCCGCCAAACCTCAAAGTTTTTCGTGAGGATGGAATTTCCTCGTAGTAGCCCCTCCATCCTCTCTTTCTTTCCGAATTAACACGGGATTTATACTGTCTTTGGATCTCCTTGTGAAAGACCCAGTCTTCCAGTCTGCGAGTATTCCGAGCCCTATTAAAGGCTAACCTCACTTCCCGGCGTAAGTCTCGAAGCTCCTCTTCCACAAAGGGGTCCGTCTGGTCGCCCTAGGTTTGGTCATCGGACAGCTCCTCTGAATTTAGTCGTCGATAACCCTCCTAAGCTCCTTCACCCAGTACTACAACATCTCAGTTATGGTGAAATCCGATCTGAAGTTACGGAGTCCGTGTCTAAGGGCGTCTCTGTAAATATTCCAGTCTGTTATCTTTGGATTCCTAAAGCCCCTGATCTCTATGCCTCCTTTCCTCCAGGTGTAGACGATATGTCTGTGATCGAATAATGAGGGCTCCGTAGAAACCTTCCAGTCTCCGATCCACCTGCTAATATTCTTCTTAGCAAAGTGTCAGGTCTATCTGTCTACTTCCTTTCTAACTAGAAGGTAGGTTCTCGGCCCCTCGTGGATGCTCAGTTCCGTGTAGACCAAAAACTGCAGGAGCGCTTCTCTACAGTTAATATCGGAGCTTCCCCAGACAATGTAGTGCACGTTAGCACGCGCCCCAAAATAAGGGGCAATCTCCGTGATCTAGAAAAGTCGATAGAATTCCTGTACCTCCTTCGGTGGAGACTCGTCCTGAAGGTTGTATGGAAAGTAACCTGAGGCTACCGCTACCTCTCTATCTCAAACCCCTCCGTGTCTAGAAGTCTCGCCTTGACGACCGCTAAGATTCCGCTGCACCGGGCTGGCTGCAGGAAGATCTACAACCTCTTAATCACAATACACGCCCTTGGAGCATTTCTGGCAGGGTCTTTAAAGACTTTTTCGACTCTACTTAGACCCCTGATAGCTCCTGCGACCACCCATGGTTCATGGATTATGCCTGTTTAACACTGCCGAAGTGCCTTCTCTGTGGTACAAGTTAATTTGGGTAGACGGTGTCCTGTCCTTAACCAGTTGAAAATTGCGCTCTATCAGCATTCTGAAAGATGCGTTCTGATATGGTCATCAGCAGGAAGGTTCCGCAATATGGCCCATCCCTGAATTCTGTGCTCCACACCCGCCATTCGCCATGCCACCGACGAGATGTGCGCGCCCAAGACGTGCCAGGACCATCATCAGCTCCTCGTCAGGGTAGCCCTCCACCACAACCGCCCTCGTGAGAGGATCCACCATCCTGTCGGCCATTATACTGGTGTCGTGATTAGGCCTTTTTCTGGAGATGTTGGTGTCAGGAGGGGTGTCCGTGGAGCCCTTGCGGCGTTTAACATTAGTGACTCCCGGGCCAGCCCGTCGATGTCGCCGTCTTCAGTACAGGCGTAGATGGCGAATCGGTAGCCCGGTCGAGTTGAAAATGACTCCGTTGTCCCGGTCCTCCTTTTCGACAGCAGTTTTTGTCAGTGCCTTATAAGCTTCCTTGACTGAGTTCCAGAAAGTTTCTGATGCTTCAGAGCGAGCTGAAGCTTCTCCAGCTGCTCCGTGATGACATCGGTGTCGGGGTTCTTCGAGGAGTCCTGCTGTGCCGATTCCCGTGGTGGTTCGGAGTTCAGGCCCACCCCCATAGGATCCTGCCCAGCCTTGCGCCGACAATGGATGATCGACTGATGCCCCATTCCTCCACCCAGCGAGGCTCCGCCCGGGTTCTTCAGAGTTCCCGGTACCTTCCTTGCTGGGGTCACTAATCACGTTCGCGACCGTGTTTACTAACCAAAGAGCAACCGCAGTTCCTTGGACCTCGATCTCCGTTTGCCCTGCTTCACTTCAGAGGCACACTTTCACCTCCGGTCTGCTAAGCGTTGCCGCCCCGTAGCCTGATGCTTCAGCACCTCTCCCACCCACTACAATTTTTAATTTATATTCTTCCATTTGATTCCCACGAGTAGCTAGGGAAAAGAAATCCGCTGTACGGGAGTAAGGCTAAATACTTGGAAAGGTCGCCGTGTGTTCCCGGGGCACCGTTAGAGACTACTCAGTATCTAAAGTACCCAACTAAGCACGAGTCTGCATCACACTTTCAGCTTGGGGTGATGATTGAACCACTGGAGACCCCTTAGAGCATATACTACATGGAGGAAGCACTCTTACGGCGACACTGTAGATGAGTGGCGAGAGAGAAAGAGATAGTTTGGGTACTATCTTTCTCTCTCACGCAGGAATGTGATTGGCTAAACGCAACTTTTGTACACTTGTTTATTCAGAGGTTAGGAGATCCCTTTTCTGATAAAGAGCAGAGGAAGTTGCGTTTAGCTAATTACGCGCTTGCGTGAGAGAGAAAGATAGTGCCCAAATTATCTCTTACTCTCTCGTCACTCGTCTACAGTGTCGCCGTAAACGTGCTTCCTTCCTCCATGTATAGTACATGCTCTAAGGGGAATCCAGCAAACCCGTTTTCGCTAGGTTCCTTCACCCCTTTACTTTACCCCCTTGGTGCCCAATATGCTATTACTCACTGTTTTGCAGGAATGAAGCGTAAGAGGAAATAAAATGCTTCTTTTGTAGCACTTTTGGGTCAATAAAGTGGCTATTATAGTGGAGACGAGAACAATAGATGTTTTTTTAAGGATGATCGATACGATTTTAAAGTTTTTATAGCCAACAATTGCGCTCGAAGATAATGTCCTAGTTATTCGACAGTAAAATTTACATCAGCATATTTTCGTTATGGTTATAAGCTTTAGAACGAGTATATACTTATAAATCTACGTAAAACGAAAAGTGAATGCATAGCAGTTAAGGGCAAATTATTTTTGTTTTCAACCAAGAACACGATAAAGCGTGAATTTGTATATGTAAATGGAGCTACAATATAGGTCAATGACTGGTTCTATACAGTACTTACTCGATAGTAATGAATTCTTCGGAGGTACTTTAGACTTTCCCAAGATTGCCCGGATAAAAAATAGGCAATTAGGCCAAAGAATAATTACGGGGATTTCGCTAAGTTTATAAAGTGTCTGATATGATGTAAATCCCGTATTCAATGATTCTTAAAGAACCCGCTCGCGCTATTTGCACAACTCAATCTACAATTTACTGGAGGCTTGTTAGAAAGGAAAAATATTAGCTCTGTTATATGAAAGTGAATTTGCTCTCTCTCGCTCTATAAATTACGCGAAAAGCTCCCCTGGATTTACTTAGAATAATCGAGTTTGTTTTTTACTCTTGGAAAAAATTTAAAAAAGCAAATTCTAAACTCTCCCGTAAAAGCTTCTCCTTTTCTCTTCACCCACATAACCCGCGGAAAAAAGAAAATAACCGTTCCACCGAATTTTACTTTTAATCATCATCCCTACGAATTATAGGCTCTCATCGATTTTCCCCCATCTATTTTTGCAAACCCCCTCGCCCCTACACAGAACGCAACTTTAAAACCACGCGAGCGCGCGCTCGGAAATTCCCTCTTCTCGCGGGAATCTAATGAATTTTCCCTCTTCCTCTCTCACTACCTCCCGCGCGCTCGAATCAAAAAATAAACGCGCCGCACCCGGAATAATCCCGCCGCTAAACTTCTCTCTCCTCGCTCGCTGTACATAACTGAAAGATTCAAGCACGTCCGGATATACATAATTCCATCCTTCAACCTCGTCAAATTCAATCCCCCACACGCACATATACTCGAAAAACAACAACCACCACCCCTATAAATTTTTCTGTACCCACTATACACACACACCCACCCACCCACACACATACACACACACATACACGCACACATACACGCACCTGCGCGGTGGTCATAGAAGCGAGCGCCTTGGGCCGCCGCTACTATACCACTCTCCGGCAGTTTGAATACTGCTAACTTTCCGCGCGCCCGCAAATCGAGTTACACCGGTGGAGAGGCTGGCGGCAGCGCGGCAGCAACCTGGCTAAATAAGCGAAATGCGATTTTGTTTCCGCCCGGCTGCAGGAGCATCTGCCCCGCGTGCACGCTGGTTGGTTGGTAGGTAAGTGCCTGTACGTATTTTCTTTCTGCAGCGGCGACGGTAGTTCCGTAATGTTGTTTTTTTTCGCGTCTGAGACTAAGAGATAATTATATATGTGTGTGTGTGTGTGTGTGTGTGTGTGTGTGTGTGTGTGTGTGTGTGTGTGTGTGTGTGTCGGTAGGAGGTGCTGCAGAGCGATTCCAGTGGGGTTTGGATTTAGAAAATGTGGATGGGGGATTGTTAGAATTTCGAGGATTACCTCGTTTTTTTACGAACTGCGATTCGGGATTCAAAACGATGAAATTTTAAAGTAGTCCGTTGAATTACAAGGATGTACGCGCGTTCGGCACAGTAGTAAATTAACATTAATTTCCTTCAATTATTCAATTTTACAATACGTGCGAGTATATGTTTTTCACAGATTTATAATTCCGAATTCTCTGAATTTTCAAAAATTTATAGGTAGTTGGCTACAGATTCGCTCGTTAAAAAAATAAAAATTAACAGATAACAACGGCGGAGAGGTTATATTTAACTTTATACGGTAAGTTGACTCTGCAATATTTTTTTTTTATTCACTCAGTCAGTTATTTCAAAAGAAATATTCTTTCGCGTGTATATTAAAAACAACCCTCAAACCTCTTCTATTCTATCTTTCAGCTCTATGCAAAAAAAAAATAAACCACCCCGCACACACACACACACACACACACACATGCAGTAGACAGCGACAAGACCCGGCGCGCAATACTACTCCCCGTTACAATGGAAACACATCACAATAAAAGTCCACTGCCTCTGCCCGGGACCTTGTAACAGTTTCTTTTTATTTATACCCTATAAAACAACTATGGCAGTAGCAGCAACGACGAAAGAAGACAACAACTATCTCTCTGTCTATATTTCAAAAAAATCTAAAACCCGTCATAAAAGCCCTATCAAGCCCATACACTTTCCTCTCGCCTAACTCAATCTAGCTCTGACACCCCTTTTCTCGCGCACAATCCGCACAATCACACACCCACCTTTTTCCCTCTATCTCCTCCACACTGTACACCTAGTTTGTCACATTACTTGCGTCTCGCGTGAAAGATTTCCCTTCTCTGCCATCAGTACTACTACTACCGCCACCAGAAGCACATCATAGCTGCTACGTACGACGCGGCCAATATTCAAGCGTTCATTGTTCGCCGGCTGAATCGAGTGAATGGCGTTATAACGATATTAAGCGTATTGAATTTTAAGTTTCCATTGACCGCGCTCACAGCCCGCCGCATTGTTTCGCTCGCCACCGTATGTATATATACGTGTGTATAACGGGATTGCATTTTGATATATGGATGTGTGTGCACGCACGCAGCACGAAGGCGAATATAATTTTTTATTGGCCGTATCGCGGATTTTCATTATTATAAAACGCCGTGACTAATTTCCTCTGTATTCTTTTAACACGATTTTCGAAAACCGCGAGTGCGCGCCACGAATCAATTCCGCCCATTACACCCCCCATCGCCCCCCCCCCCGTGTCCCGCGTAAAAATCACCCCTCTGCGTGCAGCAGTCACCCGCACTGGACCATGCAAAATTAAGCCTCCACCTCCCCCTCACGCGCGTACGTCGGGTGTATCATTAATTTTTCCATCATTCCGTGCTTCATTACCATAACAATGCGGCCGCACCGTCGCATCTCTACACACACACGCGCATAGCCCGCAGCAACACAAAAGTCGCTAATCGCCGCAATCATCGCGAACGAGTGCGCGGCGACGGCGGCGGTTTATACGGAATCAATAACTAATCACCCCAGCCCACTCTATAACCTACCTCCTCCCTTTCTCGCCGTCCGATAGAGGCCATTCGTCTCTCTCACTCACTCTCTCGGCCTGAAAAAAGAGAAAAAATCAATTCGAACCTAATTTCATCCCCTTCTCTCTCTCGCCCTCTTTCTCTCATCCCCGACCCTGACTCGAATATCTCGCTCGGCTCTTAGAGCGAACGCTTTTGCATTTTGCGAGAGGCAGGCAGGCAGGCAGGCGGCCCTAAGGCGAAACAACGCTTTCGACAAATACGAGCGGGCTGGCTCTCTCCCTCTAATCTCGAAAATTTCCCAAGAATCCCGAAGAGCGCTTTTGCATGAATTATTAGCTCCCCTCTTCACTCTTTCCCCGAGGAGTGGCGCAACAGCTTCCTCGTCGGCCCGCCGAAATACACACACGCGGCGAATCAAAAATCTTTCCCCTCCTTCTATACGTCCCTACATACACGCACACAGGCATGCGTCTCTTATATATGTACGCGAGCAGCGCGCACGCACCCCCAGCTTTCATCGCGGGCATATATACGCGACCCCTCGCATATATACTCCGCACATGCACACATACACACGAGCATACAACACAGCGCGCGAACGCGCGCCTACCCATACATCCTTACAATTCCGCGCATGTGTGCCTCGCCGGCAGCAGCCGCCCCTAGTAGACTACTACTACAACCACCGCCCCTGCCGCCTTTAAAGTATCCCCCTTCCTCCGTACCTATCCCACCTACCTCTCTATATATATACACATATATATATACATATACGAGGCTTGTATCTCATGAGCGCCTGATCGCGCGTATACGCGCGCGCGCGCGCGCGGTCCAAACTACGAAATACGGCCCGTACGTACGTACGTACCTGCAGCTCGAATGCGCGCGCTCACCGGCTTAACCCACATGAATTTGAATACATACCTCCTCTACAGGTTATAGAGGGGGGCGGGGTGCGGAAGGCTGCTAGAGGGAACGTACGTATACATGTACACACACATACGCACGTATGCGCATAAACAGGCTTGCGCTACTGCAGCAGCAGCAGCACGCTACCCTCGGCGACGACGAGGACGACGGGCAGCCGCGATGTACAAACACGTGAATCTACAAACGCGTTTGCACCGAGTAGAGGCCTATATGCAGCGAGCGGCGTTTGATAAAAGACTCGTATGCAGAGGGAGGAGGAGGGTGCAGCGCGAGGGTAGCGCGCAGAGTGCGCAGCAGAATAGGGCGCGCGGCTACCTACGTGTGTGCTCGGCAGAATGCAGAAACACTTGCACTATCAAGTGTACGTGTGTATGTACGCACGTGTGAGAGGGCCGCTCCCCTCGCTCTATATGTATTATACCATACATAAATGCCTTTTAAAAGTGCATCCGCGCGTTACTTTCATTTATTCTATATACGCACTTACTTCAAAAAAAGAGAGCGTGTATATACGCATTATGATACACGCGAACGTTCGTTTCGAGCGAAACCCATATACACTCTGTGTAATTTCTAAAAGAAAAGCGCTCATCTCGTCCTTACATATATATAATACTATATATGCATGCGTACCTATTTATTATCACTTACAATACTCGCCCACGCGCACGCGTGTTGTAAAAAACTCACGCACTCGCTTTTCCCTCCCTTATCACTCTCCCCTCACACTCACACACAGATATACGCCCTTGTAGGTAGTAGGGGGGTGCGCGCTGGTATAGTGCGATAGCCCCGCAGCAGAGGACGCTCCTCGGCTCTGCAGCGCTGCGCGCGCGCAAGGATCGCCATGACCCCACGGCGGCGTCGGCGCCCTGCGCGCACCTAGAGAGAGATGAGCAGAAGCGAGACGGGACGATGTGTACACCGAGAGCGGGGGCGGCTTCTTTCTCTCTCTCTCTCTTCTCTCCTCCGCGATACGCGCAGCGGGCACTGCGTGTATAAGAGAGAGTCGGAGCGAGCGTAGGACGACGGTGGGATAGAGAAAGAGAGAGAGAGAGAGAGAGAGAGAGAGAGAGAGAGAGAGAGAGAGAGAGGACAGGAGAGGGGATAGCGCTGGCGCGCGAGCGCTCCGACAGTGTCACTTTGTGCCGGGTGTCGCAGTCGCGGCGCGCGCGGGACAGAGAGAACAAGTCGTGCCCGTAGCAGCAGGAGCAGCAGCAGCAGCGACGGGAGTAGCAGTGACGGCTACTGTACTATATACATACGCAGATATACAACGCAACCCTCCCGAGTCTGTCAGTCACCTAGAGGCAGCTGCGCTGAATGCACGCGCGCTGCACCTACCATATAAGCCCAATTTCTCATCCCCCTAATACTCGTGTGGTGTTCGTGTGCTGTCGCCGCCGCGAGATGATAAAGGAAGGACCGATAATATAAGTGTATAACACAGGGAGGGAGAGATAAGCGCTCGCGTTGATGCTACCAGAGATAACCGCATTGCTGGTGGTACAACGAGGAGGCTGGTGGTGCAGCTCTGGGATTTCCGGCTGCAGCAGGGACCTGGGGAGTAGCGCGAGCGGCTGACCCAATTAAGCGCGGGCGCGCGAGCGAGCGAAGAGATAGCGTGTGCGCGCGCGCGCGCTCTCTCTCGCTCCCCGCAGGAGAGAGAGAGAGAGAGAGAGGAGGCCCGCAGAGCGCGGATGATCGATCCTGGAGCAGCGCACCGCCACCGCCGCTGTTGGTGTATATACACAAGCCACTTTTTCCCACGCTGATAAGAGAGGGAAAAACGGACAGTCGTCGTGTTGCAGTGTGTCTGTGTGTGTATATAGTGCACGAGAGATAGAGGAGGAGATTGTGTGTTAAGGAGGAGGAGTGTGGTTGAGGACAGAGGACGATGATGTGCGCGGGTGGCGCGTCAGCGCTGCGGTGGTCGGTGAACTTAGGTAGAACCAGCAGCCCCAGCGGTCCCCGATAACGACGACGCAGGCCGTGCAGTGTGCGTGTATATAATATACCCACTGCGTCGTGGAGATAGAACTCTGTGCGGGTACGATACCTTCGTATCAAAGCAGCAGGAGGAGCAGGAGGAGTATACAAGATAGGGAAAGGAGCAGGTCGCGCGCGATTATAAAGATACACAGGGGGAGCGGATCAGCGCCTGGTGCCGGCGGCGAACGGCCCGCGCAGCAAGATAAGTCGCAAACGCAGGAAGGAGGAGCGCTGCGCCGGCGGGGGCGGCTCGGGCTCGGGCTCCTCGAGCCTCGAGGCCCGCAGCGGCGGCGGCGGCGGCCGGGCTGCCAAGGAGGCGAGCACGACGTCGGGCTTCGGGGATTACTCGGCAGCGGGCGAGTTCGAGATCTGGGGCGAGGAGCACCAGTACCGGCTGGCGAATGGTCTAGACCCGGTGCCGCCGCCCCAGCCCGCGGGGGGACACCAACCCTCGCGGGGCACCTTGCTGGCGAGCCAGTCCCAGCAGGGGGTCGTCGGCGGACAGTCGTCTAATAACAATCAGCAGCAGCAGGAGCAGAGGGACGGTGGTAACAGCCTAAGGCCGTTGCTACACGTCGCCCACTGCGAGCTGCACTCGCCGAGGGACGCGGAGCTGCTGAGGCTGGATCATTTGGACAGTTACGAGGCCCAGCAGCAGCAGCAGCAGAAGCTGCAAGCTGCGGGTCTGGAACCGGACAGAGACTCCTATGCCATGATGGACAACTTTCATAACCCGGTGCCGCCGCCGCTGCCCAGGAGGCATGTCAGGTGAGAGGATCTTTTTCTTTTTTTTTTTTTTAGTTTAGGGGTGGTGGGGTAGGTTGGAGTTATGCGGTGATCGACGAGGTTAATGGTGAATGGTTTTGTGCGTAGTGTAAGGTTATTTAATTGGGGCTGCGGGCAATATCAATTTATCGATATACATGTTATCGTAGTTGGGGCTGATCGATGGGTTATCTTCTTATCAAGATTGGTACTTGTTTATTCTGTAAAGACACTTTTTATGGCATTGTATTGCTTTAGCTGTGCACTTAATTGGACTCTACTTGAAGTGGAAAATATACTTATATAGCCGCTCGCTTGATGATTTGTATACGAAGAATGAATACTTTATGGGATAAGAAAACGTTTTACAGTATAAGTTTTGCTACATGCATAGCTATTAATTAAGTGACTAGTCATTTAAACTATCATTAATTTAATAACTAAAGTGTTCATTACTTTGAAATTTAATGTGATTTCCATGGGGTAAAGCTGTATAACTAATTGTACGCATCAGCGCAAACATTAATTATATATTATACACGCAAAAATAGAATCGATATATCCACGTTGCGTATTATGCGTATGTACTATACTTATTTTATTTTTCTCGATGCACAACGTTTATTATTGAACGAAACAGGGCACATATAGCCGCGCGCAACCGTTATAAGCGAAAATGCGGTGTATTTTATGCAAAAAGTTGTATTCATTACCAAGTTTGAGGGGGCGGAGTGAGGGGGGCGGTTGTACTTTTATAGTTGCAAATTATGCAGAACTTCCAAACTCGATCTCGGTGTATTGAAAATGAGGTCTTCCACCTCGACGCTAATAATACCAAAGCCATGTACGAGAGAGAATCTGTTAGGAACATTAACTAGTCGGTGGTGCGCCAAGTGCTCGCGCCTCTTATAATATTCCGAGTGGGCGGTAAAAATCAGTCGCGATTGTTTCTTTTTCTCTATACACCGCGCTTGTAACGTATCGCGACGATACTTTGTCAGCGTCGTTTCCCGGAAATTGTCGGAGAATTCGAATACGATCAATATCCGCAATTGCTGAAACTTACGTATATAACAAAGTACGCAATTACTCGGTGCGCGTAAGTACCCCCAATCGCGTTCACCCTGCCGAGAGAGAGAGATGGCAAGAGAGAAGACTCTATATTTTAATCGTCAAATAACAATTTCGACATAATTCAGAGCCCCCGAGCGAACGACGCTGATAATACCTACCGACTATATATATACCTCCGGCGCGTCCGTAAAAGATTTTCCCATCGATTTTCATTGTCGATGGATATATAGAGGCGAAGGGGTGAGGGGCGCACGAAATGAAAAGGATTAGTTCTAGTTCGTCGACCTTATTAACTTTCGTTATATAGCGCAAATTGGATCGATATCTGTTGCTTCGAGAGAGAGAGAGAGATGAAGAAAGTGGGAAGCGAGCGCAAATATATTCGCGAATCTCGTTCACGCTCATATCACATACGTATACGCGCTCTAGCTCTTACTCTCCGAGAAAATAGAATTTTCAATCTTATTCAAATGCAGATGCTCGTAAGAATATATGAAGGGTTTGCTCTTCCTCTCCCCCTCTCGCGAGCGCTCGCAGACGTCGGGTTTTTGTTTTCATTCCGAGAACTTTGAAGAACCGGAGCCGCTGCAGTTGAGCACACAAACATAAGTCAATATAACTCGGCTGCTGCTGCTGCTGCTGCTGGAAAAGGGTAGATTTTTTTCATTTCAAAACACTCAGCGCGCTCGCGTCTTGCCCGGGAAAAAGGTTAGTCATCGTCGTGGTGGGGCCCTTTGTGTGCTCGCGCGTGGACGTGCCAAGCGAGTAAGTCAAATAAATTTCCGCTGTCCGCGTGCGTCGTCTACACACCTTATACACGAAATTCCCGAAAGCATTTAAAAACGTTTAGGAATAATATTAGCGTGAACCGCTGTTTGCGCGCTTGACGTGGAGTGACATTACGCTGTTGTTGTTTCAACTACGTTTTTTTTTTCTTTTTATTTTTAATGGTAGGTTTACCTCAAACGCGGGGAATTAAAATTCGAAATATTAATAATTTTCTATATTTACGCGCATTATTATTATTATTATTAAGCGAACGCGCGCGAGGTCGTTAAACTTTTTCACATAATAATTCACCCGCACGCGCGCGCACTCGGTCTTTTTTTTTTATATATATGTTACGCAAAACCAATAATTTTTCCACCGTAATCACGTATTAAATATTCATGCGCAAGATCGCGTATATGTACATACAGGCACATCCAGATTTTCTCTCGTTTTTCATTTATATTTCAATGTGCCGGTTAAAAAAACTCATGCGGGCAAAAAAAAAAAGCAGCGACCGGGAAAAATTATCTTTGATGTGCGGGAAATTATGAAATAAATACTCTGTAGCATATACATATACGTGTGACGCGCAGCTTTATTGAAAAACGACTTTTACAAAAATTGTCTACATATTCAAAGGAGAATATCCTACATACGCGTGTAAACGTGCCTGTGTATACGTAAACAGTGGCGCGCGAGCTTTCAAATTAACCTTTAACGCTGCGCTTGCCGCTCGTTGCTGCCTTCATTAACTCTCTTTTTGCAAACTCTTTTGTATCACCGCTCTCTCATCCTTGCTCTCTCTCTCTCTCGAAAAAAAAACCACGATGTACGCGGGCACCTATACTCCTCGCTCTTTCCACTCCAATAAATCAGCCGCGCCGTAACAATATTACAACAATCTCTCCCTCTACGACCCTCGAAAAAAGCAACACCACCGCCACCCCATCCATCACGCAACCAATTAATTCCTCTAATCGCACGTATATATCAACCGAAGGTTACCGTTAAACATATAAAGTTACAGCGGCGGCATCTCGGTGCTTATTTTTCTATCGATCCGCGTTCTCATCGATACGGTTATTTTTATTTTTATTTTTATTTTTTTTTTTCATCCTTCATAAAACACAGGGCAAGCGCGCCTCTCTCGTAATCCGCACCGTCGCTCGTGTAAAACGAAGCGTACACACACATACCTGCACACACACGCGCGGGGAGAGGAAGAAGAACATATAACGCTCGGGGATATATAACGCGCGCACGCGCGACGATCTGATAATTCACGTCGTCGGCGCTGCTGAACTTTAGTATATAAATGCAAAAATACAGACGCACAAACGTGCCCTCGGGATATTCGAAGAACTATACGCTATATGCGTACGCGTTAATTGTTGCTTTATACAACTGCAGAGTGCCGAGTTGCAGAGCTTTGAATAGAAATGCGAATAAACGCCCGCGGGCTAATAATACACTCGGAAAAAGTACACACCTCTATATTACCTTTCTAACCTTTCGCGCGGGCGGAAACTCGGCCACTGCTCCTCGAAAAAAACGAAGACGATGAAAGAGAGAAAAATTTCCAAATGTTTTTTCGCGCGCTCCCCGGTCTTGATAACGCAAATCGCGCTGCTGCTGCCGCTGACCCGCCTCATGCGTGAGTATACCTATATGGGCGTGTGCGAGTACGGCAGGTAGCAGCAGCAGCAGCGCGAAGCTCGTTAAAAGGCAACGTACAAATTTTCGTAAATACAGGGGGATCGGTTTTCACCCCGGATGTATACGTATATATATACACAAGCGCACATATACACACACGAAGGTGGCGTAAAAAAATATTAGCCGACGTAAAAAAGGCGCAGAATAAAGCTTCTGTTTTTGTTCAAAGGGGGGACGTTAATCAAAGTAGCTTTCCCGCCGGGTGTGTATGTGAGAGGGCCACAGCTCGCGCGCACGGGGTATATAGGTACAATGAAAACTGGTTATTGAACTATCGCGCTCGAGTGCGACGTTACAGCGGCCTGAGCGAGTGCGTTATATATATATGCACGCAAACACGCTCGCGATTATTCTCTATCGTTCCAGAGACGCTTCCGCGTTGCTTCCGCACGAAGCCAGTTTCCCATCCCCCCTCTCTCATTTTCTCAGTGTACACGCGCCGCTCCCTCTCACCATCGCCCTCTTCCACGGGGAGTGAGGCGGATTTTCTTTTTAAGAATGACAAATTATGAAATAACTTTGTTAAATGTGCTCCTTAAGGTGGCTCATACGTTTGGTGCCGTATCAAGTCGTGGCCCCGCAAGGGGCTTCTTTATTATTGCCAAATTAAGTTAACGTATTTTACGTAAATTTATTGTAAATAACTTCTAAATGTTCAAACAAAAAAAAGATTTTATAAATAAGTAAAAGCTTTGCTAATTTGTCGCTACATTTATATGGCTGGTCGCAGTGCGCATGCGCAGTAGCACATTTGTAACATTTATTGTTAATATCTTTTTTGTTTGGTCGTTAACCTATAATTCTGATGATATCATTAGATTCTTTACAAAAAAATCTTTAATTTCATATATTGTACATTAAAAACTGCTTTTACAAGTTACTACGAAGCAATAAACTGTTCATTCCCATAAGGTTATGTGTTAAACGTACCTATTTATAAACTCAACAATTTTCTTAGTACAGATCGAAAGTTTAATATCTAAAGAACATATTTCTTAAGTTTAAGATGTATCTGCTTTTTTATAAGAAATCGCATGAGCCACCTTAACATCGGGATACATCATGCGACCGGCGGTACTGTTAATAATACCATATACCGAGGTTCCGTCATTCCATTTTTTGATCTTTTTTTTTCTTCTCTCGTTCGTTGGGAGCTGGCGGATTGATGAGAGGAGGAGGTATATTTTTCGCAGCTGGAATTGTAAATGGTTTGTTGAAAAACAATGAGGACGGCTTTCCGATAAAGCGCTCGCGAACGCGCGACATCAATTTTTAATGGAAACGTATGCGCGGGCGCCGATGTCATTCTCCCCCGGGTTTGATGATTTTTAGGGGCAGCCAATTTGCGATATTAATGACTTTTTTTTTAATCGTACGGCAGCCAGGCGTTTTTAAATTGAGAATTGTGTATAGAGAGAGTGAGCGAGCAGGTGGAATGAAACGCGGTAATTTGTATCTCTCGAGCGACGCTGCATGCGCATAAACCGGGGAGATGATTCTGAGTATTAGTGGTGGTAGCGATATTTTAGTGGAACGATCGCTGAGGGTTCCACAACAATTAGAGCTTTCGTAAGAATTGAAATGAATTTTTTTACGGTCGAGTATAAATTGTGACAAAGTTGTGTCCGGTTTTTCATTTTCGCCGCGACGTTAAGGAATACATAAAGCTTTTTACAGTGCGCGTCGCGCGTAGTAATTTGTTTGTTTTAATTAACATTCGCGCCAATAGCATCAAACTCCTTTTTTTCGCTAATTAAGGAAGAGTGCGCTGATAACGCGCATGCTTATACTTCAAAGATATTATAAAGTCGAGCGAGCCGTAATAAAATAATTTTTACCGCACGCTAATTAAAATGTAAGTTATTACTTCGTACATTACTGCAATTTCGTATTAGCGTACGTTAGCTCTGTACGCGCGACTTTAATTAATTTCGACTGTTTAATTTTGCTCTTCAATCAATGCGATAACTTTGCGCATGCATTCGCGTTAAATGTACATGTAAAAGTATCATTTTCACCTTTGATACTTAGCCGATAATTAGTCGCCGTTGAAAATTGAAATTAATCACTTCTCTGTATATCCAATCCACTTAAAAAAAAACACGCATGGCCGTTCACCCCGCGACCACCGATGAAAAAAAAAAGCGACGAACCATACGTCGATTAATTAACAATTAATTAAAAATTAATGATTCCCACACAAAGAAACAGCCGGGGAAACGGCAATTATTTCGTACAACATCGCTGCAAATTGCTGCTTGACCTAATAATTACGGCATCTATATCAGTTCAGCGCTCTCTCAGCAAGCTTTGCCGCGGCTAATTATCCATTAACTTAATGCCCTAATCCCGGCGCTCGCTCGCGCGCAAACGAACCCTATATGCAAAATAGTTTAATTTTGCAATTTGTATCATTACACTCTATATTTTATGCTAACAAAAGCATTATAATTCGGAATCTGGTTAGTGCAGCGCGCGCGCGTACACACGCGTCCGTTACACACGTATATATAAGCGATAGGCATTAATAATGCACAAACGGTCTCCCACGCCTCCGTCCAAAAGCGCGACACTTTTATGCCCCATATTTTGACAGAGCGCTTATAATACTAAGTGTGTGATATTTCATATTTTATGGCGGCGGGAAGTGCGCGCTGCGCGCTCGTTCTGGAATATATTTCGAAAATGGGCGTTTTTGGATTTTCTGCCCTCGTTTTCGTAGTTCTTTGGTATTATGGAGGAAAATTCAACTGTAAACAATTTATCGTCATAATGTACTCGCGTTACAACCGATTATAACAATTTTAGCGACAAAATTTTCAACATCCTACCGTATATATAAAGCCCTTTCCACTACATCACTTCACATCCGATAAAGATCACTTGTGCCCATATCAGCGTATCGCAAAGCGGCGGCGGTAGCAGCTCAAAAACGACGACGACGACGACCGGGCCGTCGCGTCCTGGAGGATTTCCTCTTGATTGAATTTCGCCGTGGCAGATCATAGGCACGCTCGTAGTCTCGCTAAAAGAGAACCTCGCTTCTAATAACGGCTGCACCGTCCGAAAGAATACAAAAAGCAAACTCTGAAAATCCGGCTGTTCCCGAACGAAACGTAAAGAGTACGAATGAGTGAATTTATTTTTATAGTTCCACTAAACTGACAAAGAGGTCATGTTTGAAAACCGTAAGACTGATCATTCGATGATTTGGGGTGTTACGGAACGAGATAATAATAATAATAATTTTGGTTGTTGTGATACCTTATATAAGTCTGCTTGCTTGATCTTTGTTTCATTTATATTTTATATCTTTATTATACACCTTTATTGACAACTCTGTGGTCTACGAAATGGGGACGATTTGTTCAATGTTTCGGCGGTCGTGTGCACGAAGATGTTTTGCATCTACCGTGCCCACAGCTGTGTTTGGCTGATTCATGGACGTTTCTGACCACAGGTGGCAGAGTTTAAAATAAAAGAGTGTTCAGTTCGGAAGAATTTCATATTGTAACAACCCATAGCAACGAGTCGAGTCCTTTTCATTGAGAAGAAATCAGTAGACTTAAAAACGGCATCGCAGCTTATATACTATTCCAGATCTTTTCTGATTAAAAGTCGGTTGAAGTACAAATTTCGTTTTGTGTTTTAATTCTCCCTCGTGCGGTACTTCTCGAGTTCGAGAACACCGGCATTTAATACGATTACACGTACAAAAGCGGCGCGCGCGAGAGTGTTTCAACAATTTCGCAAATCAACTCGCCGTCGCCGTACGTTATATACACTTTTCCTACTCACGTTATATATATACAGTAGCGGAACTTGCTAATGACGTGACGTCAAAAAGCGGATTCCTGAAATGCGGTGAACGCGCGGAGATCGACCGGCGGCGGTTGGCTCTGCCGTTCTGGCATTAGTCCATCCGCTGCCGCTGCTTGATGGTGGTGATGGACGCGAATGTATATACGCGAACGCGTGCATTAGCTTCGCTCGGTGGCTATATGGCCGGGATATTTTCTTTCTCGTGTTATGTGCTTTTTGGGGCCGGTTTCGATGTAAAAGCTTATGCGGATACATATGGAACGGGAGTTGTGTGAATTTTGTATAGGAATGTCGCGACGATTATTGGGTTTTGCCGTTGAGAATGAATAACCAAGTGGGATGGATGATTTTATTTATATGATGTTATGTATATAGTGGCATACTCTATGGTCATTAAATTTTTATGTACATTGCGAGTGGTGAGAATTTTATGATCCAATTAGAGCTGAAATTTAAATTAAACATACAGCGCAGCGATTGATCTCTGAAACATTCATAAAAACGATAATCCCATTTGATCTACACGTCGTCCATTCAAAATCATAAATTTTCACGCCACCTATTCTTAAAATACCACCTTACACCACTGTATAATCCAATAATAATCACCTTAAATCGATCATCCTCTCTTACAATCCCGTAAACTTAACACCATCTCCCCCTCGAAAAAAACTCTCTCCCCCCTCACAGACGCGCATTCACATCTAAAATTGTATTTACCATTTCATCCGGAAGCGTCTTTTCACCGTTCGTACACATACGTGTACCTATATACGAACTCAGCTCTCTCTCTCTCTCTCTCTCTCTCTCTCCTGAAATCCCTAATCCGAGTATTTGGCATCGCGGGAATCTGCTGGAATTTCGGATAAGATCTCCGAATTCCTTCCTCTCCTATAAACCCGGGGCGGCGAGCAGCAGCTCTCTCCCTCTCTCTCTCGCTCTCTTCTCCCGACGTCGCTCCCGTCTTCCCTCGGCACTCAATAAAAGTCCCTTTAATATCACCACCTCTCCCTCTTCCACTCTCGAAAACTTGAGAACACACACACACACGCGCGCGGGAGGGAAATGAAATAGCTGCGAAAACCCACACGCCCGCTGACGGGATGAAAATCAGTGCGTGCGTCTCGAATCTCCCTTTTTCTTTTTTTTATACACCAGCGTCGCCGTGTAAAAGGATATTGTTTTTTGTTTGCAAGCGCTCGCGTTCCGCTTGATTTTAGCGGGTGAAATCGCGTTATAACACTGGCGCAAAAATGCCCTCTTGTGCGCGATAGCGGCGGGAAATTCCGATGGAGCGAAAAAATCTAATTTTCGGCGAAAATTAAACAACATCATTAAAGCCGGGGTATGGAGCGGACGGACGTATAACGCGCGCGATTGCGAGGCGCTGATATGATGTATATACATGCGCGCATATATACGTACACAGAGAGGGGCGTACGTGTTTTTCGGGTATGACGCGAGAGGCAATTAAAAAGGTGATGCTTTTAATAACCGGCGCTGCGATTGTACACTTCGTTGCGTGGAATCCAATAAAGAAGTTGCGCGGCGAAAAACATACGCGTATGTATATGTATACGTGATTTCCCAAAAAGCCTAGAAACACAAACATTTGGTATATCGAAAATCAAACGCGTATAATACGTCAGTTCGGATATTAATCTCTCCCCTCCGGCTGACTGACAGCAGCACAAACTATTAACTATAATACGTAGATATATATAAATAAAAGGAATGCGATACAAACGAGCCTTCTAATCGATTCGCGCGCAAATCGTGCATAAATAATACAACAAACGCGCCCGCCGCCGTCACATGTGTACATACAAAAAAGAGCCTCTATATACGTCTCTTTCCTCTCTCTCCTGCCTGCATATAAAAATAAAACGTACACATCATACGCGGAAGCCAAAAAAAAGTGCACGCGCGACGCTCGATAAACGTCACGAGAGCGCGCGCGAGAGAGAAAATAGCGTTTTCCGATTTGTAGACAAACTTTCCCCGGGTCTATAATTGTCTCTCGCATCCCCTTTATGATGCGAAAGAAGAAGAAAAATCCGCATTATTTATCGAGTCTCTCTCTCTCTCTCTATCTCTCTGGGTTTAATATAATTAACTAATTTCAGCGTAACAGGATCTTATAATAACAGAGAGCGAGAGAGAGAGAGAGAGAGAGAGAGAGAGAGCGTCGGTGGTGGTATAGTACAGTGATGACGGTATGCGGGGGGTAATACATACATGTGTGTGGCTGTGTGTGGGTGTGCGTGTGTACACATATACATATGGGACAGACAGCGCGCGCGTCTGCCGTCGCGTTGCTTTGACAAGGCCTTGACGCCGCGGCGGCGGCGACGGTGTTCGTGCATGTATATATATCGCCTGATTAATTATACAATAATAACAATAATCCGGCGTGGTAGTAAAGAGAGAGAGAGAGAGAACACCAACGCTCGCGTATATAAACACATAATAATTATATATTCGTTCAATCTTCGATCGCCGTGCGCGTTTGCCACCGCAACTCCTCTCTCTCTCTCTCTCTCTCTCTCTCTCTCTCTCTCTCTCTCTCTCTCTCTCTCTCTCTCGCCTTTATTGATTGCTCTCGGTCTCTCTCTCTCTCTCTCTCTCTTTCTCTACCTCTGCGTCCGCCATCGGACGTGTTTACGCTGTCTGTCCACCACTGCAGCGCTGTCGCCTGGTATATATATGCACACACGTATACGTATATATATAACACACGTCGAAACATTCTCTCCCCTGTGGTGTTGTATAATACGCAGCGCGTGTATTGCGAATATGCGTGTATGTGTGTGTGTGTCTAATGTCTGCGACGGCGAAATTACCGATGTAAGGGAAGAACTCGTCCAGGAGTATATATATAGTATATATCGAGCCCGCGCCCGCGGCGGGTGGTTTTATCGCGGCGACATACTGCACACGTGTATATAGTATATATACAACGGGTCGACGCGCATGATAATGGCAATATTACATCGGCGGGGGTTCGGGGGTATATACAATATATAAGCGCAGCGGGGATTTCGCCATCGAGAAGGGGTTGCGGATTGATGCAAAGTGCTGCCGCTGCTGAGAGTTTTTCGGAGGGGTTGAGGGGCATTGATTCTCCGAGAGATAGTGAGAGGGGAGTGTTGACGATAATGGAGAGAGGGTGGGAAGGACTAATTTTATACTGGATAAATAATTGATAGAGGCGCGGGATCGACGGACAGGACGCCCGATCGGCTGAATATTTCAGCGGCGAGAATCTATTATTTTCGGCCCAATTTTTAGCCACACGAGGGTTGCTGCTATTATTGTCGGTTGGATGCAGCGTGATACGCTTAATATAGAAAGGCTGCGCGGAGGATATTAATTCGAGGATAGTAAATAAAATCGAGGTATAAATAGGGACGATTTGTAATGTATGCGAGGCTACAAACTTGTTCCGCTGCAGTTTAATGAGTTGTAAGTGAGCGCGATGTGGGCAGGATTATTTTTCCTTATGCGTAAAGATGATACAATACAAAGAGATATAAAATAATTAGTATATGTACTAAGTTGTGCAATTAGGAATCATTTGTTGGAGAAGGGCGAAACAAAACTTTATCTTCCATCAAGTTCGAGCAACGTTATCTATATACGAAAGTGCGCCCTGTTAATCAAATATTAAATAACCTCGTAAACTTTGCCAACATTACGTACACGAACCTCGTAATACCCATCATTCTCCCCCCTCCTTAAAAATATTTTCCTACGCGTTCAATTCAAACTATCTGATGAATTATCTACAATTTTCCCGGAACACGCGAGCTTTCGAAACGACTCCACACCAACCTCCCTCAAAACTAGAACCTTGACAATAAAAAAAAAAAATCGCTAAAAAGGAGCTCCACATATAACCTGCACCACACCGCTATACACTTCGCGAACAAAACAATTTCCCGTGTCCAGCCGTATATAACACGAGCGCGGGCGCGCGGTTTATTCATTACGTCCAAGAGCCATAGTAGCCGCCGCCACTACGTCCGCCACACACACGACGCCGCCTCAAAGGACCTTTTGACGCGCGAGCGGCCGAATTTCACGATCGATAAGATACAAATAGGAACGAGTTAATTGACCACTTGCGCGCGACCGGAAGTAGCTCCGCCTGTGTGTGTGGCGCGTCGAAACTAAATACGTGTACGGGGTGAGGCTTCGTACGGGAGGCTATAAGGTAACAGCCGCGACGACGACGACATCACGCACACGCGCGATATTTCAAATCGCGCGCGCGGGGGTGGGAACAAATTGCCTTTGTTCGCTCTCTCGCACCGTGCGCGCGGGCGTTATTACAGCCGACAAATGATAATGACTCGCAAGCTCTGTGTGTAGAGGGAATCGATTTCCGGGGCTCCCGATTGTTTTTCTAATTTCGCTCGTGTGTGTGTTCCCGTAATGTGGTTGGAACGCGCGCACGCGGGGATGACCTAGTTTTCTAGTATAAGAGACGACGATGGGGTGGGGGTTATTTAAAGATGACGCGAGAGAGAGAGATTTCAGGCGCGTGTATAAAACCCACCCGCAGTCGCCGGGTTTATGGCATTTAAATTGGTTTGTCGGCCGCGGCGACTAAGTTTGTTTTATGGCCGCGGGAAGAGACGACGACGCTGCTAGCTCGTTGTCGTATATAGGGGGTGGCGGAAAGAGGGAGGAAAGTTTTCGACTATCCGCGGGGAGGGAAAATAATTGACCCTGGTTGCGATGGTAGAAGAGGAGGAAGTTTTATATATTTTATCTCGCGAAATTTTTCGTCGAAAAACGGTCAACTGCGCGTCGTGGGCCATTAAACGCTAGTTTATTTAACTTTTATATGTTTACGTATAGGTATACGCACACATATATATATATATATATATCGGCGAAAATAAAAGTAGCCCTGTTACATGTGTATATACACGTCTCGTTTTTCAATTTCGCGCAAACGCATAGCGTGTATGTATGTATATACGTGCCGAGAAAATTCGCCCGAAACGCAGAGCGGAGAGCGAGAGAGAGTCATTCGCGAAATATTATTTTATATATAAATTTTATGTGTATACACTTATAACGCATACATTTATACATATACAGGTTCACCGAAAAAGTATAACGCACGGGCATCGGAAAAATCCACGCATTAAACGTCATTCCGCTCGCTCACTCGTATAAAAACTTGATTCCTGCGCGCGTTACACTCGCGCGCGCGCGGACGAGAGTGAGTGACGCAGAGGGCGGGCAGAAAATAGCTCTTAAAAGGTAATATTTGCGAAATGAAGTTTGGCCCTCACCTCTCGCGAGAGGGAGAGAGAGAGAGAGAGAGAGCGAAGGACCAAGTTACGATAACTTTGCGGCCCCCAAAGGGACGCGACACGGTCGAAACTTCCCTCTCCGTGTGCGATGCGGTGGTCGTACACTGTCGTCGATTTTTTTTCCTTCTCTTCTCTCTCGCCTCCGACGTGTCACACGTAAGACACACACAGAAGAGAGGAGAGGATCGATCCTTTCAACGCGGGGGGTGTGGGTGTCCTTTAGGAGAGTCATTCTTCCATTAAGAAAATGAAAGTAGGCCATCGAAAATCCCGTGTGTGCTCGGCAACTGTGTACACACGAGAGAGCGAGAGAGAGAGACCCGTCGACGCACGTCGAATCGTCCACTCATCGCTGTCTTTCTTCCTCTCTCTCTCTCTCTCTCTCTGGCATCGATCGAAATACGATCTTCTCTCCACTCACTCACTCTCTCTCTCCCCCACGGTAATGTATTATACGACAGCCGCGCTAGCTCCTCGTCCTCCGCGGTGACACGCGTCATGAACGCCGCCCCCGTGCGTCGGGAAAACACGGAAATGCCTTCTCTCTCTCTCTTTCTCCCTCCTAATATCCCTTTCTCTTTCGTCGTATAGGGACGAAATTTTCTCGAACCCCGCCATAACCAAAACATTTTCGTGTGATTACGCGCAGCTCGGAGGGTGGCCGCCGATGTTTATACAGGTTTACAATACATATTAAGCGATTGCGAGAGGGGGAGTATAGTAGTAGTG